>JAQFVV010000337.1:476321-853821 GCA_028023455.1 Epiperipatus broadwayi | reverse complement strand
TTTTGTTAGCTATAACAGAAATAAATATTCTTTTACATTTTAAAAATAAATAACAAAGTTTTGTAAACTGAAAATAATCTTTCTAATGATAATGTATAATATTTTTGTTTTGATTGTGATCTTATTTTTTTAATATAGAAACAAAATGTAAACATTTAAAATTTATTTCAGTAGTAAACAAAAAATATTTATCAAATGAAGACATATTTATTATTTTCTGATAAGTATTAATCATTTAATCATAGATTTTACATTGATGTGTGAGACAAAGAAAAACATCAGAAAATGCTGAAATCTGAGAGTTTGCTGCAATTAACAATCTCTTAAATTCCAGTGAGAGCTAAATTAGTTATATATATTGTAACGAGCACAGACGTTTGTTACATTGTTTTTTTTATTATTTATTAAACATGAAAGTAAATTTAAAAGTTCGCATTTAAAAATTTTCTTTAAGAATTAAAAATTGAAATTAAATATCATCTTAAAGTCATATATATTAAATTGCACAGATAAAAAAAAATTATTAAAATAAAACTGTATTAAAAATAGAAAAGGTATTTTAAAAACAAAAACTTAAAAAGATTTAGAGATAAAAATATATCTTTAATATTGAAAAACACAGAAATTAATCAGAAATGGAAATGATTGTTAATTAGTTAAATGTATACCAGCCTTGGGCATTTAAATGTAAAAACATTGGTCAGATAGGAAAACAATAGAAACAAATAGCCAATGAAAGAAATCCATTGGGAAATCGGACCTCAGCGAAAGGATCATCACATCGATGACATAATGCCAAGTCAATCCTTCGAATACATATAAAAGGAAAATTTGGAAATTATTAATTAGTGATTGGTAATTGATTATTACGATGTGACTATATGTATTAGTATGGAGTTGGAGGTGAAGGGATTGACAGACGCTCTGTCAATTCTTTCAGCTGTTAAAGAAAAGAGAAATGAACTATCGTTTCCTACATTGAGGACCAATTAAACTAAAAAACCTCCGAATGAATAAATAAAACAATGGCTAAATGGATACCAATCTTTTGAGGATGGCATGGGAATTCACGTTCATGGCAAGTAACGGATAAAGATGAACTGTTGTAAACCGTAAGAACTTTATAAATAATGAACATTAAATTAAAACTTTCCATATTTAAATGATTGCAATATTATCCTATCTGACCAACGTTATTTATTAATTAGTTATAATTTTATTTAATGTAATTATTTTGTAAAATCATTTCCATTTATTTATTTTTTGTTCTTTAAGTTTTATTATGATTTCTGTTTTCCGTTAAGTTAAATGATATAAATGTTAAACTTAAGTCGGGCGTGAATGGCTGTATAAATTTGTAAAGTTATATTAGGGGAGGGTAATCTTAGGTTATTTGTGCCATTGTTAGATTGGGTCAATGGATTGGATATATTGATGTAGCTAGTAGATGTAGTCGGAGATTCGCTACTGGAAGAATCGTTTATATATACGCCGCACTCACCCGTTTGCCTATGGAAGGAATTATAAAACGGAGAACGCAGTTCCTTTCTATGGAGTTTTTTTTATTGTTCTTCTCGTTAGATAGATGTAATATTCCTATCTGATGAGAGTCAATGTCTTCTCTTAATCTTTTTGGTGCTGCCGTATTCCGTATTACATTGAATACATCGATGTATCAGATGAATTGATGGCAGTTTGACTGCGAACTTTAGCCTAAGGTTAAAGAGGGATAGAATATTTTATTTTCAAATGCAAATCTATGGAGTCTATTCATATTTAGATTGATAAATATTGATTTAATAATATTTGTTTAATTCATTTTGAAATTGTAGACAGTGATTAATGTTCATTTAAGCTAGACATGTGAATGTAATTAAGCAATCAGTTATTGTGAAATTTTACTTATAAATAAAGTAAGTAGGTGATAAATAAAAAATAATCAAGAAATCAGTGGAGGAGGAAACCATATTTTCCTTTCCTAAAAATTTAAATGTAAATTTATTAAAATTCTACTATTTTTAGTCGTAAAAGTTAAATAATAATAATTCTAAATAAATGCAATTAATTTTTAAATGTTTGTTAATACATTTCATTATGGAATAAGAAGTAAACCACACCCATTGGTGCTTTACATATGCTGACTACAAACATAAGATAATGCTTGGAATATAGCTTTATTGACTTGGATAAAATGTACTTCAACAACAGAAACTCCACACTAATAAAACATTTTTGCTGTATTAAATAAAAGTTATATGTATGAAATTTATTTCTTAAGAATTTTTATATACCATATAATAGAAAATATTTTCTGCAAAATCTTATATTTATTAGTGATAAAGATAATTATTTATATTCATTAAGATTTAATATTTAAAGATATTAATTTATTTATTATATTGTTGCATAAGAGAAGAAGAATATGATACCAATTAAATCTTATTGAAAAGTTAATAGTTACTAACTTTAATATAATTTTGATAGTTATAATTTATCAACAATTTTAAATATTGAATATTCAATGGAGTAATTAAGTATTTTTAATTCTACAAGTATATGTTATGAAATGTAAAGAAAGAAATTCAACTTTTTTTTTAAAAAAAAAAGGAATTATAGTAAACTATATTTACTAACTTGTGAAGTAATCATATGTATGTCATAGAAGGAAGGATAAACTAATGCTACAAGAAACTATTCTTGTTGATAAATAATTCTAATTTGGATTTTTATCCGTATTTGCAAATAATGCTATAATTACTGGTGAAAAGTATAGAGGATAAAACAGTAGAAAGAAATTTCTCTTTTTCAAGTAATAGTTGGTCATGGTGTTGTCATGGAAACCATACTCCCAAATGAGTGTTGTGATTTTTATTTATTTCAAGAAATTGAAGAAAACTTTTTGCTTGTGTTATTTTATTTTAATTGACTATAATATTAATATAGTATTAAGTATTTAAAATTAATTATTTTATATGTCATTTATAGAGTTAAATATTTAATTTTTTTATATAAAAAAATTCATGATTATAATTCTATAACATGGAAGAGATGATATTTATAAGGGAGTAAGTGGTTCTAATCATACAGTATTATGATTAAATATCACATTTTAAAGTATGTAATCAAATAAATAAATATGTGTGATACTTATAAAATATAAACTTAAATGAAAGTATATGACAAGGAATTGAATTTATTTATTATAATATTTGTATGTTTATATAATGGTGTGTATGAGTGATTTCTTTACAAATTAAAGATAAACTATTTATTGTATTTATGATTAATTTTCTCACAAAACTATTTACTTTTAATCTTCTTGGTATGTTAAAAAGTATTATAATGGATTAATGATAAATTTAGATATTATAAAAAAGTAATATATTATATTTTATGCAATGTACGTATTTCATAAGCAGTGTGAGATTCTTAAGTAGTGGTTTGGAAAACTATATCTATTAAAAATTCTGTAGTGTTGTGGATGCGTTTATTGTTATTACATAGGATAAAATATCGAGTATGCCAGAATATTTAAAATATAATGGCTAGTGACATTTTCTAAAATCTATAAGAGTTTGAAATAATAGTCATGATAGAAAATTAAGATAGACACAATATAATATGTGACCTTAAGTTACATTTACTCCAATGAATTTGTTTTTTATAATTTTATAAGATATCAATCCCGCACTTTTTATTATGAAAGTTTACACTAATATAAACATTGTATAAATGAATTAAAAATATAAATAATAGTAATAACTAAACTTTCAAATGATGATAAGATACATTAATTTACTGCAAGATGATAAAATACAAACAAATAGAATATTAAAGAATGTAAGAATAAATATTTTATAAATGTTTTATTTGATATATGAGATCAAAATACAAATGAGAGTATAAAGTATATGTTATATAAAATTGAAAGAATACCTAGTATTTTATTCTCATTATTGTATATAATGGAATAAAATATCATATCTTAATGAATATCTAAAATAATCAAATATTTATTCTATAATGAAATAATAAAAGTAGAAGAAATAGATATAAGTTGTAGAATTTTAATTAGACAATAATAGTGTGTAAAGGGTGGGCATAGAGGAATTAAAATGTAAATAAATATATTTATAAAATATTTGTATTTGACGAGAATACTACTTGTATATTTTTGTTGATATATTTCAATCTAAAATAGTAAAAAATATATGAATGTTAATGGGGTAAAGTACTAGATCCTATCTGTAAACAATTTTATATTGAAGTATGAATTATTTTAGTTTGTAATAATTACTTAGTTTATTTTATTTTGTAAAGATTTACTATAGTATTTTCAATATTGTTTATTAGATCTAAGATATATGTAAATATTTTTAAATTGGTATAATTTTACAATAATAAATATTAATATTTGTTTTAAATTGATAAAGTTTTGTAGTCTCATATTTTATTAACAAGACATTGTTAATCATCCTTGCCGCATATATATTGTAATGATTGAATATATTTGGAATTATTGCACACAATTTGAGATAAGACAATAGATAAGAAAAATATGATGTTTATTCAAGACATTTGATATTGTATTTAAAAATATTAATTTATCAGTCTCAATAATTATAGTGAACAGTTGAGTAATTAACATGTCATATAAGAATAAGAATAATTGAATTATAATCTATTGTGATAATAAACTATTTTGAAATTAATTAGGGTAATTAATAGTGTTATAAGTGTTGAGTAATAATGCTTATTTTTTTAATAAGTCAATTTATATGAAAAATTAGTTAATTAGTTTAAAGGTGAAGAATAGATTATTATATTTGTTTCTTAATTATTTTAACAATAGCTGGATATGAATAAAATGCCTCTCTACATTTGGGTATGTCAGTTAACTTATCAGTTTAAAAAACAATATTTACCTGAGATATTATTTAAGAAATGTTAATAAATGAGTGGTATAAAATAATTTTGATAAGTTGATGAGTATTATATTATTATTAAATTTAACACTGGTAATTTTAATATTCAGTATGATTTATTTATTTTGTTGTTAGGTATCATTATTATTTTAATGAAGTTAAAGTTGGGTGATATACCTATGACATTAAAGATGTGTTTTGGAGTTATGTTCAGTGTTAAAAAAGGTTACCTTGCTGGATGATTTCATAATAAGTCTCATCATTATTGTTTTATTGTTAAAAAGTTGATTTAATATTGATGTAATAATATATTATACATAGAATAATTTAGATTTGTATTATTAAATTTTTTATATAAAAAAAACAACCCCAATAGACTGAGCTAGAAGTTTTTATTTATACCTATCAATAATTTTGGGTGGTTGCCATCCAGTTAGATTACAATATATATATATATGTTGAAATGGAGATTTTCACGGGTTGTATATATAAAAGACATATTTTGCGTGTTCATCCATGTTAAAAATTTTAAATGTTATATATATATATATATATATATATATATATATATAATATTACAGATCGATGTCTGTATTTCTTCAAAATAATATATATAAATTTATAAATAAATTTTAGAAAATACAGTACTTAATAGTTTATAAAAATATATCTCTAACCATCACTTAAAAGTGCTTTCAACTATCTTTATAGTTTTTGTCAACAAATAACCATTACATAGAAGCGCTTTCAACTAACTTTGTAGTTTTTGTCAACAAAAAGTACAAAGATAGTTGAAAGCGCTTTTAAGTGATGTTTATAGATATATTTTTATAAAGTTTTAAGTGCTATATTTTCTAAAATTTATATATATATATATATATGTGTGTGTGTGTGTGTTGACTTAAGAGTCTTTAATTTGTTAAGCAATAAAAATAAAATGATTATACTCATGTAACAGGAATAACTTTTCTTTTTATTGTTGCCAGAAAGCCAATTACTAATCGACAATTATTACATTAAACAAGTATAGTAGTTAATTTTTGACATAATCAAATAGTAAAGTTATCTCCATTTACATAGATATAATTTATTTATTTCCATTATTTATCAAATTAAAAATTCATGAAAATACATAATTCAACATTTGATCATTTTAGATTTATTAACCCCCAAAGCAAAAGGGTTACTGTAAAAGTTAATAGCAAATACATATTTAGTCTCAGGTTGTCACTTATTAATTGGTTTCCTATTACCATTTAAAAGTAATGTTATCTCTGTTTACTTGCAATTTTGTTTATAATGTGGTGTGCTATTGTGGATCCAGTTATATTGGTGTAACTAAATGTGCATTAAAAAGATAATTCATGAACATGAATTATTATATAATATAACACATTATTCTGTGGATAGGTATAAATTTGGATATGTAGAACATGTAGTGATTTTTAATGCTGGTTTTTGCTTTGACTGTTAATATTTTTATTTTACATGTAGAAAATAACTTGAAGAAAAAAAAAACAAAGAATCATATTTTATAAAATATGACAAACATTTATCACATAAGCAGTGTAATTGTGTGAATATACACAATTTACAAAAAGTTGGCTATTCATGTGGAAATGGTAGTGATATGTGATTTTAATGAGATTGAAAAGTAGTGTTTAATTGCTACTCAAGATAGCATAAACTGCTGCAAACTTTTATAGTTAATATTCAGTTATTTATTTTATATAGGCATATTAAATTAAATTCTGTAAAGTATATTTTACAATATTTTGATTTTATATATATATATATATATATATATATATATATATTATATATATATATATATATATATAATCCCAGTGCATAATGCTATACTGAAATAAATATATATATATAAATATTAAACATAAATCACCCCACATGGTTAAGAAATCCAGTACTGCCTTCTGTGAATTAATATATAAAATACATTAGAGTTCGTATGACCTGGCTATTTTGAAATACAAACTCTAATGTATGTTTATATATATATATATATATATATACACATACATTAGAGTTTCTCACATATTTATATATATATATATATATATATATATATATATAAGTGTGTATGTGGGGGAGGGCAGGTTTCTTAATATATGAAAGCTGTCCACACCTATCAATACCAAACAATATCATGAACCTCAATCTATTTGTTGTCTAAACAATATTTTTATTATGATAAAGGTGGATGAACTTCTTTATCTACAATCTAATATGTTTATTTAAAATACTAAAGATTGACGTTTAATTATAAGAGATAAAGTTTATAATTCAAAAAAGTTTAAATTAATCTAAGTATAACTTATTTTTGTAAAAGAAACTCATAAATAGTCATTCCATAGAAAAAAAAAAATTATCAATTACATCCACTGAAATTATTAAATTATAATATTTAATTTATGAATAGATGACTCTAGTATAAAATTGAAACTATAAAACGTGTTGAAATTTTGATCCCTTATGCTTATATATGTTTTCTGTAGCACTTTATCTCTATATAACAACTAAAAAAGCACTTAGAATGTAATTCTTTTTAAGTGCAAAAAAGTTTTAACTGTTTACGTAAATATCTATCTTTTTTTTTCTAAATAAAATTATAAAGAATTGTATATGTATTAAAACATAGCACTTTAAATGTCGAATGAAGGAAGAATAGAATGGATCCATCTATTATATATATATATATATATATATATATATATATATATATATATATATATATATATATATATATATATATATATATATATATATATATATATATATGTGTGTGTGTGATTGAAGTCAGCAAAATGAATCAAATAAAAACAGAAAACATATAAAATGAATAATGTGCATATTTTTTATTATGAGAAATGAATAGATAGTTAAAATGATCACTCAAAGAATATATTGAACTACTGCTTGATGTTGTTTAAATAAAGATCCCATGAAGTGTGTATTAATATGATGAGTCATCATTTTGCATTGGATTTGTAAATTACTTGAAAGCACTCCAAGTATAGAATTTTTTAGGAAAAAATCTTAGGTATAGTAAGAAATATATCAATACAAAACTTCATTATTTAAATACCGTGGATAAAAATACATATGCATGTCCCAATGATTAAAATACATAAATTTATACTTCTTTGAATTGATTTTAAATATTAGCTTCGAATGTCTAAAAGTTTTAAAATGGCATGCTTTTTTTTTTTTTCATATTAAAATAAAACATGTTATATTTATGAATAAAATAAAATTATTTGTTTAAATATAGATTGACTGATTTACATTGTCTTTTATAACTCTTCTTCTTATACAATAGTTAATGTAGTAAACTAAGTGTTTTTGGATGTTTTTTTTAAAAATCGGTATATTAAAATTATAATTATAATAATAAATTAATTCTAATAATAATAAAAATATTTCTTCAACCTTATATATATATATTGTAACCTTTATATATTCCATAATGTATTTATATATATATATATATATATATATATATATATATACTGAAATACAATACTGAGCTTAATATAATTAGAAGGAATTTGAATTCTGACTTTCAAATATAGACAATATACTTGTATTTAAATATTACATATTCAGTCTGTATTCTGCCCATCTCTATTCTATGTATTTAAATGGACATATTAAGGTCCTACACATGAGGTGTCAGAGTGACTTAAAGTCAATATGAGTATTACAATAATATTGATATCAATAAGAGCTTTGAGAATTCCAACATCATATTTTCAATAATAAAGAGGGCTGAAGAATTGGAGAGTGGAGAAGATTAAAATATGTTCATTATAGTTTGAAAATTTGCTATCTTAATATAAACTGAGCACCAATTATATATGTGTGTGGGCTATGATAATATGGATCAACTAATGACTGCTGATTCAGCATGAAATATGTATATTGGAGATCATTTACTTTTTAACATATATTTGGTCGTGTGTAACAGCTGTGTAAGATGGAGTGAATAGCTGTAGAGAGCTTGAAAGTCTCTGTTCAAAGCTTTTCTAATTATATATATATATATATATATATATATATATATATATATATATATATATATATATATATATATATATATATATATATATATATAATTAAGTTCCAACCAGTAACCACCTAAACATTCACAGTAAAATATAATAATCAATATTTCTCACTGCTGTCAAGGCAACCTTCACATCTTTTAATAGCAAGAATGGAATATATATATATATATATATATATATATATATTATTTAAAGATATTTACTATATATATATATATATATATATATATATATATATAGTGTATTTCTTTAAATAATAATTTGTCACTTATAAAAACTAAAACATTTTTCCTTAATATAAAAACTATAGAAAATTTACAATTTTAAAAGAACTGCATTAACTGAATAAAACACCCACTTTATATGCTTAATGAAATAATGGAAAGAACAGGAGACTTGTCACCGCATTGAAACGGAATGAGTCAAATAATGATAAATGCATCCTTAAATACAATCTTTTTATTTTGACTTCAAAATTGTATTTTAAAATTAAATTGTTGTATATTACAATTCTATATATTTATACAAATAGTTGTAAAAGTTACAAGTAAAAGATAAATATAACAAAACATTTATATTTCTCTATAACTTCTATTGAAGTTGTTATAATTATTTTTTAATGTTTGTATAAGACGTTTAAAATGAATTGTATCAAAACTGTTACTACAGTTCTCAGAAACTTATACATCTCGTCTTCATTACTTAAATGCCATTTCAAACTTTTTTGTGATAAAAATATCTAATTATAAATAAAAGTAAATTTGTATTAAATGTAAGATATCTGTAAATTCAAACTTTTTTAAAATTTTCAAATAAATTTAATTGTTAGTTAAAGCAGCATGTTAGTATACAACACAGCGTTTTCAATGTTATTATTCTCCATTCGTTTTTAAGGGCTGCTGGAACTGACCATTGATAGTACAAATTTGATAAATGAACTTAACCTTTTAGTTTCTGAATAGTAAATTTAAGATAATGCTATAACTAATTAGATTGTGTTGCTAAAGCCTAGTTGGTAAGATTGTTACATCTTAAATTTAATATTCAAGAATGTAGAGTTCCAAGTTTGATTGCATGACTATTGTTACTTGTAAGCAGCACTTGAAAAAGAGTGAATAATAACACTCAAAACTTGGTGTTACATACTAACATTTTTGCTAATTTAAGATATTTGACAAGTTTATTTCAATGTTTCTAAAGATATTTAACATTTAATATTGGAAGAAACAAGTTGTCAAACATATAATTATTATTTTGATGGTATTAACACAAGCTTTCACGAAAACAATAAACATTTGTTTATTTTTCTTCTAAACTTTTTAGTAATATTTGAATATGATCTTCTATGTTAAAACAACTAACAGATTTTTTATTTTTTATTTTGGTCAAACCTGTATTATCATATACATAATATACTCTTTGTTTGCTGTATTATATTTTTTTAATTAAAGAGTAATTGAAGAAGATTAAGTAATTAACGAAAAGTACTTATGAAAACTGTGTAATAATTAATCACTGTTATATTTAGTATTATTAACATTTTTATTATTATATTTTGTAATGATAAATAAATGATGTTTGGGTCTCGCTTTTATTTTTTATACTTTATAAACTGGATAATCCAAAATTTTAATTCTGAAGAATAGGATCAGTTTCAAGTTAATAACTCAAACTTATGACTTTCTTATTTCAAAACTAAATATCATAGATCTAATGAGACTCACATATTATCTAAATGTAATTCAGAAATTGAAGGGGTATTTTTTTAACCTAAAACATATTTTGAATGATAAAATAAAATATAAATAATCTATTTCCATAATTTAATATTCTTAATGTTCAGTAAAATTCAAAAGCATTTAAATACTGTGCCAATACTCTCAATAGCAAAGTAAATTGAGTAATAAAATTAAGCACAATAGTCTAATCCATAACCTATTTGATAAGTCATGTAGTCTTTAAAAAATGAAGTCAATTTTTAATAAGTAAATAATAAGTTTATATTTTATTCATGTTCACATAATAATGATGATAATAATAATAATAATAATAATAATAATAATAATAATAATAATAATAATAATAATAATAATAATAATAATAATAATAATAATAATAATAATAATAATAATAATAATAATAATAATAATAATAATAATAATAATAATAATAATAATAATAATAATAGCCATTTGATTACAGAGTATTAGATAATACTTTATAAATATCATATTAGGATAATAAACATCTGATATTTATATATTTTAATAAACAGTATCTGCAGTATGTGAATAAATAACATATAATATTTTACTTCACTAATAATTAAATAAATTGAGATAATAGAAACTTTGTTTCCGTTGTGAATAATCACTATTTCTTCAATTGTATCAAATTCTCCTCAATCCAAAATATATTTATTCTTCTTAAACATTATCCTCTTAAATAACTAAACATGCATATACATCAAGAAATCATATTTTTATTAATGGCAAAATGATAAGTGAGTTGTTATATATAGACTTATATAATGCCTCAACTTTATTGATGCTTAGCAGAGATTAAATAAATAAATATTACAATAATTTTAAAAGCAATTAATTTTTAATACCTATTTATAAAATGACCCTTTCTAAGTTAATGGGATACTACATATATCATTCTAACTCACATGAAAAAGTAATACAAAACTAATTTACCTTTAAATGTATTTCAAATGATTAAATGAATTATTATATGTTTTACCTACAACAATATATAAATACATGTGTTAATAGTAATAAAAATAATTTAATAAATTAGATTTTATCCATATGAAGTTCCAATACGTATTCAAATTTATTTAAATTTAATATATTTACACTATTCAATAAATATGTGATCACTATAAGTCATAGATAGATAGATAGATAGATAGATAGATAGATAGATAGATAGATAGATAGATAGGTAGGTAGGTAGGTAGGTAGGTAGGTAGGTAGGTAGGTAGGTAGGTAGGTAGGTAGGTAGGTAGGTAGGTAGGTAGGTAGATAGATAGATAGATAGATAGATAGATAGATAGATAGATAGATAGATAGATAGATAGATAGATAGATAGATAGATAGATAGATAGATAGATAGATAGATAGATAGATAGATAGATAGATAGATAGATAGATAGATAGATAGATAGATAGATAGATAGATAGATAGATAGATAGATAGCATAAACTTCAAATTCTATATCTGTTTTTTTAATTCATAATTTTTTTCAATGGAAAACACTAAAAGAAATCAAAACATATACAGTATATATCTAAATAATAATAATAATAAATCTTTATCTTTATTTTTTCAAATAAAAAAACTACTTTCAAAAGTTTGTTTTATCTTCAATTTTATTTCTTAGATGATTTCAATGTGAAGACTGGGTATTAAGAGGGCTTAAATGAAATGTTGCTTGTCTTATGTGCAGTTTTTGAAGTTACATCATATAGCAGTTAAATGTTGACTCTATCAAAATAATCAGAACAAACAAGTGAAACTGCGCAACAGTTCTTTGAAATCAATTGTGATTGTGATGTTAATCTCCTTTTTCTCCAGGGATTCAGATAGATATTTGTTTGTTATATAATTTTCTTTTATATACATTTTGGATTAATGATTTTTTGCAGAAGGAATTAGCAGATAACAGTAAAGAGTTTAATGAAACTTCAGATCACTTAACTTTTTATTGATACATTTTAATAAGTTATTTATTCCTTAAAATGGATTTTCTTCTTTTACCCCAATAATGAAAAAGCAAAACTAATAAACAAAATATTGGCAAACCAGATGGATGCGTAAGGAAAACAAGAGTACCAATAATATATTAAACATTTCTTCTTCAAATTCTATTTATATTATATCAGTATTTTCATAGTATTTTTAATTATCTATCTCCCCAAGTCTCATACCAGCATGCTTATTATTTGTTGTATTATTCATGCACACATCAGATAATAATTCTTTCTTGAACATTGTAGCATCGAAGAGACAGCATCAAGTATAAAAAACAAATAATGCAGGTAATTTTAAATAAACTTTAAATACATTTTTCTTAAAAAATAAAGATTATAAATCAGTTCTCCATTTGTTTAATAAAATAGTCACACTTACCCTTTCACTGATTTTTTTAGCTATTGGCCCTCTACTTAAACTGATTCTTTTAACTATTGGCCCTCTACCTAAATCTGAGAACAATGTGATTGGTCTGTGTCATTTGCAATCAGTTCTTTTGTTAAAATATTAATCTAAAATACACAGAATTTTTTTAATTCAGCTTCTAAAAATTGAATAATTTTAGATTCAAATTGGTTAAATGTAACGAAAAAATAAAAATAATGTTAATAACTGTCGAAAAATATAAGAAAAATGTGTAAAAAATAGGTAGCAGTAAAACAAAAGAATTATAACTCAACCAATGATTGTGCCGTTATTCAGAAAACAACAGCTGTCAAGTAATTCAATTTTTATTTCCAGTTTGCTTATTTCTCTTGTAAAATTTAAAATTTTCCAAATCAAACTTTATATTTCCATAAAGTAACATCAAATCTTATTTATGAATGTAAAAAATTATGATAGATGTTATTATTTACTTCAATTACGAACATACAAAGCTTCGTTGTCATTTCTGAATCTTCATTTAGAAACACGCCTTAGAAATTTCCTGATTACGTTATGTAGCAATAATTATTTTTTGTTACGGATTATTTCTCCAAATGTATTTTTCTTCTAATATTTAAAATTTTCCGAGTCAAACTTTATATTTTGATAGAGAACTATATTTTATTATTTGTGAACATAAAAAATTACAATAAATATAATTATTTACATCAAAATCATTACGAATGTGTACATCTTCTTTCTTTAGCGAGAATGGTTTTTAGTTACCGATCCTCGTTTTCAAATCTGTCATTTAGAAACATGCCTAGAAGATTTGGTAGGTATCCAATCAGAGAAGAAGACACAGCGATGTAACAAATAGGCTGTGAAGATTAATGATTTTTTAAAAAAAATATAACGCTATATGCGGATGTTTTTAGAACTAAAATTGAAAGCATTGAATTTCCTATCAAATAAGTCTAAAATGAAGAAATTGCGACCAAAATTGACCAAGAGATGGCGCATGATACCACATGCTTCTTCCAAAAAATTTTTAACTACGGGGCATTTTCATAATAAACAGTTAAAAGGTTAACATTATTATTAATAGCAATTTAATATAATTCATTTTATTTTTTATATTCCATTTTTAATATAAATGTAAACAAAATATAAACTTTAAGTGAATTAAAATAATCAAAAAAATTGAAACATTTTTATTGAAAAAAACAGTGAATTGTAGCACTTACAATGATATTTATACATTCAATTAATGATACACATGATAATTGTAAGACATATACTCTTTAGAAGCAACTTTAAGGTAACTAATAAATTTTCCTCCTTTTGTTTTTCCCAAATTGTAATTTTTTTTCTAAAACAACTATTTTACGAAGTGAACTGGCTAATCCTTACAATATATATATATATTAAGTATGTTAGTGGTCTAAGTTAGTATAAAAAAATTGCTAAGCTTATTAATTAAAATTATTATATATAAACGTTCACCTTGGATACAGATATTTGAAATGCTTTATGAGCATACATTATATCCATTTAGAGAATTGTATTTTATATTATAATTACATATTCAATTAATTTTAAACAATGTATCAATATTTTTATTACTAAAACAAACAAATTTGAGATTATTAATATAATATGTACATTTTATTTTGACTTTATTTATATATATATTTAAACTCATTTTATAGACGTACATGTATAATTGGAATTATATAAGTGAATATATTATTTAAATAATAACAATAATGATGCTTATGCATTGTTATCTTACTTTGTTAATATATGATTTATTTATTAGAATAATCAGTAATTATTTATGCAAAAAGAATTATAATATTATGTTTTTTTTCGAAATTACAGTTCATTATTCTTGTTATTATTATAACTACTTTTTTATAAAATTAAAATACCCGTAATGTGCTTTATTTTTATATTTACAAACTTTTTTTTTTTTTTAGTTTAACTGAATTAAAAAATTTATCAACGTCTTAAATCTTATGTTAATATTCGTGCCGAGATACTTGTTCTTACTTAGTGAATTTTTTTTTTTTTTTCTAAAAAAAAAAACGGGAAAGAAAAATATTTTTGTTTTAAATTTGATTTATGCTTTTCGTGTTATTATTTTATTAATAGCTAAATACTTTTATTAAAATACTGAATGATAAACATAACAACTTCTGTTTAAGACAGATAGTTGTTGACGTTGTTATGATGTATATTAGTAGTAAAAGATTATAAAGATGACATTTATCGTCTATGTTTAGCTCATTTAAAATAAATATATATATAATAGAACCAGAGAAACAAAAAGTGATTGATAGCTTAAGCTAAAAAAAATAATAATAAACTTTTCAATTTGTAAATTTGATTTTATTCTATTCTAGATTGTGTAAATTGAAAACAATAGTAATAAAAATGAAGTCAATTTTTATGGAAAATAAAAAACTTAATTTATTAAGAGGAATGAAACAAAAATTCAGTTCTACACGATAATATAACTTGAATTATTAAAATAAATAAAAAAGTAGTTATATATCACATAAAATAACTATATATATATATATATTATATTATGGTGTTTAAAAACTTTTTTATTGTTAGTCAACGACATAATTACGTATGAAGCTAATAAAATATTTTTATAAACATTATTTGAAAATATATTTATAAGGGTTACAAATAAATGCTGTATTATCGATAAGAAAAATAATCTGAAAATATTTCATTCATTATTATTGTAATTATTATTTTTTTTTAAAAAAAACAAACAATATATACATTTTATTGCCATTTTCATTTTAAAATTATTTTGTTCCTTAACTTTTATTTGCACAGTGTATACCACTTAACCTTACCTCTAGCCGAATTCTGGCCCATGGCTCAAAGTCACACCACCCTCGAAATTAAACTTTAAGAAACCAAGATACATCCTGATTCTTCACACTTCACACCGACCTCACCAACTATCTCAGTGACTATCTTACGAATAGTAGCCGAAGCGATACTACTTTGAACTCTTCTATTGTCCAGGGAGAGCAATCTAAGAAACACTTCACTTGACTCGTTCCATCCATGACGTTATTGCCACTTCTCAACTTTAGAGAAATCAATCCAAATACTTCACTGTAATTCAACCCTATGTACCCCTTGAATTTAAATAAAGTGTATTTTAGAAATAAAAATTATTTTAATTAAGTGATTTTAATATCATTTAAAATATTATTATTTATCCAAATGATAAGTCAAACCATATTTTTAAATAGACGCTCTTTGAAGTTAAGTAACAGATATTTTTTTTAAAACATTTTAAATCTCAAAAATAATAGTTGTACTAATATAATTATTTAAATATATATATATATATTGTAATGGATTTGAGGGAGTTCTTCATTGGAGTTACTAAATTAACTATACTGATTCTATGGTATTCATGTAAATCATAAAATTAAGTGAATAGTCTGTGCGTGGACGGATAAATGACATGTGATTATCTATAATACAATGTCTGCTGTAAAATAATTTTTGTAATACAATTATAATAAAAATAATAAAATTTAAAAGTGATAAATACTTTCAGTTAAATTTAATATTTTTCAACTGAAAAGCATTTAAATTTAAATTAATTAGTAGTAAATATCATGTCACATCTCATCATTTATGAAATTTAACATTTGCATCTTGTTTATTAAATAAAGATATCTTATTTCTATTTAGCAATATTACTTACTTAATTTGTCTTTAGTTAAGATCTTTCTCCTTATAATGAGTCTTAGTATTTTCCACATTAGAATTGAAAATAAACTCACATGCTTTTTATAATCAGCAAACATATTTCATTATTAAATCACTACTACTTTTATTTTTATATGTTTATGTTTTCTCACTCCTACACTTTAATTCATTTATGGATGAAGCCTTGCCCTTGCATAAAATTTGATATACAATATTCCTTTTTTTTGTTTCATAGTTATATATTATTTTTGGATTATTTACTAATCTACTAATTAACGTTAGATGGAACACAAAGTGGAACGTTATAAAAATCACTATATATATATATAAATACCATGAGCGTCTGAAACATATACAATAGATATCCATTTGTTATCATTAACTTTCCACTCCTTAAATTACTATATATATATATCAAAATACAGTACAATTTATATAAATTATATTCTAAAAGAATATAATTTATATAAATTGTACTGTATTTCGATATATATATTGATTTGTATATTACATATATTGTGAAACGAATACAGATATCAAACTTTATTTATTATATATATATATATATATATATATATATATATACTGGAGTGAGGAATATATATATTATATGATCACTAGATGGAGCTTTACCAATAGCCCACTATCAAGCTTTGTTTACATAAACGCTGAGTCAGAGATAAAATTCAATATCTCTTTCAAATTGTCTCCAACCTTTAAACCATGGTTTCCAGCTAGTTGGCTCATGTCAGTAAAGGGTAGGAAGACTAGAAACTAGATCTAAACACCAACTCTGCAATCAGCATTTATGAAACACATTTCTAGCAGCTTGAAAGCAGGAATTATTCAGATACATAAATATCTTCACATCCAGTCAAACAAGCTTGATAGTGGGCTATTGGTAAAGCCCAATCTAGTGATTTTAAAATGCAAGCTATGAGCAAGTTACGAAATTTATAACTTGTTTTGTTTATCATAAATGTACCCTTGAAGGTTTTTGCAATGATAAAGATTGCAGAGGTTTTCACTATATGGTAAAACTGAACTGAATTCAGACCCATATAGCTATATAGTTTGTTTGACTGGATTTGAAGATATTTACATACCTCAAAAATCCATGCTTTAAAGCTGATAGAAAGGTGTTTCATAAATGCTGATTGCAGAGTTGGTGTTTAGATCTAGTTTCTAGTCTTCCTACCCTTTACTGACATGAGCCAACTAGTTTGAAACCATGGTTTAAAGGTTGGAGACAATTTGAAAGAGATATTAAATTCTATGTCTCTCAGCGCTTAGGTAAACAAAGCTTGATAGTGGGCTATTGGTAAAGCTCCATCTAATGAAAATAAAATGCAAGGTATGAGCAAGTTATGAAAGTTATAACTAGTTTTGTTTATCATATATATATATATATATATATACTTTTTCAATATATATATATATATATATATATATATATATATATATTGAAAAAGTATTTAGAATTTAGCTTATAACTCAAGATCAAAGAATCTACCACTCCATGATGCTTTAAGCATTTGTTAGCTTATTTGTACCTTTCCGCTGTGGTAAACACATTTTCCAACTATTTTAACTCATAAATTAATTGTTGCTTCAATAACAGTTTTTACTATTAAAAAACAGCAAAATGGTGTTAAAGATAGTTGCAAAAGATAAATTTAAAACTAAACAAGAAAACCACCATTATTGAATCATCAAATATAATTTAACAAAAATAACATTTTTATTTAGGTTATTTTAATATCTGTAGGTCTTAAATTTGATCAAAGCATTATATATTAATATAATATTTGATAAACCTATGAAATTATCAGTTTAATGAAGAATAGCCCTTTTCTCATATATCTCATTAGTTTTCATTCTTATTATTTATTGGCTACATTTAAAAATTGGTTCTATATGATAAATGAACTTTGACCTATGGGCTTACCTGTTCCAGCAGTTATATGTAGTTATTCATGTTATAAAAAGAAAAAAAAAGAAAAGAATATTTTTGATGGGTGTTAAAATTTATTTTAGGTATGTAGATGATGTTCTTATTGTTAGAGCAAATATGATAATGCAAAAACTATTTATTAAATTAAATGATATTGATGATTTGACATAGACTATTAATTTTTAAGTTAGTGAGACTAAGATAAAGTATCTGGATTTAATTTTATAGAGAAGAGGTAAGAAAATTAAGAATAAAATAGCATTGAAACCATTATCAATTAGAGGATTTATGCATCCAAATTCAAATGTTCCACATACCTATAAAGTAGTAGGTTTTAAAATATTTCTGTTGCCAAATGATGCTTTGTGTAAATTTCAGAGTGATAAAATGAGTCATATTGAAAAATATATTAATGATTTATGGGTGGTAAGATCTAATAGAAAAAAAATATTTTATATGCACTATATAGGTTTACAAATTGATGAAGAAGAGATATTATGGAGAAAAAAAGGTGGATAGCATGGCCTTATATAAATGATATAGTGTTATAGTAAGATAACATCATTGGTATCTGTTGATTTTAATATTGTATTTGAAGTTGGTGCAAATACTGGAAGGTTACTTATTAATGAAAGATTTTGTATTGATAAAGTTAATGAGAGTAATATGGTATATGAAGTGGTATGTCATTGTGGATATAGTTACATTGGTAAGACTAAATGTGTATTGAAAAAGAGAGTTAGGGAACATTAATTATTATATAATAACGTACATTGTTCTATGGATAGGTATACGTCTGTTTGGAAGAACATGAAGTTATTTGTAGTGCAGAGTTCTGCTTTGATATTGTTTTTGTTTTGCATGTGGAAAAAGATTTGAAAAAAAATAAAAATTAATGAGTCACATTTTATAGATAGTAGAGAGAAAGTGTTGATTAAACAGTGTTAGTATTCCTAATTTATGGAAAATTGACCATTCATTTGAGAACATTATATTGATGTGTAATTTTACAGAGATTTATATTTAACATTGTATTGCTAGTTAAGATGTTGGAAGAAACCTTAAGCTGGTTAGAACAAAGAAATTATTTTTTAATTTTATATAGGCATTTTTTAGTGTATTTTGTTTATTATAATTATATCATTTGATATATATATATATATATTCTAACCTTATCATTTGATATATATATATATATATTCTAACCTTTTTTAATTGTTCCTTATTTTCTAACCTTAAAAAAATTGTGAGTGACTGATTACATCGAATCTATATCTCTAACTGTAGACATGCAAATGTGCAAATCTAAAAACTCGACCTAGTTCAGTGGTCGGATAGTTATAAAAAAATTCAGCTCCAGAGATATGCAGTTAAAATAAAGAAAGAAATTGAAATCATTAAATAAATTATCATCAGTAAAATAAATAACTTGGGGAAGAGAGAGAAAACGGCAATCATTCCCTAATTAATAATTTAGAATAAAATAACATCCTCCCTTTATCAAAAACACATTCTCTGAGCTATATATATTTGCACCTTTAAACAATAATGCTAACTTCTCATATTCTTGTTAAGGTTTCTAAAAAAATGTCTATTACGTAAATTATTTCTCAATATGATCTGGAAATACCTTTCTTATAGCACAAATGAAAATTAAACTTTTTTAAGCCACACCACAATTGAAATATCAATAATAATAGATCACTTCTCCAATAAAGAATAATGATAATGATAATAATAATCTCCGAGTTTCTTTGTTTACTTTAATAAAATACTTTACAGTACTGTGCTGTCACCCATGACTGGCATTTTGATAGGCTGTAGGAAACACCCACTCCCCTCAAAAGCTAATGTGTCCTCACATATCATAACAATTATTATATTATTAAAAGGAATGATAAATATAATCAATAGTGACGTAAAATTTTGAATAATACAGCCTTTTCATCCAGAATCTCAGCCAGAATAATAGAAAGACATGGGTACATTTTGTATCCCTCCATCATCCATGACAACACAATAAATTAACTAAGATTAATTAATTTAATAATTTAACTAAATGTAACTGGACTAAGGTGCAGTCAGGGTTAATAACTTGGAAATAAATTTATTCTTACGATTAAATAATGTTTAGCCTGAAGTTTGCACTTCCACAAAATGATTATCAACAAAATAAAATGAAATGAAATGTTCAGATCTGCATAAGTTTGTCTATCTGGTATATTAAGATTTCTAAAGTTTAAAATAATTTTGGACTCAAGAAAATGTTTTGCAAACTTTTTTTTTTTTTTTTTTTGCAAACACACTTATATTTGCCATACAAAAAAAAATGATTTCACAACGAATATTAAAAAGACTATAATTTATTACTAACACAGAACTAAACAAAATATACAAATTTATTACATAGGGTCACATTGATACTAAACATAAATCAACACATTAATCCATCTACTATTCAGGTATAAATTAAAATTATAAATTCGTATATGTTTAAATTCATGCTATTGCAATGGATTAACTAGCTAAAATGTGCATCTAATTTACCAATACACTAATCTGGAATTTTTAATAAACTTTTTATAAATATTTTACTTTGAGTTTGGCTAACTATTTTTTTAATCTTATTTATTACTATTATGATATGAAATCTATTAAAATATCAACTTTATTACTCAGAAAGTTAACCAAGTCATGGTTTATAATTAAATAAATTATTACTAATTATGGGTCCTTTATCAGAAGTCCCACTCACTATTTCATGTTTAACTTAATGTCCACCTAAATTATGGTAAATATTTTAATTGTAAATGTAATTCAAACTAAGAATATTTCTTAACTATTAATTAACACTAAATATTGTGTTCGAATATTCCCTCAATAAATAAGCAGTTTAAAATAAGCAATTTTAAATTAACTTTCTCCATTGGTTTTCTTGTGAAGTACCAGCAAGGCTCAGTAGCACAATACAGATACTGATCTCAATTACTAAGGCACTACTGATACTAAAGTGTACCTTGAGGAACTAACAGCTCAAATCTAACATTTACCCTTGCCATAACTTTTAAAAAAGAGCACAATAATCTGCACCTTCTATGGTGGAACTATCTTTAATTTCACATGAGGAATGCAAAATAACAACTAATGTTTGCAGAGTAAAATACTACACTGAAGAATTTGGTGGTTTCTTGCCTATTTCTCAGGCATAAAAATGTATAGGTGTGGAATCTATATCTCATCACCTAAAGAAATGAACACACACCAAATATAATCCTCTCTTGGGATTTAAAAAAACACCTTAAGTATAGTAAATGTTATATAAACTCTTGATTGTTCTACTCACATGAAAATCGATTACATGAACTATCAAACATACCATAAACCTATATAAAAATTAATCTTTTCATGGAAAATAAAGTATTTTGGGGAATACATTTTCATCCCACAAATAAAATGCATTATAAATATTAAAATATGCTGATATTAAACATATACCAATTCTACACTTAGGCAAGATAGCAAAACACACTAATAATAATAATCCTATATTAAAATGTATACTTCAATCAATATCTGAAACCAATGAACATGACAGCAGACAAGTATAATAATTTTAATTTTAATGAAGGAATATTCAAAAGCAATGGGTAGCATACCAGCTTAAACTAAATACAGTGGATGTGCTATTAAAGAATAATTATTACTAAATTACTTAATTAATATAATATAAATTATGTTGAAACTTTAAACAAGAAATATTTTTGTTATAGCATTTTTTTTCTTTTTAGAGTTACTTCTGATAAATTTAAATATGGTTTTACCTGTTAAAATAAATATAAAGCATTTTTTCTTTAAATCCTCACATGCAAAGTTCATATCTCCAGTTTCATGCAATAAATCAGATATATTTCATAGGTATTCATTCATATTAAATACAAACTTAACCCAGAGTAATGATAGTAAGACACACACTTGTCATTAGAAGATCCTTAAAATATTATGTGACATATATAAACCTTAACATACATTAATATTATAAAACAAAATAAAATTTTACCAATTAGTTTTTCTTTAAAAAAAAGCATTAAATAAATAGATGCACCGTATCTCATTAGCAGAACTATTTCTCTGTTGAGCTGTCTATTGAGTTGAAGAGTTTCCATCTGGTCACATTTTACAAAGCACTGAAAGTAATAAACACATTTTTTTTTCAATGAAAAGTTTTCTTTTCTTTGGCCATTATAATAATAAACATAAAAAAATAGTAAAACGAAGCTTAATTTC
The DNA here is from genome assembly GCA_028023455.1 of Epiperipatus broadwayi. NCBI lineage: Eukaryota > Metazoa > Onychophora > Udeonychophora > Euonychophora > Peripatidae > Epiperipatus > Epiperipatus broadwayi. The sequence goes on along the minus strand of JAQFVV010000337.1, from coordinate 830,688 downwards.
CAATTGGATTATAATGATAAAAATTTGGATCCTAACGAAAACTAATATTATAACATTGACGATAAACAGACACATTATTTGATTATTATACATATAATTATCTAGCTAAAATATTGAAAAAAATGCACACTTTTTCCTATAGATTAGTATTATAATAACTGCAGTTGAATTATAGAATGAATGCAGTTATAAGAATTTCACCTTGCATACAGTGTAATATATAATTTTATTTTATTCTTAAGTCACTAAAGATATTAAGTTATCTTTCATAATCTTAGCAATTTATTTTACAAATAGTATTTTTCTTTTAAAGAATGCATGTATTTAATTTCCACATTTATTTCAAGAGAGTTTTTATTTTTCCTTAAAAAAATGCAGGTATATTGTTTATTATTATTATGATTATTATTTTTTTTCTAGACAATTAGTAGTGAGTTAAATATATTTCTCTGTATACAATATCTCCATTATTGATAAACGCAGATGGTTTATTTTTTAAAAGCACTAAAAATGTTTCTAGTTTTTTGTTTGTTTGTTTTTAATATTCTTTTTACTTAGTTTTCTTCTGTACCAGAAAAATACTAATAAAGAACAAGCCATTAAATTATTATTTTCAACTTGGAAAATATTTGTTTTTCTTAATTTAGGTAAAATAAAAATTTGCTTAATCCTTTTAGTTAATTCTTTCAGTTTTAACTTTGCTTAAAAAGTCTAACTTTCATGAAGCAATAATTATTAAATGTAGAAAGTTTTTAAATTATAGAAAATAACATAAAAATGCAGAATGCCTTACCAAAATTGTTACCCATTCATTTCAGATGAAATTTTAATTATCTTGGCAATTTATTGTTTTCAAAATAAAAAAAATAATAATGTTATAAAATTTTGCACTGTTAAACTTTGGAAAGACAGGCAGACTATCTAAAAAAATATGACTTGAGTATGTATTGGTCCCTCTTAACTCTAGCGATCTCTAACAAAAAAAATCATTTGATTATAACATAAACAAAAAAATAACTTATTAAAATCATATGGTTTTCAATATTATTTAAAATATATTACAAAACAGTTTAATAATGAAAATAATAAACACATTCAAACCAACAATAATTATCTGTGATTATAATTATACAACAATTATTTTCTTCAAACTTAAATTTATCAGAAGTTATTTTTCCTTAAAAATAACATGATCTTAAATAATAATTTATATTTATATATTTTTTTCTTCTATACCCATTTAAAAACCAACTACAGTTTATTATATTTGTTTTAAATTATATCAACTTGCTTTTATAACTATATCTTACTTAGATTATTCATGTCCTTTTAAAAACATGATATTGCACTAGGGAATATATTATTTATTCACATAAACCATGTCTAGGCAAATTATTAGCACACTTTACTAACCAAATATTACTACTTTTAGTTTATCTTTTTATTTTTTTAAATAATAACATTGATTTCATGCAGAAATAATGCTAAATAAATCCAAGTGCCAAAAGCACTGGGTTACAATATATATAGGCTTTATAAGTCAATTTCTTAAAAAAATTTTAATTAATAGAGATTTAAGGATTGTAAGTGGTATAGCAATGTTAATAGGTTTTTTAAAAGCTTTGTTAAGATTAAGTTAAAGTTATAAATATTTAAAAGCTATAATAAAATGATAAAATTATAAAGTAAAATTAAATATTATAATTTTGTACAGTTGTGAGAATTGGCCATAGTGATAGTAATGGAAGTTATGTATTGAAAGTCTTGTTAAACAAGATGTGTAAAGCTAATTTTTAAATAATGATTTAAAATTGAATAAGATAGTAAATGTTCTTAATAAAAATATATTTAAATTTATATTATAAATTATTTGCTAAAAGTTTAGTATTTTATGGTATAAACTAATGTACTTAATTTTGTTACTGTTTAAATAGTGTCAAAATTATTGTTCCAAATTTTATTATATTTTATTATTTTTTATAATGTAATATTTTGTACTTAAATATTTAATTAATTTCATTTCAGACAGTGAATATAAAAAAAAATTGTGCTACACTTGTCTGATATTTTGGTCATGTGACTAACAATGCATGCATTTTTATTGTGTGCTTGCAAGGTTTTTTAAAAGAAACTTTCAAAATTACTTTCAGAATTGTTCTAAAATTGAAGACATTTGAATATTATAAAATAAAATATAGAAAATTATTTAATTAGTTGTCTTTAAAATAGTTGTAGTTAAGTTTTAAAAAATAGATATATTAAAATTAAATATTAGATGAGTTGATAAAGTATTATTTAAAATATGTTAGTTTAAAGAGTTTAATTTGTTTAGGTATAATTATAGAATTAATTTAGGATTAAATATTATAATAATATTAGTGTTATAAATAATGGGTCATAATTTTATTTCTAAAATTTAAAGAACATGTAATTGACATTTATGTAAATTAGTTTTGTATAATAAGGGTTAAGTAACAAATCAGATCATAAGTTAGAGCTAGTATAAAAACAGATGCTCTTCTATTTTTATCTTACTTCTTGTTACTTAGTCTACCACTTATTACTACTTTTATTTTATTTTTTAATAATACCCAGTACATTACTATATGTCAGTTAGTCTCAATTTTAAATTTTATTATTTTTAAAAAAGTGTAAAGTATTATAAAATTTATAAAGTTAAAGCACGGATCATTTCCTAAATCACTAAATTTCCTGCTAGTTTTTTTTTATTTAAAATGTAAATTGAATTCATAGTGAATTATGAAATATCTATCTAAAATAATATGCTTAAGAGGGTTAATGATGAAAATACAATTGAAAGAGGCATGCATATTTTTATCATATTAATTAAAAACTTTTGTAATCATTTTTATAAAATACTTTGGAGTTTAAGGAGGATATTATTCGAAAATATCACTTGAAGAACTAAAATGTTTGTTTGTTATATTTTAAAGAGTTTTAAATTTTATTATTTGGATAATATAATTACCTTGAAAAGACTGAAAATGAAATTCAATTTTCAATTTAAAGTTACAAAAACAGTCAGGATGAAAATATACTATTAAAAAATATGTCATTTTTTATTATACTATTGACTATATTTTTAAAAGTACAGCAAACTTTAAAGAGATATTTATATTTAAAATTATTTTAATCTTTTGAGAAAAGTTGATGAAAAGTAAAAGTTATTATGAATATAATTACTTTGACAAGTTATTGTCAAATATACATAAATATTTCGGTAATATAAAAAAAGTTATACTTTTAAATATACATTTTAAAAGAGAAAATTATGGCTAATATAAATAATATTATCAATACTAAATAATTAGTTTATGGGAGATTTAAACAAGAATTTATCAAGGACTATATATCTGCATTATAAGATAATAATATTTTGAATAAAATAAAAAATGCATATTTTCTCCTAACATATGTATGAATTTTTAATGACCGATAATGATGCATCTGAAGCCGAAGGATTCACATGAATGGGAAAAACAGCAGAACTTACCTATAGGAGGATATTTTTTAAAAAAGTGATATCACATTAATAATTATTATCCTGGAAGAGACTGTATTTGAAGGACTTGAAGAACAGGATTAATAATAAATCTTTAAATTTATTTGGATTTAAAAATTAACTTAATTATTTTTTATTTGTGAGTTTATGCATCGAGGGCAAGAAACTTACAATGTTCATTGCATAGCAGCCATGAAGAAGGAATTTCTCTTCGAAACATTATATAGAAATAAAAAAACAAATCTTTTTGTTGAACTTTATGAAAAGCAAACAAGAGTTGGAATTATGTAAATTTACTTTTAATATTATTTTACATATACTAACTATAGTATTAAGATGTATTGTTAGCATAGGAAAAGGTTACATTTTAAATATTATTTTTTATTTATTCTAACACTATTAATATTCTTTAAACATCTTTTAATATTTTTAAAGTTTTTTTTTTTTTTTTTTTTGCAAACATTTTTTAAAATATAATTGGTATATTGAATAACTGATATTTTTGATTAATATGTTTTCTATGCTAAATTTGGACCAGAAGACATTTAAAATAGTGACTTACAAGTCATAGAGTCACTAGGTAAATTTTTTTGAATTGTTAATCATTATATGATATACACCTGGGTCTCGTTTTATGCGGATTATTTTAATGTGATTTTGAAGTTATGCATTTCATGTTTCTTCTTAATATCTTTCATATTTCACTATATTTATTACATATCAAGAAATTTAAATTATTAAAAACTTATTTTGACTTAAAATACTTTTTTTTATTTCAAAAATATAGCATTATATTAGCAGCTAATGTGAATACGGCCTGAAGCTGTATGTAAATAACCTATTTATAATAATGAGTAAATAATAATAGATTTATACTTACATATAAAAATATCGCAATGAATATTCAAAAAATTTAAACTTTTAAAACATATATTTTGTTATATATAACAGAAATAAATAATCTTTTAGACTTTTAAAATAAAAAAACAAAGATTTTATAAACTGAAAATTATCTTTCTAATAATAATGTATAATCTTTTTGTTTTGATTACATCTCATTTTTTTAAAATAGAAACAAAAAACCACTAACACAGATCAAGACTGAAAATGGTGCTGGTTGTACATCACATCATGAATAAAAATAAAGTGGCTAACAGGTTTCTCTGGGAATAATTGCTGAGAGATTCTTGATTTCGTTTAAGGAGAAGCCACAATACATCACATCACATCAAATCTGATTTCTTATCAGTTTACAAATGAATGCTAGTGATAAAAATTAAAATATGTATGAAAAATGTAAAATTAAATACTGTAGTTAATAAAAAAAGTAAAAAAGTTTGTCTTGTATTTTTTTTTTTCAAATATTTGAAAATTTTTATTAGTCATACTTTATTTGCTTATTTTTTAAATGCGAATTTTAAAGTAATTTTTCATTGTTGCTTTGCTTTTATGTGAATTCTGAAAAATACAAATCCTATCCCCCATTTTTCAAGGTAAATTAAATATCTTTTTGTGCGATTTTTTTTAATGCGGGTTTTCTGTGGAACCTATCTAACGCATAAAATAAGACCCAGTGTATATTTTATTTGCTTTTTTCTTTCTATAATTGCTTGTAATATATTTGAAGTATTGCTTTTATCATATGTATGTGTGAACATGAGTATGTGAGCATCAATTACACATATAAATTTTTTGTTATTATTCTGAAATATAAGCTATGATTTTAAAATGAGGTATGCATACACATTTTCTTTTAATATTACAAAGTGTAATATAATATATTGATGTTCATAATTTTCATGATTCTTTACTGAATGAACCATATTTTGAAATCTTTGAATATTGATTTTAACATTTTTTTTTTAAAAAAAAAGTCATTTGTGTTTTTATTGCTGGTTTTAAGTGAGTAAAACCTTTTTTTTCTTATTGTAGTTCTGAATTGATAGTATCATATGTTAATTTTGTTTGTTATTAGAAGTAATGCTAGTTATTTTGTGATGTAGATTGTTAGATCTATTATGAAGTTTTAATCGGTAGTGACAGGGAAATACCTAAGGAAACCCTTGGATGCTTATAAGTAGGATATATGAAGAAGATAGGAAAATAGCCTATATTTTTATCTTAGTACTTTTATGCAAGTACAGTTCACATAGCCCTTGTCTTGTATATATTTTTCGTGGACAGTGATGATATTTTTGTATTTTATAATGATCTGTAAGAGCTGAATAAATAGTCTGGACATTATTCTTGAAAGTATTGGTCAAAAGTCATACCTATTCTATCACACTTTTTCCATGTGAGTTAGTAAATATATTTTATACTACTGAGTCTTTACTCTAGCCATTCCTTCATGTCCTATGCATTGTACCGCTATCTTAATTTCAACAGTTATTACATCATGTAGCATAGTATTTTATGAAAGGAAAATAATGAATAATTTTGAATTCACTGTTATTTTTTAAAACGGAATAAGGTAGGTTTTTTTGTTTTGGGATTAAGATGAAATACAAATGAAATAGAATGTAAATGCTGATATTAGAATTATAAAAAATCATAAATTCTTTTTCATATTTTATTAAAGAATTTTGATGATAAAAGAAATACAACTATTCATGATTTTTTTTTTTTTGTTTTGATATTCTGATTTTATACAAAGCAATGCATATTTTTAAATATGAAAACATCAAAATGAATAACCTAAAATGTGATGAATGCTTATATTTTATGAACATTATTTTATATTGTTTTTTTTAAAGAAAACATAAAACACACATATAAGGATTTTGAGAATGGTGCCAAGGAATAGTACCTAGTATAACATCAACACTATTTTTGTTAAATTTAATTTTCATTTGTTGAATGAACACTAAAACATATTTTCATAATGAACATTATTTTAAGAATATATATTTTGTGCATACTTATTAAAGTGATATTGTCTATTGACATAATTAACAAACAATTTAATTAAACTATGAAGTGTAGGTATAGATTACCTTATATTTTATATTGTGTATAACAAATAATGCATAAGCCCGAGTGAAGGCATATTAACAGAATCCAAAATAAATCTGATACATTTGCACAGTATAAATACATTATTCATTTTTAAAAAATAATAATTATCCAGAATATATTTGAATATTTTTTTTTTTGCAATAATATTACTATAGTCATAATTGAACAAACAATTTACTGCATAGAATTTAATATTGTTTGTTGCCATAAATTATAGATTCTACCATATTAAGATGTCACATGAGAAATAAAAGAATTATATTATTAATATTATATTATTGTTATTATCATTACTATTAGTTGTTATAGCATTAAATAGTAGATAGAATTAATAATTGCTTAATTAGGAGTAGGAATATTATTAATTAATAATGTTATTATTATTGGTTAGGTGTAGTTAGGAATGATACAAAATCCCTTATCATACTAGACTACAGTAGATTTTTTTTTTTTTTTAAATTGATTAGATTTATCTTTCAAGAACCTGAGATAATTATAATTATATTTTAGTAAGAGATTAGAGTTTAGTTTAGTAATATTATACTAAATTACTTGTTATTTCTAAAGTCTTAAAAATGCTATAAATTTATTATTAATTAAACAATAGGGGGGATAGAGTTCTTATGCCATTGAGATTGTATCCTGTGAGATATAAGCTCAATGTAATTCATTACTGTTTTACCTTTACTAAATTGTCTCATGATTTAGTAATCCTTTATTAGTTTAATTTTTATAAATCGAACCATATAATATTTATTAATTATTTAGAGCTAATCGAATGGTAGAAATTATTATAGAATATCTTTATTATTGATTATATTAAGATTATAAGTATTTTAGCTGGAACATTATTATTTATTCGAAGTAGTTTCATTTTTCCGTTATGTATTGACTAGAAAATGAGAATACAATATATATTGAAGGGGTCATTGTTTTTTTTTTTATTTTTATAAAAAAAAAATAAAAAATGTTTATTTTTTTTAAAAATAAAAAAAAAAAGAAGGATATATATAGATAAATTATAAGTTTTTGGGATGTACCGTGTCTTATTTTCCATTGAGCACCGATATTTCGATGTAATAGCAACCGCCATTTTCAAGGTTAACTTTTGAAAGAAAAACCGTTAGATTTTAACAAATAACGTGACTGTGTGCGAGATGAGAAATGAGATTCCAGTTCAGCATTCACAATATGAGGCTTATCAAAATGTTTATTTTCCTCAGTATATTTACCTGTTAATTTTAAGTTAATATTGGATAAAAAGAGAGGTTCCCACATAGCTGGAATATGTTGTGCTTCATCAGTTCTATTTAAACTAGTAGGTCTCTTTAATATTTCAATTGACTCTCTCATGGTTCTTAAATCATATCTTTCCAAATTAGCAAGTAGTTTTGTATTGTCAAAATTAGGTTTGTGACCAGTTTCTTTTACTTCCCATTATTTAGAAACTGGTCACAAACCTAATTTTGACAATACAAAACTACTTGCTAATTTGGAAAGATATGATTTAAGAACCATGAGAGAGTCAATTGAAATATTAAAGAGACCTACTAGTTTAAATAGAACTGATGAAGCACAATGTATTCCAGCTATGTGGAAACCTCTCTTTTTATCCAATATTAACTTAAAATTAACAGGTAAATATACTGAGGAAAATAAACATTTTGATAAGCCTCATATTGTGAATGCTGAACTGGAATCTCATTTCTCATCTCGCACACAGTCATGTTATTTGTTAAGATCTAACGGTTTTTCTTTCAAAAGTTAACCTTGAAAATGGCGGTTGCTATTCCGTCGAAATATCGGTGCTCAATGGAAAATAAGACACGGTACATCCCAAAAACTTATAATTTATCTACATCATATAACCGTGAAAACATTAAATATAACATATACATATATATCATTGGATTTTAATGATATATATATATATATTATGACTTTCAAAAATATACTATTGTAAATATATTAAATTAATTAGATTATAAAAATAATGAAATTAATTGAAAAACTAATCAGACAACATCCAATTATTTTATTAAACAATAAAAATGGTATAAAACTTTTTTTTTTTGTAGTTTCCAAATAAAAACGTAATTAGAATCAAAATCTTTACACACAAAAATAATAAATGAATAAATTCAAATCATTAAAATAATTTTAAAAAATGCTAAATTAATAAAACTATTGAATTTGTCTCATAATATATTATAAATTTAGACATATTAAAATTAATATAAAACAATTGAAACATTATAAATATTAATAATTATATTATTAATTAATTGTGTCAAAATAATTGAATTTTGTACTTGAAAAAAAATTCATTAGAACATCATACAAAAATTTAATGTTAAATGTTTGAAATATTATTTTAGAAATCATTTTATTATTTATTTTATAAACAATTATTAAGATTTCGTTATATAATTTAAAATATTAGGAAAACATCTGTTAAAACATTTTAAAATGTTTACTTATCAGAGTGATGATTAAACTTTATAACCATGTCTAGCAATATTATAAGCTAGAGTTACAAAAAGGGAGGTGTTTACCCTTATCTTAGTGATGAAAAAGTTAAGTGAATAACGTCTATATTGCCATACAACTATAAAATATAAATGTATTTTGCACTGGATTTGTATTATATAAATAAGTATATAATATTTTAAGCATCTCATAACTACATTCTTCCAGCCACACACATCCTTTAAATAAAATAAAGCTTTAATTTTGTAGCTCATTTAAAAGGAAATTCCTTAAATGTATACTGCAGTTCTCTCTCTCTCTCTCTTTCTCTATCCCTCTCTCTCTCTATATATATATATATCTCTCTCTCTATATATATATATGTGAAAAACAAAAAGCAAGTTAAAACTTGCTAACGCTTGTATTTATGACAATAGATGGTGTTCTATCAAAAACACTGTCAAGCGTATGTTTGTTTACATAAATGTCAGAGCAAGAATTCACTATCTCTAACTTTAGTTGTACCTTCAGATCATGATTTCAAGCTATTTGCTATTGTCAGTGAAGGACAGGAATAAGAAACTAGATCTTAACACAAACTCTGAGCGTTTATGAAACAGTTTCTATTCAGCTTGCAAGCGTGAATCTTTTAGACATGTAATGTCTTCAAACTCAGCATACACAAACTCTGAGCATTTGTGAAACAGTTTCTATTCAGCTTGCAAGTGTGAATCTTTTAGACATGTAATGTATTATGTGTCTAAAAGATTCACGCTTGCAAGCTGAATAGAAACTGTTTCATAAACGCTCAGAGTTTGTGTTTAGATCAAGATTCTTATTCCTGTCCTTCACTGATGATAGCAAATAGCTTGAAATCATGATCTGAAGGTGGAACTAAAGTTAGAGATAGTGAATACTTACTCTGACGTTTATGTAAACAAACATACACTTGATGGTATTTTTGGTAGAATGCCATCTATTGTCATAAATCCAAGCGTTAGCAAGTTTTAACTTGCTTTTTGTTTTTCATAAATGAACTTTTGAAGTCTTTCTTGCAATGATATATATTGCAGAGGCTTCTACTATGTGGTGATGCTGAACTGATATCAGACCATATAGCTATCTGGCTTGCTATGCTGAGTTTGAAGACATTACGTGTCTAAAAGATTCACGCTTGCAAGCTGAATAGAAACTGTTTCATAAACATTCAGAGTTTGTGTTTAGATCTAAAGTTAGAGATAGTGAATGCTTGCTCTGACGTTTATGTAAACAAACATACACTTGACAGTGTTTTTGGTAGAACGCCATCTATTGTTATATATATATATATATATATATATATATATATATATATATATATTAAAAATTAGTCAACACTTAGACAATCCCCGATATAAATAACAATCAAGAATTTCAAACTGTTGTCAAAGCAATCTCATTTTAGTAATAGATGTGGAATTCCACCTCCATTAGTGATCTCATATATTTTAAACACTCCATAGCTACATTTTTCAGTAATACTTCAGCTTTCAATGAAGGAAAGCATAACTTTTGGACCCTATCCAAAATTAAATCTATTGAATTTATACTGCAATAAAAAAAATGGCAATATTATATACCAAATGTTTAAATTCTCATTTGGATGATTTTAAAAAATGCAATAATCATATTGATATTTAAGAAAGGTAACAAAAGAGATATCAGAATATATAAAGTTGTTAAAACAGGCAAAACTCACTATATGTATATCACACATCTGTTTTAACAACAGTTATACACAAGCCTAAGAGATAGTGGTCATGTGATGTTTATTGGCTTAATATATAAAGTTATTACTATTCTATCAGTTTCTATAAAACTCAGTATAAGAATAATTACAACTCATGTACAATAAAAATAAGATCTGATCCAGAAAAAACAATATGGATGAATATTTTTTTCATTCAGTTGATCATATCCAAATATTGAGTTAAGTTATAAAACAACAACTAAGTATGGGTTGCCATTCCACTTGGAATTTGTTTATAGTGAAAATGAACTTGATGTTATAAGTATTTCTACTGTTGATTAAAGTATCATTTCAGTAATATCGACCCTATAAATTGTTATATTCGTTATCAATGTAGCTATATGGATTAGAATACATTGTGATTCTATGAAGATTAAAATTGGGATTCTATATATTAAAACTCTTTCCACTGAAATTCTATTAGAAGTATTTTGTGGATTAAAAGAAAGTGGAAATTGTTTAAATCATCTCTATATTTTGCAGATGATTTTGTTGTTTTTCAAATAATATTTCAAAGGATTAGTAATGTTGACATAAATATCAGATAAAAGTAATTAAAAATAGAACAATGATAAATATTAAAAAAAAATTTTTTTTTAATTATTTGTCTTCGAATAAATATATTAATAATTGGAAATTAGAAGAAATTATTATCTACAAATAGTTTGTTACGATTATTAATAAAAATAAACCCATAATGGATATAAATAATCATAGCATTAAACATGGATTTAGTGCTCTATATAAATAACATGAGATTTAAAAATGTGACTTTAAAATAGGTTTTAAATGTATATGTTTTACCAGTTTTTACTTGCATATCAACGATGTGGACACATAACATAAGAGCAATGTCAAAGTACATTCAATGAAGTATAGAGAAAAATATGTTAGGGGTAAAAATTAAAGATTGAATATGAAATACATTAATGAGAGGAAAATAGTTATTATTAAATAATTTATAATATTAAAAGCTTGGACTGGATCTGGGAAAAATACAATTTTAAAAGACAGAATAGTAGCTGGATAAAAAAAAATTGGTGCTCAAAAGAATTTTAAAGACCTAAAAAGAGTTTACAGATGAATTTTAGAAGGGAGTAAGTAACTTTACTCATGTAATATGATAAAAAAATGAAACTAAAAATTGGAAAAATTTGATTAAATGTATAGTTCTTCTGCAGTGCATGAATAATGTTTAAAAATAATAACAATAATGTTATTTTCATTATGTTCTTTACAGGAATTAAATTAGTAAAAAATATTGACTTTTATCTGGTAATTTTTAATAAAAGGATAACTAATTTTTATGTTTGATGAAGAATCAACTAATCTTTATGTTTAATGAAAAAATATTTACATTTATCATTGCTGATAAATAAATTAACTTTTTGATTAATGAAAAATCAATTAACTTTAATTTTTGATAAAAAGTTAATTAATATAAGTGATTGATATGATAAAATATTTCAATAAAGTTATTTGGTGCTTTCTTATTTTTTGTCCTGCCACTGCTAGAGACATCATTTCTGCAAAAATTATCAGAAAATATTCAGAGTAGGGGGCCAAAAAGCAGACGACGCAACTTTTGGCCACTAGATGGCGCTGTTCACCATGTGTATGCACAGCAACAGCATGCCATGTGGCCAAAAGCAGACAACGCAAAGTTCCAGCCGCTAGATGGCGCTGTTCACCATGCATACGCACAGAAACATTATGCCAAGTAGCAGCCAGCACTACTGCCCGCTAGGTGGCTCTGTTAGCCATAGGTAAACCGATCCAGTTATTTTTTTAAAGACATTCAATACCAATATTAGATGATGAAAATAGTCCAATACATAAATACAATTAACACATTATCATCACAAACCTACAGGAAAACACCAATATATATATATATATTTATAGAAGATATAAATAACCTAAGTCATTATATTATATGTATTTATGTAGTATATATATATATATTCTTATAATTAAATATTAGTGAAAACAGTAATAAAATTTTTTTGAAAAAAAAACAAAAACAAAATATAATTGTCACCTAGGAACGCTTTCAATTATCCTTGTAATCTTTGTCAACTAGTTCTTTGAAAGGTCAATGGAATTTTAAAAAAAATTCAAAAAATGGAATGGAAGCATATGACATCAACAAATCTCATCAATCCTGAATTTTAATGTAAGCATCTTCATTTCAAAAATAAACTTTATTCACAGTAAAAGGCATAACACAAAGTAAGCATATGGTCTAATAATTATATTTGTTTTATTTCTATTTATTAAAACTGCCTTCTTTATTTTTGTATTATTATGATTTTCTTCTTCATACAGCATCTTAACACTTTCAATATCAAACTTAAAATTATATTTACATATCCTTTTATGATCTAAGAAAATTAATGATTGTTTCAGCTTGTCTTAGATCATGAAAAGACATGTAAATATAATTTTAAGTTTGATATTGAAAGTGATAAAATTCTTTACGAAGAGAGAAGTTAAGAAGACATTTTTAATAAACAGAAATACAGTGAATATAATTAATAGACAAACTGCTCATGTTAAAATTTGGGATTCATGAGATTTGAGTTGATGGTGTTTGCTTCCATTAGGATTTTTGAATTAAATGATAGTTGAGGAGGCTTAAGTAATTAACTAAAAGTACTTCTGTAGATGGAAAGACTGTATATAATAATGAATTATCATTTTATTTATTATTTGTACTGTTATTACAATAGTTTTTTATTAATGGACATTTTTTGTATTATGTATAGATAAATACTTATTTTGAGTTATTTTTTAAATCTGGTGTCCTAGCTCCTCACTGAAGAGAGGCATCGCATGAAACAAGTCTAGTATGATGACAGTCCTAGATAAAGATGATTTGAATGGCTTCTCTTGTAGTATTTATCATATGAAAGTTTATTTAGAGCTATTAACAATGCTCTTTATATATAACAGCTTAATGATATAAAATTGAAAGAGATATAACTGCAATTCTCATTAAGCTATGCAGAACCAATTGTCAAATAATAAAGTATTTATTATAAATTGATATTTGCTACTGATAATACATAGCTTCTTGGAGTTGCTATTACTTTCATTTTAATTATATGTCCATATTGTATTGGTAAAATGAATTAACAAATGCATTATATACTCATAATACATTTGTAATTCGAGTTTGAACACAAACCAATGATATACACAATAAATAAAAGGTATTCTATGTTCACCAAACATATATCCATAATAATAAATGTAATAATATCCCACTATATATATCGATAAATCTTATAAATCCTGGTTTAAATCAGCATAATTAATTTAAACACCAGGGATGATGGTGATGGTTTTATTATCACAACATTCTAAAGAATTTTATTTGTTTTGGGTTTCTATTTTAAAAAATTCCAGATGTCAAACCTTTTCGAAAGAAAATGTTTATTTATAATTATTTAAAATAACAATCATCATTGATTAAAAATCATTACTATATCATCCCAGTACATTCTTCAGTGATTCACATGTTCTCAGAGTGATAGATATTTTTATAAACTAGCATACGTGTATGTTAAGGTTATAAATTTTAATCGTATGGAAAACAAATAAATCGATTAATAATTTAATAGGATAATCACTTATTAATAAAAAAAAACATATGTAATTTGATTGTAAATTCTCAATCATGCATAAAATTATTAATATAAGTTTAATAAATAGTTCCTATATTGTATGTCCTTCTCATAGATAGAAAGTCGACCATATGATACTTCATCTATCTTCAACAAATGTTCACCTATTTAGTTTCTTCCAGTTTAATAATTTCATATATAAAACCATTGAACATTACTTGATCACCACTTTGCTTACACAAGATGTTTACATATAGACACAACTCTCTATATAGTAATGCCACTCAATATTTTCTTGCACTAAATAGTCCTACTATATGGAGAGTTTTGCCGTGTTAATTTCATATATAGATATAAAAATCAATCACATAATAATTAATCCATTTACATCATCCGCCCATTTATTAGTTTTATATATAGGTATAAAATAAAGTTTAGAATCAATAATATATTTTTTAAATAAATAAATCATAGATTTTTGTTATACTTCTAGTAATTCCACATACATATGTATATGAAGTGAAATATAACTTCTTATTTAATATATTTTCACTCTGATTTTATATTCATAATTCAAATATAAAATTACAGTATCCCATTACACAATAATTAATATCTTACCATTAAACAAATCTTTAACGTTCTATATCCTATGTTTTAGATATGTTTTCTTCTACACAATTACAGTCGGTGTTTTATAAATTTTCATGAAGCATATATTTCTTCTGTAAATTAGCTTTATATTAATATAATTTATATAAAATATGTACATTATTTTGACAATTTAGCTGCTTCTTATGGGTTTTCTCTTTTACTGGCAGATTATAAGTGGTTGCACTATACAGTACTTTTAAATAGACGTTATTAATTGGATTAAACTGGACTGCATTCTCAGGGTTTTCTAATTGACCTGATAGCTTCCCTAACCAAACATATAAAATGATATACCACTGTGATAAAACATTCTTATAGCGTCTAATGTAAGATTTGAAATTTCAATTGCCAATAAGGCAAACTCTTTCCCATACAGCTCACTTCCAGAGTTGTCAATGCGTAATGGGGCAATTTTGACCACTGAATGAATAAATGCTTATTGTCTACTTCATTAGCCTTTGTACACAATCTTTTTTTCTTATCTGCAGTATCTACAATAATGACAAATAGTCTACTATCTTGGACCTCAGAGAAAAATATTCCATTGTTTTTCTTTAACAAAAAAAATAAATAACTGTTTGCTTTCTTTTCTCTATCTAGCAAGCATTACAAGAGATAAATTCTTTTCCTACTTTTATTATTTTATTTACAAATAACAAAATATTGTGAATTCATAATTCTTTTTCCTGGATTTGAACTCACCATTTTGTTTTCTATAGGAATCAATTTTTTTTATTTATAACACGATTCATAATATGTGAAACCATAAAGCTTTTCAAATACTTTAATTTATTAACTCTCACATTTTCATTTTCTTTATCATATATATGTATGCCTAAGTGTGCACTCATACATGTTATTTTTCAAATCTGATTATATAGCGATTACACTCCTGTTACTAAAGTTATATATATATTGTAAATATCGATAAATCTATCTATATTTTAAAAATCATTTGTTGTTATTAAAAAAAATCTCTTTGATTTGATGTTTATATATGAAGTATTATTATTGTTTATGGTTATTAGTTATAGTTATTGTTTGGAGTTATTATTTTATTTATTTGTTGATGGTACATTGTTGTGAATATTTAACTATTGTTATTATTATTATTCTTAATGGTGAGATGTTTAATAGTAATACATATATGTTCTAATTATTATAAATAAATAAGGACATATAAATATTTGATTATAAAAAAGATTATTTTATTTGTGGTGATTATTAAAAAAAAATGTAATGTTATTATTTATGTATATATACATATATTTTATAAGCTGTCAAATAAATTTTCGATTTAATATTTTTTTTTATATGTTTAATTTTTTTTTTGAATGTTAATTGTTTAAAATAAAATATGTGTAACAATGGGTTTCAAAACAGCATTTGCTAGCCGTGGAACAACAGCAACAACAAAAATAAGCCATTATTATTAGGATAGTGATTAAACAAACAAAAGGATAAAAATTTGTTGTACTTTGTTTCTTTGAAATTGCCATTCTTAAGAATAGTGGAATAAGATAAATTTCTGTAATCAATACATAAACATGACTGGCTAATATATTTATATATTGCAGCCAAGGGGCTGCACCGTTTTCTTTCATTTATTCCAAGGCAGTTTAAAAAGAAAAACTAAGCAATTTTCAACACATGAATTTCATCACGTCTGAAGCTGAAATTTGATATAGCTATCTGGAATCTATAATGGTCAATCTAATAATAATCTGGAGGTAACTAAAAGTGATTAATACATTGGATTCAACATGTCAATTTTTTTTTTCAAGAAAAGAAATTTAAAAAGGAAAAATAAAGTATATATGTGCATTTGGAAACTAATAATTTTTCTAACATGACATTTCTTCAATTCAATTTGGCTCTAGAATGCATTCTAATATTAAATGGATAAAGGAATAAAACAATGGAATAAGTTGACTTTTGAAAGAAAAATAAATAAGTTGACTTTTGAAAGAAAAATAAATAAGTGAACTTTGAAAGGTAGTAAATAATTTTATATGTATAAATGATATATAAATATATTTTTGAGATCGATATTTTTGTTTACTTTTATTTTTCATTATAAAAATATAACGTTTTTTTATAAATATTCAATTCAAGCGTCTTGTTTTCTAACAGCAATAAACGTTTAACAGGTGTCAAAATTAACACTTAAGTAATTTAAAATCTTAAAGTATGGCTTATAAGTTTGGGTTGCATTTGAGTTGTTATGTATATTTTAATAAGTAAATTTATATTCGCAAATTTTTATTATAAAAATTGTTTTATTATTAATTTATGTATTTCCATTTTTTAAAACTTCATATAATAATTCTTATGCAGACCAAAACAATAATTTATATATATATATATGCTGTATATATATATATATATATATATATATATATATTTGCTGTATATAATATTTTTTATTTTTATTTTGAATATCTAAAAAATATAAATATGGATTTGTATTTATATTAATACCTACTCGTTAAGCACAGATATGTCTTTATCTATTTAATATATATACTTATTGTAAGTATATATGTATATTTATTGTTTGGGTATGTATTTAAAACTTATTTAACACATTGATACTAACCTAAAATTAAATCATAATATAGAAATAAAGGATGTACTATTTGTTTTATAGATAATGCCTTTGTAATTTATTAGAAAGCGTATTAATATTTTATTCTTATTTTTCTTTTAATGCCAGAGTCATTATGAAATTAATTGAATTCACAATTTAATAGAGGATAACTTCATATTTCACTTATTGTTTAGTCTTTAGGCCACTTACACATATTATTATTCATTGATATGTTTAGATATACATAAATTTACATAATAGATGTGTATATTGGATTTAATAGAATTCCCTTTGTTTCTGATATATATTTGATTAGTTAGTCATATCAACCTTGAAAATAAATTATAAGGATAGACATCATTGCTCTATATGATTTTAAATTTATTTCATGTATAGCTAGTTGGAATGGCATATAAACAATTTATTTACATATAACTGGGATAATTTTGTCTTTCTTCATTTAAATCATACAATCTATTATATTAGGCTTTCTTAACAATTGGATTCATTTAGATTTTTTATATATATATATATATATATATATATATATGTTTTACGTAATGGATATATATATATATATATATATATATATTCCATTACGTTTATCATCCAATGTTTGAAGCATTATTTTCTTCTCATATATTGATGTTCCATTACATTTGATTTATAATATGTTTGATTTATAATATGTTTATATGATATATTGTCCATTACATTTAGCACCACAAACTGTGGGACCTAGTTAACGGGTGATTGGTATAATAAAGATATTTTCCATTATATTTGGCACGACAATGTGGTCAGCATGATATGTTTATATACATATTGTATAGTTTCCATTACATTTGGCTTTCCCAATGTTTGGAGCCTTCTTTCTTCAATTTAAATGGAATGCAGCATTTACATTCCATTACATTTGGTGCCTCAAAGTTAGGAGCCTGGTTAACTAATGATTATTGTTGCAAAAGTTCATATGTTTATTTTCATTTGAGATCATAGCAAGTACATTCCATTACATTTGGCGCAACAACTAGGGCCTGAAATAAGCTAATTAGGGCTTGAAATACCACACATATCTGAGAGATGGGTAGTATATATATATATATATATATATATATTGATGTGAGATGTATAGTTTAAAGAAAGAGAAGCATTTTTGTGTAATTTTTTTTTATATATATAGAAATATTTTGGCCTTATGTTTAGATGGTGATTGTTACTGTTATTGTATTTTTTTAATGATGAATGATAAATATAGTCATGAAGCAGTTTAACTTCAATTTAAAAATTATATTGATGGTGTTAAATTATAGCGTAATAATTTTGTCCATATTTGGAAAATTTATGTTGTAGAAAATCTATAATTTTTAAGGTTGGATTGGATATTTGATTGTTGGAGTTTGGTTGGTTCTGTTGCAGGTATTGATGTTGGATGGGGAATTTTTATCATTGTCTTGAGGATGTGATGCATTCATGTCACTTGTGATTGATTGATCTCATTTACTGCTCCAACCCAAATTTTGATGTTTGTTATTATTTATCATGAAGCAGTTAACAGTGGTCCTGCCATGATTTTACCTTTAAGATTCCAGAGAGAGTAAGGTATAGTTCTTTTTGATATATGTATAATATTTGCCTCTAAGACTCCCAAAGATGAGCAAGGAAATATTTTATAAATAATAGCCCCTAAGACTTGGATGTAAGCAGGGCAGTACAATAGTGTTTTCAGAAAATTATTATGGGTTGTAGTAGCTTGGATAGAATGAAATGTGATAGTCATCTAAGTGTTCATGAAACATTGTATGCTTTAAGAGTAGTGATTGAATTCTTTTATCTATATCAAAGTTGTGAAGTGCTAATCAATCTTTTGGCTGTCAGTATCTGTCAGATCTTTAGAGGAATGGATGAGTATATAACATAAATATATAGCACCAAACTTCGGGGCTCGATTAATTGATTATTTTTGATGACAAATAATCTATTACATTGATTATCAACTAGGGTTTGAAAACAAACATATCAATATTTTATTTTCCATTATAAGTGACCTTTAAACATGAAGTTCAATTAGTGAATGTTTGTTGATGACAAATTACATTAGTACAATTTTAGTAAAATAATGTTTTGGGCACTAGAGTAAATAATTAGTGAAGTTGATTTTTTTTTATCTATATAAAATGGTATTAAGTTTTAAGGTCCAGAAAATTTATAGGTATCAATTTAATAATTTTATGCTTAACTACCATTATTTTGAGTGAGAAAGTTATCTCACAATTTTATTGAATTAGTTATTTTTAAGGCATGTGAACATTTTATTATATTTTAAATATTATGAGGTTATATTAAATTTGTTATGAAATTTCCACATTTCAGTATTATATGAGTGTAGAATATTTATTATCATTACATATAAATAATGTTAGTTAGTGATCTCAGTTGTTACTTTCTCTTTCTCTCTCTCTCTCTCTCTCTCTCTCTCTATATATATATATATATATATATATATATATATAGAGATATATATATATATATATATATATATATATATATATATATATATATATATATTTAGAGGAATTTATTAATGTTATAGTGATAGATGAGACTTTTTATAAGCCAAGAAGTTCATGAGTTTAAACAACTAAAATTTAGATTATTGGATAGCTATGATGTATAATAAAATTAAAAAGGTTGTACTTTGCTTGGTTGAGTAATTGCTCGTTGGGATAATGATTGAAGATGGTGAGCCCTTGATCTGTGGTAATTTTGATTTAAGGAATTTAATGGAGAAACCAATAACTTCTAAAGTAGTTGCTAATAATCTTCACAAATGATAGTTGATAAATACACAGATAGTATGTGTGAATCTATAGATCGTATATTTGATAAGAGATTCCAAAAAATTGATAAATATATCCATGAGTTCGTGAGGTTGATTGAAGAAAGGATGTGGAAAGAAACTCAATTTATTAATAAAAATGTTGAAGATAATAAATCATCTGTTGAGATAGTTAGTCAAGATGTTACAATAGTAGATGCTAATTTGAAAAATAAATTAGAGGAGAATAATAAATCACAAAATATTGAATCTAAAAGTATAGAAACTGAATCTAAGCCATCAGTTGAGATAATTGATAAGGATATAGCAAATCAGAAAGTATCTTTTAAAGTAATTGATAAATTTGTTAAAGTAACTAGTACAGATTTGAAAAAGTGTAAAGAACCTATTAGTTTAATTAGTAAAAGTATGGCAGAAAATAGAAAATGTGTTAAAATAATAAGAAAAGCAAATCCACAAGTAATTAAAATAGTTAATGAAGATATTAACTTATGTAGTAGTTTGGCAGAAGAAATCAAAGATTCTGTTAAATTAGTTATCAAGGATGTAAATGATAATGTATCATTTGATAAGATAGCAGAAGATGATTTAAGAAAAGACAAATCTTTTATTGAATTAGCTAGTGATGAAACCCAGTTATCTGTTGAAAAAATTAGTACAGATAGTGAGTTAATTCATGAAGAAATAGAGATTCAAAAGGAATCTGTTCAATTGGTTACTAAAGAACTAGAAGCAAATATATCGTCTGTTGAGTTGATAGATGATAAGGAAAAAGATAAACCATTGATAGATTTAGTAAATGGGAAAAAATTTAAAAATGAAGAATTAATTAGAAAGATTCTTGAATCGGTTGATGAAAAGATAAAAAAGCATAAAGAATCTATTGAAATGATTAAGAAAGGTATAGATATGAATGTTGAGATACAGAAGAAAGGTCATAGTTGTGTGGAGGTAAAGTTAGATTTTCAGACTATGATAAAAGAACTAATGGCAAAGGAGGTAGAGGCACAACGACGAATAGAAAGGATAGATGAAACGATATTAGAAAATCAGAGATATAGTCAAGTGTTGGAGGAACATAAAATAGAAATAAAGAAAAATAAGGAATTACAAGAGAGATTACTAAAACATTTTAGGGATAAATTCAAAATCTCAAAATTCTATTGAGGAAATAGTATCGAATGTTTCTAGTAAATTGGAAGGAGAGGGCTTGATTTTTCAAAGTCAGAATAATAAAGAGTCAGTTAAAATAATTAATGGAAATAATGAATTATATGATAATATATTAAAGGAACCCAAGGAATCTTTTAAGTTGAATAATGATATTATAGGAATGAATAAATCCTACAAAAAGTTAGTTTATAAAGAGGATATAGATAAAGTTAAAACTTTTGATGAATACTATAGTGAGAATAAAATAGTTGATAGATCCTTAGAAATAAAAGTAAATCCCCAAAAGCAATCAGAAGAAGTAGAATTAAGTTATGAAAGATTAAAGGACATTGTTCAGAATTTAGGAATTGGACAGTTAGGTTTTCAATGGTTAGACAAGAGTATACTAGAGTTAAGAGAAATAAAAATGCATTATAATAAAATGAATGAAGGTGTTCAAACTTTAGAAGTTGAATTAAGTTCACCAGAAAAGATTAAAATTAGCTCTCAAAAATTACTAGAAAGAACAGAATGTGTTTCTCAAAGTCAATATAAAGAAAGTGTCATGATAGATCAAAAATATTCTGATAAGTTCTTTTTGTACAACAATTTTAAAAGTAACAATCAGAGTTTTGATCAGCAGTTGTTTAGTACGATTCTTCATAGGAGGTGTATGGATCATGTGTATGCATATAACTTGGATGGAAGGGATTATTACTATTGTAATAAACCGCTTGAAAGGCAAAACTTAATATATAAATGTAATTCTTTTCAATCTATAGCCAATGATGGTAGAGTGCTTGCAAAGTGTTTAGTATATAGTAACATGAGTATTGAATTCAATAAATTTTGTCTGGATATGACACATTATCTTAATCATAAGATGTTATCTTATAAAGAACAGTATCACGGTAATTTTGTGTGGTACCAAGAAAGTATATTTTTAGATATATTAGAGAATAAGTATTTGAATGAGAATTTGTATCATTGTTGCAATAGAAATGACTTATTTTACAAGTATCCCAGCAGGACAAAGTTGGTAAGATATATCTTATTAAAATTTGATAGAAATAAGAAGGTAAAGAAATCTAAAGAGAATTTTCTTTATGAAAATTGTAATAGAGGGATGAAAGTAGGTAAAACCAGGGTAAAATTTAAAACTAAAAATATGAGGAAAATTAAAGTAAAATTCAAAGAGTTGAGTAGAGAGAAGATTAAGATAAATTATCTTAAAAGAAGTATAGACTTTATAAAAGAAATTGGCAAAGCCAAAATTAAACTTAAAATAATAAGTGAGGATGTGATTAGTAAAGATTTTCTTCGAGAAAATATAGCTAAGGAAAGAGATTTAAGTAAACCTAAAGTTAAACTGAAAAGAATTAATATAGTAATGTTATTGTTGTAAAACAAAATGATTTTCAAGAATTCTTTAATGTTGAAGTTGTATCACATCAATCTGATTTGCAATTTTTAAAGGATTATTTAAAAAATTTGAATGAATACCATTCAAAATTGCCCAGAGAATTGTTTTCAATTGAACATAGAACAAGTGAATTAAAACAAAGACTTGCTCAAGCCAATGATATTTATTACGATATTCAAATGAAAGGTAATAGATTATCTGATAAAGTAGCAACTATTATTGATAAAATTAAGAACTATGTTAGTGCTTATGATCAAGTTAGTATTTATGTAAAGGATGTAGAGGCAAAATCTAAGGAGATCATAGCAAATTTTTTAGAAGCTGATCCCAAAATTATTCTAAAGCAATTGAATTATACCAAAACGTTATATAAAAATCTTGTAAATCAAAGCAAACTTCTTCACGGAGTTCAAAAAACTGGAAATTAAAAGGCACTTTTGATTATTATTATTTTTTAAAGAAAACTTGGACAAAGATCTAGATGATCTGAAAGATATATATGAACAAATGAATATAGTTATTAATAAGAAAAGTAATATTCTTTAAACCATGTTAGTCCTTAGAAAGATTACAAATTTGAGAAGTTTTTTTTTTTTTTTCAAGATCTCATAATTCATTAGTTATTTGCAAAGACTTTTTTTTTTTCCGGTGGATTAGGGGGTATTGTAAATATCGATAAATCTATCTATATTTTAAAAATCATTTGTTGTTATTAAAAAAATCTCTTTGATTTGATGTTTATATATGAAGTATTATTATTGTTTATGGTTATTAGTTATAGTTATTGTTTGGAGTTATTATTTTATTTATTTGTTGATGGTACATCATTGTGAATATTTAACTATTGTTATTATTATTATTCTTAATGGTGAGATGTTTAATAGTAATACATATATGTTCTAATTATTATAAATAAATAAGGACATATAAATTGTTGATTATAAAAAAGATTATTTTATTTGTGGTGATTATTAAAAAAAATGTAATGTTATTATTTATGTATATATATACATATATTTTATAAGCTGTCAAATAAATTTTTGATTTAATATTTTTTTTTATATGGTTAATATTTTTTTTTGAATGTTAATTGTTTAAAATAAAACATGTGTAACAATGGTTTTCAAAACAGCATTTGCTAGCACGTGGAACAACAGCAACAACAAAAAAGAAGCCATTATTATTAGGATAGTGATTAAACAAACAAAAGGATAAAAATTTGTTGTACTTTGTTTCTTTGAAATTGCCTTTCTTAAGAATAGTGGAAAAAGATAAATTTTCATAATCAATACATAAACACGACTGGCTAATATATATATATATCACAGCCAAGGGGCTGTGCGATTTTCTTTCATTTATTCCAAGGCAGTTTAAAAAGAAAAACTAAGCAAATTTCAACACATGAATTTCATCACGTCTGAAGCCTAAATTTGATATAGCTATCAGGAATCTATAATTGTCAATCTAATAATAATCTGGAGGTAACTAAAAGTGATTAATAGATTGGATTCAACATGTCAATTATTTTTTTTTTCAAGGAGAGAAATTTAAAAAGGAAAAATAAAGTATATATGTGCATTTGGAAACTAATAATTTTTTCTAACATGATATTTCTTCAATTCAATTTGGCTCTAGAATGCATTCTAATATTAAATGGATAAAAGAATAAAACAATGGAATAAGTTGACTTTTGAAAGAAAAATAAATAAGTGAACTTTGAAAGGTAGTAAATAATTTTATATGTATAAATGATATATAAATATATTTTTGAGATCGATATTTTTGTTTACTTTTATTTTTCATTATAAAAATATAACGTTTTTTTATAAAAATTCAATTCAAGCATCTTGTTTTCTAACAACAATAAACAATTAACAGGTGTCAAAATTAACACTTAAGTAATTTAAAATCTTAAAGTATGGCTTATAAGTTTGGGTTGCATATGAGTTGTTATGTATATTTTAATAAGTAAATTTATATTCACAATTTTTTATTATAAAAATTGTTTTATTATTAATTTATGTATTTCCATTTTTTTAAACTTCATATGATAATTTTTATGCAGACCAAAACAATAATTTATATATATATTTGCTGTATATAATTTTTTTTTTGAATATCTGATAAATATAAATATGGATTTGTATTTATATTAATACCTACTTGTTAAGCACAGATATGTCTTTATCTATTTAATATATATACTTATTGTAAGTATATATGTATATTTATTGTTTGGGTTTGTATTTAAAACTTATTTAAAACATTGATACTACCTAAAATTAAATCATAATATAGAAATAAAGGATGTACTATTGTTTTATAGATAAGGCCTTTGTAATTTATTAGAAAGCGTATTAATATTTTATTCTTATTTTTCTTTTAATGCCAGAGTCATTATGAAATTAATTGAATTCACAATTTAATAGAGGATAACTTCATATTTCACTTATTGTTTAGTCTTTAGGCCACTTACACATATTATTATTCATTGATATGTTTAGATATACATAAATTTACATAATAGATGTGTATATTGGATTTAATAGAATTCCCTTTGTTTCTGATATATATTTGATTAGTTAGTCATATCAACCTTGAAAATAAATTATAAGGATAGATCTCATTGCTCTATATGATTTTAAATTTATTTCATGTATAGCTAGTTGGAAGGGTATATAAACAATTTATTTAAATATAACTGGAATAATTTTGTCTTTCTTCATTTAAATCATACAATGTATTATATTCGGCTTTCTTAACAATTGGATTCATTTAGATTATATATATTCCATTACGTTTATCATCCAATGTTTGAAGCATTATTTTCTTCTCATATATTGAGGTTCCATTACATTTGATTTATAATATGTTTGATTTATAATAAGTTTATATGATATATTGTCCATTACATTTGGCACCACAAACTGTGGGACCTAGTTAACTGGTGATTGGTATTATAAAGATACATTCCATATATATATATATATATATATGGATATGTATCTTTATATATATATATATACTTTGGTATATATATATATAGATAGATAGATATATATATTGTACCAAAGTACATTGATATGTAATTAATTTATTGATAAACAGAGCAAAACTCTCCATACAGTATTGCCACCTGTGCTAAACAGAGTAATCAATGGATGCCAGAAGGCTTTTGCATAAAATCCCTATCTAATGCCTACTCATCCAATATCCCCAGACTAGTTTCTGGATTGTGGCCTTCGTCAGTGAGGAGCTTTGGATCTGAGAGCACTGCATCTAGATCTTAGGATCTAACGCAACCCTCTAGCAACCACCTTTTATCTCTACCTACCTACAAAACTATGAGAATGAAATTGAAAACACAAAAAATATTTCCAATCTAAGCTCAATAGCTTATATAGTCATATGGGTCTGAACTCAGTTCAGCACCCATACATTTTGGTGTCTTTGGCTCTTTTACAACCATAGCCACCACTATCCTATTAGGCAGGATTGGTGTTAAACCATTAAGCATCACTTGATCACATTTCCTATACTAGCACATTAATTGTTGATAAACAGAGCAAAACTCTCCATACAGTATTGCCACCTGTGCTAAACAGAGTAATCAATGGATGCCAGAAGGATTGTGCATAAAATCCCTATCTAATGTCTACTCATCCAATATCCCCAGACTAGTTTCTGGCTTGTGGCCTTCATCAGAGGGGAGCTTTGGATCTGAGAGCACTGCATCTAGATCTTACTCTGTTTAGCACAGGTGGCAATACTGTATGGAGAGTTTTGCTCTGTTTATCAACAATTAATGTGCTAGTATAGGAAATGTGATCAAGTGATGCTTAATGGTTTAACACCAATCCTGCCTAATAGGATAGTGGTGGCTATGGTTGTAAAAGAACCAAAGACACCAAAATGTATGGGTGCTGAACTGAGTTCAGACCCATATGACTATATAAGCTATTGAGCTTAGATTGAAAATATTTTTTGTGTTTTCAATTTCATTCTCATTTTGTAGGTAAGTAGATATAAAAGGTGGTTGCTAGAGGGTTGCATTAGATCCTAAGATCTAGATGCAGTGCTCTCAGATCCAAAGCTCCTCACTGACGAAGGCCACAAGCCAGAAACTAGTCTGGGAATATTGGATGATTAGGCATTAGATAGGGATTTTATGCACAAGCCTTCTGGCATCCATTGATTACTCTGTTTAGCACAGGTGGCAATACTGTATGGAGAGTTTTGCTCTGTTTATCAACAATTAATATGCTAGTATAGGAAATGTGATCAAGTGATGCTTAATGGTTTAATTAATTTATTATGAATTCCATGTTTAAAAATATAAAAGTTTAATATTAAGAGAATAAAATGTAAAAACTAAAGAGTAGGGGGGAAAGGAGAATTTTTGTATTGAATAAAATAAATTGTAAACGCTGTTTAAAATAATAAGTTGTTTAAAATAACAAGCTGTTTAAAATAAAAGATGTTTTTTTTTGTTTAAAAGAAGAAAAAATCTTGTAATAAATAAATGATTTAATATTTTTTTAAATGAATTTTTAATAAAATAATAAAGAGATTTTGTTTTATTTTATAATAAATAAATAAATATATGTGCATGTGTGTATGCAATTTTTAATAAAAAGTAGATGTTAGAAGCTGATTTTATTTCACAAGAAGAATGCTGCTGCTAAAAATAAAGTTTTCCATTGTTTAAAAAAGTATAAATAGCTCAATTTTGTTCATTCTTGGTACGGACTTTCTCATTTTAATAAAATATTTTTGAAATAATATTTCCAAAAATGATGCCTTGTTAAAAAACCAACATATTTGCAGTTGACTGAAAGCCGCTCTCTACACATATAAGATATGTGATTAGTTCAGAAATTAATAATGTTTAAATAGACTAAATGGACAGTGGAGTGCAGGGAACACCAAAGGAGCCATGGAAATATTAGGACACAGGATCTACGAAAGAATTTTACCAGCCATCGATGAGTTCAGAGATAATTCTATTATACTGTTTCTGTCGTATATAAAACCTAGGTAATTATTTGACTTTGATATCTAAACATTTCCGATTTCCTTTAAAAATAAAGGTAGACTTTATTAAAAAAAACTTTGAACTTTTGAATTAAACTTTAAAAAAAAGAATAAACTTTAAACTTCAAAAGATAATATTTGAAATAATAAAATAAGTAAAAGCAGCTTCTATGAAATAATATTTTTTGCATGCACGTATGTGTGATTTTATTTTTAATTTTTAAACTTAAAAAATAATAATAATAAAATATGTCGTAATGTTTATAATTTATTTACTAAAGTAATATATTAAAATGCTTATTTTAATCTTTAATAAAAGAAGTGTGTGTGTCTCATTATAAGATGAAACGATTCATTTATTTTAAAATAAAGTCAAACATTTAAATTATTTTTTCTTAAAAATATTTATGTTTATTTCTGATACGTGCAGGTAAGTATAAATATTTATTTTCTTAATAAGAGTAGGAGGAAAAAAAATCCAATCATTAATAATAGTATTTTAGAAAAGATTCACCAAGTTAAATCTATAAATGTTTAGCATTCAGTATAATGTTGTTATTATTAGTTTTAAAGGAGCGAAGTATTATTTTGAATGGTTCGAGGGAAAATTATTTTAGTTTTATAAATAATAGCAGTTTAGAACAAGCAGGCATTTAAGATACCTTTTGTTTGTTTGTTAGTATGTGGTTGGAAATGATGAGTTAGCGGACATTTCAGGTGCTGGATTATGCTGATAAGATGGACATGCTAATTCTAATGTAATTAGCTGGCGCCTAAGGAATTTTCTTTCTTCTTTAAAAATAATAATAAAGTGTTTATTTGATCAGTATATTTTTGGTAGTCAAGTGTTGAATGTTATTAATAGTTCACTATTGATAATAGTTGACACTTTGCCTAAAGCCAACCATTGTCTGAAAAGGGAAATTTAGGAGGACAAAATATCATAAAATATTAGTTAATATTTTATTTGTTGATGCTTAGTGTTTGTTATTTCCCGTGTCATTTAAGGTAGTAAATTCCAAGTAAAAGAAGTAGTATAGTTTATGGGATCATTAAGTAGTTTTATTTAGTTGTTGTTCGAAGTAGGTTGATTACAAAATTAGCAGGTTGGGATTTTTTTTATGGGTTGGTTCAATATATATATATATATACACATACGTTTCTATAGTAAATCATATAGCACTATAATAAGTAATATTAAATACAATTGGAAAAAAAACCTTTTAACTTAAATGTACTGAGAATGTAAACATTGTAAGGCATTAAATTAAAAATGAATTATTTTTTATTCATTTTTTAAATTTTTAATTAGATATGTAAGCAAATTATAACACCAATGAGAATAGAATTGTATTCAGCTTAGATGTGAATGCAAACTCACTGAAATTAGCTTAAAAACCCCAATTTCCTAAGACACAATATATTAATACACATTTTAAAAAAAGTTATGAATCCACAACCAACTTTCATAAGATAAATTACGTAGCATTAAATAATATAATATATAATTAGAAACTTGTTGTCTAAATGTAGTATGATATTTTAGTGAAATGTCTTTTAGTATCAAAGTTATGATACAATGAATAAAAAAAATGAATTATTTTCATTGATTTCTAAACTTTATACAGATGTATAAACTTATTTTATTCCCAGGGAATATGATATCAAAATAAACCAACTTTCTGTCCAATTACCTTTAATACTTTTCAATTTAACCTAGATAAAAAAGTGTTTGTTATAACTTTATTATAAAATATTAAATAGTGATATTGACTTACAAACCAAAACAACTCTTCCTATTAATAGTACAATGGAACTGTTAACATCCTGCATAAAAGCAGCATGGTTTTTAATATAATAAGGAATTCATCCATCAAAATCAAGGAATAGCTATGGGCTCACTATTGTCACTACAGCAATATTTATATGAAAGAAGTTGAAACCACAGCCATAAAAACTATTCCATATATTCTTAAAGATTTGCTTCAATATGTAGATGATACATTTGTTGTATGCCTGCATGGTGTTGCACTATTACAAACTTTCTGGAACATATCAACAACATATCCCCTTTGATTAAATTCACAATAGAATCAGAACAAGAACAAAAATTGGAATTCTTATATTTTCTTTTGACAAGATTCCTCATGGCATGGCAGTCCACTAGAGGGAGCCAAGGACTCCAATTAACACTGTTTCTGTCTCTCTGTTTCATTTCCTTTTTCCTAGTTTAGGGAAGTAAACTTTGCTAAAACTATCACTATTAAAAAAGGGAGTTTTTTTAGCTCTCTTTTCATATGCAACCTATATCAACAATGTAATCACAAGTAAGAATAATTTCAACTTTTATAAAAAGGTTATATAAATATATGGCAGCCACTTAAATTACAAAAGATTTCTACAGAGATTTTACCTTTTAATGAAATTTTTCATTTCACTTAATTTTGTTGAATGAATGAGAGAGTCCGGTTGTTGGAGGGACCCCCAGGGGCCTAAATCCCAGTTCTTTTGAGGGATAGGGCTGGGGTGAGGGTGCTGTGGTGATCATTACCAACTATGGTTTTTTCTCATTCACAAGATAGAAAAAATAACGTTATTCATGATAATTCTTTAACCTTATCATAATGAATGCTTTTATCCATGTATTATTGCAAAATAAGTTGCAGTTTGGTCTCATGATTCTAATTGCAAAGTGATTTACCTTATTTAATTTTATTGCCTCCAGTGTTGTTATTGACAAGGCTGGCCTTCTACTGTTCATGTGATTTTCATGATGGATTGAAATGGTTTTCAGCAGAGACCTTTTGAAGCTTGGATTTTTTCCCCTTGTTCTCCATAGTTTATCCATAATTTAACCAAAGTATTCAGGATTGCTCTCTTATGAAGATATTTAAGGCCATTTGGAAGAACTGAACAGTTAGATTGATTTAGTCTGTATTTTACATTATCTCCAAGTGTTTTCCTATTTCTCAACTTATCTACCTCAAATTGGATTTCCCAATATTGCACTCCTAAAACACATTCACATTTAATCCTAGACTTTACAAATAATTCCTAATTGTACCTTTTAATTAAAATTTTCATTACAATCAACTTTGCTGATTTAATGAGAGAGTCTGGTTGTGGGAGGGGCCCCAGTAGACTTAATCCTGGTTCTTTTGAGGGGTAGGACTGGAATGAGGGTGTTGTAGGGACTGTTACCAATGTTGATTTGCTCGTTCACAAAAAAGGAAAATAAAAAAAAATGCTATTCATAGTGGTTTTAGCATTCTTATTATAAACGATTCTATCCAAATATTATTGCAAAATAAACTGCAGTTTGGCCTAATGATTCTAATTGCAAGTGATTCACCCTATTTAAATTTATTATTTCCAATGTTGTTATCAACTTCTCAATATTGTGCTCGTAAAATGCTACGTATATTTAAACTTTAGACTTTAAAATAATTCGTAATTGTAACATTTATTTGTCTTCAATGGTAATACACAACCTTTCCACATTCGTTTCCCTTTTCAGATGCATCCTTTCCTTTTCACCATGTTGCTCTTGAATTTCATTTTTACCATTCTTTGTATACCTTATTTAACTATATTGTACATTTTTTGATGAATAAACTTTCATCACTGAGGGAAAAAAAAAGATTCCTCATGGCAATATCAAAACTACAGTTTACTATAACTCTACACATACAGAAAAATACAGGTCCTATATACCCAATCACACCAAAAACACAAAAGATTGAGTTATACTATCACTATGGAACAGAGCAAAAGAATATTGTTCAGAAACCAGTGATTTAAAAAAGAAAAAAATCTATATGGAACAAAATCTTATGAAAAATGGTGATCCATCAGCTGTTTCTAAGAAAACCTTAATTATACAAGAAAAAGAACCATATAAAACAATTATTGATATTGTAGTGTACCCATACATAACCAAAAATGGCAGACAAATTAAGGAAAATCTGCAATCAGTATATTATCATAACTGCCTTCCAGAGTCATACAACACTATGATGAATTCTAACATCTACAAAGCCTAAACTTGAAATTTTAAAAAACTGCATCTATGATTTATTATGAGAATGTGGAAGAACACATATTGGTGAAGTCTTATTAAAAAGTACTTGCCACTTAAACTGATGATTAGAAGAGAGAAAACAGATGTGCCTAAGATAGAAGTCTATGTATGTATCAAAGAATGTATGTCAATTGGGAAAACACAAAAATATTGGATAGAAGAAAAGATACAAAGAAAAAAAATTAAAGCTGCTCACATGACAATGGAAAACAATCCCATAAGTCAACCTAATGTGATTATACATAATGTATGGAAATCATTAAACAATTTTGCTTTTAAAAAGGCAAAGTAGTTAAATAAGGAGGAAACTCATAAATAAATATATGAAATTTCTACTGAATGTTGCTTTGCCAGTATTGCTCAGTTAATTAGAGCATTACCTTAACATTCAATACTCAAGAATGTAAAGTTCCAGGTTTTATTTCCATGCTAGTGCTGCCACTGGTCATACCAGCAACATCTAAAGAAAAGAGGAGAATAACACATCTCGAATCATTGTGCATCTACTAACCTGTTTGATGTACTATAACTAACAGTTGAATTTATTTGAAATATTTAAATAAAGTTAATTTTTTAAACATATTAAATATTTAAATAAAGTTAATTTTTTAAACATATTCGGTACTGATATTAGATCATGGAAATAGTCTAAACAATAAATAAAACTAAAACATCATCATCACAAATCTTCAGGAAAACAGAAATATAAACTGATTTGATTGAGATTACAAGGTCATTTTCACTGATTATTGTGACATAGTTGAACCTATTAAAAATATTTCCCAGTTACATAAAACTAAATATATTTGATTATACAAAGTAAACAGTACTTTGGTCTCCATCTAGCAGAGGATTTCCTTTCTGCTAGCCCCTTTGTAGAATGGATAACAAAGGTAGTCATGTAGCTTACAAATTATTTGAGTGTGTTTTAATTTAAAACTGTTTCCTGAGAAAGCAAAAATAAGATAAACAATGAATTTATGCATATATCATAGATAAAATATTAATAATAATTGCCCATATTATGTAAAGTTCTAAAAAAAGGTTTTATACATTGGAAAATCATAAACATTTTTGTTAATAATTTTGTTAACTTATAAACATTGTTGGCTGATCATATTTAGATGTTGGCCCAGATTACATTCACTTATAAACATTGTTCAGTATATATAAATAGGGAATTGCACTGTTTAATTAAAGTGTCAAAATTATGAGAGCAATAAGTTTGACATATTAATTAAAATATAATAATTCCCTATCTATATATGCTGAGAATGATAAAGATATTTATAAGAGAATTTCATTTGGCCAACTGATGAGTGGTGATTGAGCATGAAATGGCATTTTTGAGATTATACATTTTTTTACATGTCTTTGGTTATATGTTTATGTTTTCATTCCTCCACAATGTGTTAAAAGTGGCTACAGTTTTCCTATTAAATAGTAGTTTGTTAGAGAGTGATGGTATGGATGCTGTAAAGTTTTTTTTTTGTAAAGTTGGCAATAGGTGAATAATATGTAGTTCTTGTTCTTATGAGTATGGTAAGTAGGTGCACTTTTGAATGTAGAGGTAAATATCCATTTGATAAAGCTGTGGCTATGTTTGTTGCTTTTTGTTTGACTTATTTTGAAGTGTTTGTCTCATTCCAGGTGCTCCCAGGTAAAATGGGAATCCAACAATGGGGTAAGTTTTGCTTGATATAATTGTGTGTAGGATTTGTGAGTATAGATGAACCACACTGTTTTGTTTAGGTTAGTTTGTGCATGTCTGTGTAATTTTGTAGTATTCTTTCTAATATTGGCATTTCTTTATGCAATGATAGAAATACTGTCATGACATACATGTATGTAATACATGGAATATGGTGGGCACTTTGTGATATTAACATTCATAGTAACTCATTTTCAATCTGTTTTAAAAGTGGATTTACATATAGAATAAACAACAGTACACTGAGTGGCAATCATTGTGAAATTAGTTGTGGGGAAGTAAATGTTGTGCTTATACCACTAAGGTAAGGTGTATCTCCTGGTTGAGTAAGGTATTTGCAATGAGGTATAGTCGGTTTGATATAAATGCTGTATTTACAAGCATGTTCATTAAGACATAAATTCAACAGAATAAAATGCTGCATATATATTCAGTTAATGCTGCATATATATTCAGTTAAATTACAATTGAGGCATACTTTTTATCTTGCTTCATTGCAATTTGTATCATTTTAAATACAAATGCAATCTGTGTGGTGGAGGATCTCTTTTTTTGCATACTGTATGTTTGATATCAGGGGCAGTATTGTGTTTCTATTTTATCTCTGCCTACCTTATCCAATAATTTAATCCCCACTGGATCTATGGACATGGGTCAAAGGTTGTTGAGATTTGAAATGGCTGTTGTTTTTTTTTTTGGTTAAATGGAATTATTGCTATTGGATACAGTTCTTTAGTATTGTGCATTTTTGTGATAGAAAATTAGCAAGATTGCAAATGTACTCTGTTGTAAATTGACTCAAATGTGAAAATACAAATGCTGGTGTGCCATTGTTTCCAGGGTAACAACTTTGGAAATTTTTTAAGCTTTTCAGCAAATTATTGAATCTGAAAGGAAATATCTGTTTCAGGTGTTCCAAACTCATCAGTGGTTGATGTGTTTTGTTTATATGTTTGGAGCTTTTGTTTGAAATGTTGCTATATGAGGTCTAGCATGTTATGACCTGCATAGATATTGCTGCTTATCTCAATTGCCATGACCACTTTTTATGTTGATAAAATGCCCAGTACCTAGTGGGTATATCAGTGTAACCTTGTGTGTTGGGTAAGACATATTTTTATACTTTTTTTTGTGGCAAGGGATAAGGGATTCTTTTAATTGTTTACATTTGTTAGCTTTTGTATGTATT
This sequence comes from Epiperipatus broadwayi, assembly GCA_028023455.1. Taxonomy (NCBI): domain Eukaryota; kingdom Metazoa; phylum Onychophora; class Udeonychophora; order Euonychophora; family Peripatidae; genus Epiperipatus; species Epiperipatus broadwayi. The sequence continues at coordinate 795,587 of JAQFVV010000337.1, read as the reverse complement.
GGTCAGTGTTGTGCATGGGTCTGGTGATGATGATTCTCTTGTGAAGATCATTTTCTAGTGCCATTAATCAGGAGAGTGAGGGTATCTTGTCATGTGATTATGTTGAAGGATAGTATGTTGATGAATGACTGATATTTTTGAATTGGATCTCTTGGCACATCATTAATGTTTTTTTAGCATGATGTAAGTCTCTGAGAATAAAACTTTGGTACTGGTTTTTTTTTGGAGTCTGATTGTTTTTCCTAGATAAATGAATGTTGTTTGAGCTCTGAGAAATTTATTGTAATAGTTTGCACAACCAGGTCTGAAAACTGGAATGGATAAAAAATTAAATTTGATTAAGTGATGGAGCATTGGTGTTTAGTAGCATAGATCATGATTATATAATGACACTGAATCTGTAGGAACAAAGCCCTGAGCACTCATGAATGGCAGGTTTAATTGAAGTAAACAATTTTTATTTAATTGATGTAACCATTTTGAATTGAATTTTTCATTGCTTAAGTTGAAATCACCCATTAATATGTTGGATTATGGCTGTTTGTGACTGGGAGTTTATTGTGAGAATTGTATGTGCGATTATGCTGAGACATTGGGGGGGGGGTAGAGACATAAAATTAATGCTGAGTGTGGTAATTTGATGTTGGAATGTAATGATTTGGAGATATGAGTCAATGTAAATAATTTTGAAAGATGAAAATTGCAGTTTGATGCTATGAATATGCATATGCCTGCCTGAAGGTGATTATATATCCCTGGAGTATGTGGATAAACCTGGAATGTATAGGTATGTGACTGGATTAATTTGTGAACTGTTATAGGTTATTGTTTCTAGTAGTCATAATATTCATATTTGTATAGTACTAATCTATTTACTAAGCTATATTTTTGCTATTGAATTAATGTCTTTGACATTTTGTGCTGCTATTTTAACTTTCATTAGATGTGTAGATATGATTCATTTGTATTGTTGTTGTGATTGGTTTTGGAGCATTACTTTGTGTACCTTTATTGATTTGTTTATTTCCATTTGTTTTTGATCTATTTTGTTGGCTTTTGTATCATTATTATGATGGGTTTTTGCATTGAGTGTTTGTACTTCATTTTGAAATTCTGTGGTTATTAAATGGTTTTCAAATAAATTTTGATTATTTTCATTGAACTTGAGTCATCATTTACATTATCAATGAATGGTGAATTAGATTTATCATCCTCTGTCTTCATGTTTTTTGCTAGCTTTTTTTAGGTAGGTCTCACAGGTTTTCTTTTACTTTCTGGATGGATTGGGGTTATTAGATACATTATTATATTAGTCTTGCTTTGGTGTAGTAGGATCTCCATAATTTTTAGATCTGACTTTTTGATAATAGTGTGCTGTGTGATTTTATCCATTGTGCAGTCAAATTCAAGCATATATACATTTGCTTTTGTTGTATTTTTTTGCTTGGCTTCCACTTTCTCTTTCATCATGTTCCATGGTTTAGAGATCTGTTGTTTTTCTGTGAAATCTATAAGGTCTAAGCTTAGTATCCCTGCTTTTTATTATTTCTTTGTGTAGTTTCTGCACTGCTATTTTGGTAATCTTTCTTCTGTTTGCATGTTAATGTTAAAATTTTGTTGCTTTTGTATGAGTGGGTTTTGATTTCTGATTAAGTTCTGGTGGTTTCATCAGTGTGCAGTAACATGTTCCATTTGTTTACATAATTGACACTGTTGTTTCAGACCTCTAATATATAGAGTGAACATTGCTTCTTGATCCAGGATTTGTGTTGGTATATCATCTAGATAGGTATCTGGATGCAGTTTTATTCTGAATTCATAACTGTTACTTGCAATTGGTATTGGTATGTCTTTCCAGTATATTGTTTTAACATAATGATCTTGAAAAATTGTTTCATCACCTTTTGAAAATCTTGTTCTGTGTAACGCAGGTAGGTGTTCTTAATTATTTCTGAAGGGGTATTGTAATAATTCTGGTCTAACATGATCAGCACAGTTACCAAATGATTTGATTTGTCTTTGAAATCTTTCCCTTTGTGCAATTTCATAAAACTCCAATATTAGGAACCGGTCATTGGATGTTTGTTGTATGATGTTCAAAAATTCATTTACTGTTATTGCCTCATACAGCAACTCTTTTGGAAATTTATATAATGAAATGTTGCTGACTGTTGCTGACAACTGATGATGAACTTGGGGGGGGGGTCTCGAATGTTGCAAAGAGAAGCTTTGGTATGGATTTATTGAACAATTCAGTTGTAAGCTTCAATTTTTCCTCATTTCAGACAATTCCTGATGGATTTTTACTTTCCTGTTTTTCAATTTTTAAGTTATCATTGTAACCATCAGTTGGTTTCCTATATCTAGGAACAAACTTTTGAGAAGTGATTGCATTGTTTTTTTTCTATCTCTTTGCTGATATTTGAATTAACTTGACTTTCAGTTTTGTTTTTTGTTATGATAAACAAATTCTTTTTTTTTCTTTCTTTTTCCTTGAACATGTCTACAAATGATGACTTTTTTTTTCTGGCTTGCTTGGTGTTTTTGCTGCTGTTAATTAGGTCATATGACTTTTGAGCCTCCATGCTTTGTTATTAATTTTTTAATATTAATTTTCAATTTATTATCAATTAAATTCTGCTTACTTTTTCTATTGGTTAAAATCAATTAAATTAAAATTAGAATTTTTGATGTTATATATATTTTTTACTATGTTTCTAATTGTTTTTATTAACTATTTAATGGTTTAAATATAGAGCATTTTACCCCCTCCTCCTCCTCCTCCTCCTCCTCCTTCTTCTTCTTCTTCTTCTTCTTCTTCTTCTTCTTCTTCTTCTTCTTCTTCTTCTTCTTCTTCTTCTTCTTCTTCTTCTTCTTCTTCTTCTTCTTCTTCTTCTTCTTCTTATTCTTCTTCTTCTTCTTCTTCTTCTTCTTCTTCTTCTTCTTCTTCTTCTTCTTCTTCTTCTTCTTCTTCTTCTTCTTCTTCTTCTTCTTCTTCTTCTTATTATTATTATTATTATTATTATTATTATTATTATTATTATTATTATTATTATTATTATTATTATTACTACTATTACTACTACTACTACTACTACTACTACTACTACTACTACTACTACTACTACTACTACTACTATTATTATTATTATTATTATTATTATTATTATTATTATTACTATTACTACTACTACTACTACTACTACTACTACTACTGTTATTATTATTATTATTATTATTATTATTATTATTATTATTATTATTATTATTATTATTATTATTATTATTATTATTATTATTATTATTATGTTTCAGAGATACATCTTTATTGATACTTCAAAAAAGTTACAATAGTTTTACAAATTGGATTGTGTCATGTTACAAGTGCAATCATAGGATAAATTTGAATATTAGTATAGTTCTATATTTGTGAACTCTCTCATACTTTCATAGTTCCTTATAAGTTTTTTCTTGGAAGCTGGTTTGATGAACGGACAAGATAAATGGTTACAGTTATGGATCTGTGAATGTATGTTGGCTATTTGGGCTAGTGTATTGTGATTATATATTGGAGGGTTGTTTTATGAGTGACCATGTTGCAGCTACAATATCTTGAAGAGTAATTTTAAAATCTTGTGTCCTTAATTGTTGCAGTTTGTTTGTAAATGTAGCCAGAGGTCTTCTTGTGTTATTTCCAGATATGAAGATGCACGAGTACACCAATATGCATATAATAGAAATGCAATTGCCCATACTGTGGAAGTAGAAGCGTTTTTATATGATTGTATGATATTTATTATTGAGATGTTTTTGTGTTGATAGGTATCTATCAAGACTTTACATGTGTTTGATAGAGCTGGTCAAGTATAAAATATGTGTTGTTGTGTTTCCTCTGCTGTATGACAAATATTGCAGAATAGATTAATACTGGTGTATAGACATCTGTAGTGAAGAAAATGTGATGTTGGTAGTGCAAGTAGATTTATTTTCAAGATGAAATCAAAATATTTTGGCTCCAATGATCATTTTGTAAACCTGTTCAGTAATTGGTGGTTGTTAACTCCTAGCAATGTTGTTAGGGTTTCTTGTAAACCATCTGGATATAATAAGTTATAGGTTTTCCAGTATGTGTCTTTGTTTGTAGATTTAATGTCTATTTTACTGGATGTGTTTGTGACAGATTGTATAAGTGATGATATATACCCTGAGGATGGTAGTGGAGTATCTGTTGGGGTAATCATGAGCAAGTATGATAATGTAAGGAATTGGCTTATTGTTGATGCTAGAAGGTTAACTGTTTTCTGTAGTCCATTGATTGTCGGTGTTCTGCTGAGGCATTTAGCTGATACAGCAACAGATTTCCAGCCCCAAAGTAGCTTGGTGCAAGTGATGTTATTTTTGAGGTAAAATGTTTCGAAAATTTTATTATGGGACAAAAATATGTGATTTTAGTAATAATTAGCATGTTAAATAATTGAACTTTAGAGTAAATAGAAAGGTAAGTCTTTGAAAGAGAGTTTGATATTTTTGTTGCAGTTTCAAGTAACTTGTTTTGTATGTTTTGTCTCATTCCATTAGTTCCCATATAAAATGGAAACCTGAGAAAAGCAGTAGATTTGTCATGAAAGATTTTTGTATAAGGTTCGGTTGTATAGATAAATCAAGCAGCTGTTTTATTGAGATTAAATTTTAATTTAAATTCAAAAGTGTATTGATCTAGTATCTTTTGTAATATTGGAAATTGTTTATGAGATTTTAGAAAGATGGTGATATCATCCATGAATGCTAAACATGAAACATACTGTTGAGTGTGAGGAATTTGTATTCCTGGTATGTTTTGCTGAATTTTTCTTATAAGAGGATCATTATAAATTGCAAAAAGGAGGGAACTTCATGGCAAGTCTTGTGAGATTGACTGGGTTGTTGTAAATGTAGATTTTCTACCATTAAGTGTGATGTGAATTTGCCTATTAAGAATAAGATTAGCAGTTACATAGAGTAGAGTAGGAGGGATGGTAGTGTTAGCTGGTTTATCCAGAAGTATTTTTATTGGCACTGAATTAAAAGCTGCTTCAATGTCTAATTGTACAGCAATTGTGCATACTTTTTTGTTTTTGTACTGTAGTCATAATTGTCTTAAAAAGTAAAGCATCCTGTCCTGTGGATAACTCTTTTTTAGCAGACTGAAAGGGTGAGATTAGTGGGAAGTATATGTTGTTCAATTTGGTCTTTAATGACTTTCTCCAAGATTTTAATGCCTAATGGTCACATAGAAATAGGTCAAAAGTTTGTGAGTGTTGATATGGAAATTTTTTTTATTAAAAGTTACAATGGCTATTGTATTTAGTTTTTTAATGTTGTAAATTTTCTGTGATAGGTAGTTAGCTAGATTACTTATATATTGTGAAGTAAATTGGCTTAAGTGAGAAAAAACAAATTTGGGAATGCCATTTGTTCCAGGGTGGCATGTATTGTTGATTGTGTCAAGTTTGGCTGCAAACTGGCCTGGATTAAATGGTGCATCTGTTTCTGGTTGTCCAAAATAGTTACATAAAGGTGTAAAGATTTGCTGTTCCTGGAGTTTTTTTTTAATGTGATTAAAAATAGGTTCTATCATGTTTTGGCCAGAATATGTGATATCTTCAACTTGTATTGCCATAAGGACTCTTAATGTTGGTAGATGTCCAAGTGCCCAATGAATGTAACCTCTAGACCATGTATGAGGTTGAGAAAGGCAGATTTTACTCTTTTTGTAATTAAATATTCTTTGAGTTTATTACAAGTATTGTTATATATTGGTGTGAGTTTATATAACATTTGTTGAGAGTCATGTACTGGTGATATGCATGTGTATTTCATCTTCTATTGCTAGAAGATGAGAGAGTGGTTATGAATTGTGTGTTAAATGGTTAATATTGAATGATAGAATATTAATGAATGCTAGATACGTTTGTATTGGATCAAGTACAATGGCATCAAGTTTTCAAAGCATTATATACGTTTCTGAAAATAAAAACTCTGTTATTGATGATGGAAGGAGTATGCACATTGTTTTCTGTAGTGGAGTTTGAATAGTTTGTATGCCTGTTAAATTTAGTATGAGTGTTTTTGCAGAGTGATTGGAGAAAGGGGAAGGATTTAGAGTTATACCAATTAAGTGATAAAGCATTGGTGAATAAAAGCACAAATCTATGATTGTTGCAAAGCATCTATTATGAAACGAAATAGAATTTGAAGGGAGAAAGCCTTCAGCACTCATAAGTGGTAGGAATAATTGGTGAAGCCATTTAGATGTAAATGTATTATAGTTCATGTTAAAATCACCCATTAAGATAGTCAGATAAGAAGTTGATGCTAACAAAAAGTTAATTGTGAAAATAATATGTGATATTATTGAGGGACCTGGAGGAATATAGACACAAATTGTGTTAATTGTTGCAATATGGTTGTGAAATGTGAGAATTAGTAAGTTTGCATCTATGTATATAATTTTAAAAGTAGGAAAAAACAATGGTGGGAGCAATAAGTTATGCCTGTCCCTCCTGATGAAGATGAGGCATCACATGAACAGGCACAAAAACCATGTTAGTTTAGATAGTTTGAAGAATCTATATGTGAACCACTGTATAATTTTATATTATTATGTTTCAAAAGGCCTTTATTGTCTCAAAAGAATACAACATTAGTGGTTACATAGTAAATTCACTGCTAAAAGTTGATTACGAATTTAAACATTTACATTGTCATTTTTGTAAGAGTTCTTTCTGGATTTACATGAGCTTAAATCATAGTTCTTGTCTACATATAATATCCCATATTGTCCATTCTGCCTAGGTCAACAGTCCAAATGTTATAACACAATTTTCATTTTATTTTATGTCTCAAAGGGATCATAATACAATTTATCATTTGAACCCCATTAACAAATCAATCACTTATAACAGAAGGGGAAAATTGTTGCTAAATTGTCCTTGTTGCTAATTTGACATGCTTATCATTCTAAGTTTCTTTATAATGTTTTATTTTTGCAACTTATAGTGTTCAAACTGGGGTTACAAACATCTTATTAGATCTAATGGCGAAGTTTTGGTCCTATGTTTCTTTTAAATGTGTTCTATTCCCAGAATTCACTGATGTTTCAAGATTTCAAAAAAAAACACACTATACCAGTTCCTAAAAGTTTTATCATTTTTGTAACTATAACATTGATTTAATCTTAAGTAATAACCATGTGGCCACATAAATGTCAGGTCTGGCCAGTGGCTTATCCCTTTCCTGTATCATTGCAAGTTTATTAAAAAAGTAGCTTGATACCTCCTAGAATTGTTACCAATTAGGAAGGTGCATCTAGTACACCAGTATGCATAGAGCACAAAGGTTGCTGCCCTGAAACTTGGTGTTATTTCCTCTCTAAATGCAGAAATTAATTGATGCATTGTTATATTAGACTTCCTGTAATTGCTAATTATCAGATTTCTGATTTGCCTAAGTCCTTCTCAGCGAAATATCAGATGTGATATGGTTTCACAGCGTTATGGCATAACCCACAAAAGGGATCAATTGATGTATACAATCTTTTATGACAAAGAAAATATGTGGTAGGCAATGCAGATAAGTTAAGTTTTATCAGAAAATTGAAAATTTTTGGTTCTAAGGCCCATCATTTGTACCTTTTAACCAGTTGTTTATTATTAATTCCCAGTATTGGTTCCAAAGCAATTCTGTTATTACCTTCATTTATTAGTTCATATATTTCCCAGTATTTGTATTTATTAATAAATTGCTCTGGGATTTTTGATTCTGTTTTACAATGATATATTAATTGTTCAAAATATGATAAATTTTTGGCGGTGGTTTGTCAGTTAGAATGGTCTCTATGAGGTGCTTAATTTTAGGGAATTGTTTAACAATATCAATTATATTGTTTCTCATTCTCTATTTGTCAAAAATACCAATGTCATGTAACCCCAAACCATTTTAATTCAGTGGTTGACATAGTTTTGCCATTGATATTGCCATGACTTTCTTTGACCATAGTAGCTGATTACAAATGGTATTAATTTAAGAGATAAAAGCCTTTGAGAAAGCAACCACTGGCATAAAGTAAACTATCTTAGTTATTAAATCGTTAATTAATTGAATCTTAGAATATACTGACATATAGGTATTGGCTAGATATTCTGCTATTTGCTGGATTTCATTTTTCAATTTGCTGGATTTCATTTTTCAATTTGTTCTGCGAATAACATCTCATGTCAGTAGTACCCAGATGGAACAGAAACCCAAGAAATGAGCCTGGCTTTGCCTGAAAAATGGAAAGACATGGCCTTCCTGTGAAAAGTGTCCATACTGCTTTTTTTTGGATTGAAACCTAGATTAAATTCCTTTGAGTATTCTTCTAAAATCATGAGTAGTTTTGGCATCTGCCTTTTTGATGTCAGAAAAACTGTAATATTATCCATGTATGTAATGTAGGTCAATTTTTGACCTGTACCCAGGATCTCTATTCCAACAAATGCCTGTTGTAATTGAACAAGAAGGGGATTTATATATAAAATGAATAAGATGACACTAAATGTGGATCCCTGTCAAAGTGATTTAGTTGGTGTGAAAGCTGGCAAATTTCTGCCATTTAGGATGATGTGAAGCTCATGATTTAAGAGTAAATTTGTTATAACATATATATGTAATTTTGGAATTTCAGTGTCATTCAATAATCTCAACAGTACAGATATGTCAACATTGTCAAAAGCCAAAGAAATATCCAGCTGTACAGCAATTGGGCCATTTTTTTTCACTAACCGATGTCAAAATAGCCTTAAATAACATAGCAGCTTGAGTGGTAGATGAATGTTTTTTTTGCAAATTGAGCTGGACAAATCATTGGCAAAATAAATGGTTCTATTTTATCTTTGAGTACTTTCTCTAAAAACTTTATGGGCAATGGACCCATTGATATTGGCCTTATCTCTGATAACAAAGGGATGGGCTTTTTTATTAAACAGTACTATCACAATCGTATTAACCCCCTCCATTGTTATTATTCCCTGCGATAAATAGTTAGGCAGCTGGAACAGGCATTTTCTAGATAGCTTCTCAAGGTGTTTTAATATGAACAGTGCCAATTCCAGGGCTTCCTGGGTGACAGTTGTTGGGAATTTCATTCATTTTCATTATAAAATCATCTATTGCAAACGGTGATTCAATCTCTGCCATTCCAAATACATTTGGCTGATATTGTCTTAATTTCTCTGGTCCCAGCTTATTTTAAAATAGTTAAGAATTGGTAAAATCATATTATTTCCAGTAAATATTTCATTGTTGATTTTAATTGCTAATGGCACTTTGATTTCAGCAGCCCTCCCCAATGCCCATCTAATATATTGCCGAGTCCATGTGTGTTGATGAATATGTTTCTGTGTGTGTTGAATAGGAGTTACTGGCACAATACATTTATGAATTTGTTCTGCAAGCTTCAACAAACCTGAGGGAGGTAGCTGATTTTTCACTATATGATTAATGTTAAATGACAAGATATTAATGTAAGCTATATATTGCTGTACTGGGTTAAAGGTCATTGAAAGAATCTTATTCCACATAATATAAGTCTTTGAAAAAATAAATTTGGATGTTAAGGTTGGAATCAACATTCTTGTTGTTGTTGTTGTTGTTGTTGTTGTTATTATTATTATTATTATTATTATTATTATTATTATTATTATTATTATTATTATTATTATTATTATTATTATTATTATTATTATTATTATTATTATTATTATTATTATTATTATTATTATTATTATTATTATTAAATGGAATGCTAATAGAAAAAAATACATTTGTTAATGAAATGTTTTTAGAGTATACTTGGATGCATATATAAATATAAAAAAAAAATTGATAAAGTTTTGAGAATGTTGGTAATAAAAAAGGTGTTGAGGTAAAAATAATTTTTTAGTATTTTTTAATGTTTTTTTGGATTTGTTTGGAATATGTGATGTTTTATATTTATTATTATATATTTGTATTTTAATCTTTTGTATTGTAGTTGAAACATTGATGTTTTTATTTTTATAATAGTCATATAAAAAACAAATTTTAAAAAAGTTTTATATATTCATTTATCTTGCTATTAAAAGGTAAGAAAGTTGCGTTGACAGCAGTGAGAAATATTGATTACTATTTTTATTGTGAATGTTTAGGTGGTTACTGGTTGGTTTCTAATTATATATATATATATATATATATATTATAATTGCAATAATAAATATAACGGTTTACAAACTATTACAAACAATCCTTAAATTCGCAGAAGTACTTTCGGTTAATTTCTTAAACCTGCCTCAACTGCTATTAAATTTAATTAAATTGAATTAAATTTAATTTAATTAAATTGAATTTAATGGTAGTTGAGGCAGGTTTAAAAAATAAACTGAAAGTACTGCAAATTTAAGGATTGTTTGTAATAGTTTGTAAACTGTTAAATTTTTTATTTCAATTATAATTACAATTTTGTTTTTAATTAACGGACATTTTATTTCTTATATATATATATATATGTATATATAAGTATAATAACGGACATTTTATTTCTTATATATATATATATATGTATAATATAAGTATAATAACAATATTCACTAGAATAAAAACTACAAAATTTTAAAAAATGCCTGTATAAAATTAAAGATTAAAATTCTTTGCTATAGCTAGCTTCGGTATATTCCACCATCTTAAGTAGCAATCCGTTAATATTTAAATATGATCAAACTCTCACACCAGTAACGTTCTCACGTGAATTACCTACTTTCCATAAATTGTGAATATTAACACAATGACACTGTTTATTCAACACATTATCTGTACTATTTATAAAATAGGACTCCTTAATTCTTTTTTTCCTCAAATCATTTTCCATATGCAAAATAAAAACTATATCAAAGCAGAATTCTCCATTACAACTCACAGCATGTTCTGCAAAAACAGTGTGAGAGTTTGATCATATTTAAATATTAACGGATTGTTATTTAAGATGGTGGAATATACCGAAGCTAGCTATAGCAAAGAATTTTAATCTTTAATTTTATACAGACATTTTTTTTTAAATTTTGTAGTTTTTATTCTAGTGAATATTGTTATATATATATATATGATAAACAAAACAAGTTATAAATTTCATAACTTGCTCTTAGCTTGCATTTTATGATCACTAGATGGAGCTTTACCAATAGCTTCTAAGAAGCTTTTGTTCACATAAACACTGAGAGAGATAAAATTCAATATCTCTTTCATTGTCTCCACCCCTTAGACCATGTTTTCAAGCTAGTTGGCTCATCTCAGTAAAGGATAGAAAGACAAGAAACTATCTCTCTCAGCATTTATGTAAACAAAAGCTTGTTAGGAGCTATTGGTAAAGCTCCATCTAGTGATCATATATATATATATATACTTATTAAAGCTCCATCTAGTGATCATATATATATATATATACTTATTAAATTTTAAACAAAACCTCATAATTAAGTGTCACTAAGGATTTAAATCTATGAAAAAAAATTATCTTGTACTTCTAATTTAATATTTAGTTCTTATTAAAATTTTGGTAGTATATTGGAATAATCTGCAAAGCGTAAATATTTTCACAGGATACTTCTCAAATCATTCAAAAAAGTAGATTATAATTTGAAGAATTACTTAAATAAACGTAGTTTATAGTTGTTGAATTATTTAGTTTATGGTTACCAGTAGTTATAATAGTAAATAAATAACAAAATGCCCAAGATAATGCTGAGATATGAAGATAAAGTAATAACTTTATATATGGTTATGAGTGTAATATATATAACTTTTTTTTTATATATTGGAATCATGTTGCATTTAGTCAAACAAATTTATAAACGTATGCAAACCCATTTGTGTTTCTCTTACTTTATGTTTTATTAGTTCTTAAATTCAACTTAGCTTCATAGAAAGCTAATCACCCTTTGGTAGATAATTAAGTCATTTAGAAATATTTATTTGTATAGCATCTCTGGTATTTGTATAATTTTAAAATACTACACTATACAATAAGCATTCTTCTGATGGTATAAATAAAATGAATTGTATTTGTTAATATAGGTATACTCCTAACTAGTTATGTAAGCTGTGAATAAGATAAGAATCATAAAAAGACATTCTAGTAAAGGAGAATGTATAATACATAAAGCTATGTATTTATATATCATATAGAAGTACTAAATAAAAAAAATGTGCTTACTCTCAGAAGAATGATAAAACTAGGTAGATTTTATACAATGAGATTGATAACTACTGATTATTGTTACTAAAATAATTAAGAACAATATAAAACATTATTATTCTCCTATATATAAAATTAGGCTTTAATTTATTATTATTCAAACCCTCCCCCTCCGAATTACACAGTAATCATAACCAGAGCATAGTTTATTCACAAAGAACAATCAATAATATTTATTAGTATAGTTATAGAATTTTGTTTTTATTACTTTATTATTTGCTTATAATTTTGTTATTTTATTTATGTACTGGTTGTGTATAATAAGGCAATTGTTATATTTAAATGCATCTGTTTGTCATTATGGAAATCATTGACAATTTTTAAATAAAAGGTCTTATTCCTAAACTATTAAATTACATATTTATAATTAAATTTACATATAGTATTATTTCTATCTAAAATACAAATTAGTAGGGTAGAATGATATACAATAAAATTTCTTTTTTCATTCATTATACCTAGGATATTTTAATAAACTTTAAATCTATACCTCTAAATTGAATGATCAGTATTGATTTAATTATTAACCTCGAGATAAATAATTAATTGTAGATATATTTAATTTATAAATGAAATAGAGTTAATTTGCTCGCCTTATTGGTTAAATATTAATTTGCATCAAAGTAGTTTTTTACATAAAAATATCTTAACGGAATATAAGTGTTTAAGAATTCGGTAACATTATTATCCTATATCTACAAGAATGCAATGAGAAATTTATTGTTTTTAAAATTTAATGTATTATTGGATTCTGAAATAGTTATTATTTATTTCATATAAAATAAAATTTATTAGTTTTATTTTATTTACTTTCGTAATTGCACAACCAATCGTAAATACACTCCACACAAAAATATACTTGTCTCAGCCAATCGTCTCTTGCTTCTACCTGATTGCGGTTTAACGGTTACAATATATATATATTAAATTAAAGATTTTTATGAACAACAATTATACCAGATATCTCGATTCATTAATGTGTAATTAAAAGTTATATTATTCTAATATTTTAAATGAATTCTTATTGTCATTAACCCGATAACCGAAGATTATTTTTTAGAAAAAAAATAGTGTAAAGATAAAGCCAGCAACATTGGAAATATAAAAAAAAAAGTAATAATATGAAAAAAAATGAAAGTAGGTGAATAATTCAATACAAAATTAGCAGTTGTTTTGATTAATAAGCTTTAAGATGTTTTTTTTTTGTCAAATGGGAAAAACTTTGATGCACATTTACTGAAACTATTTGATCTCTTAAGAATATTGATAGTGTCTCAAATTAGAACTAACGCAAAAAACACTTCATAGTTTCTGAAAATATTGTAAAAGCTATGGAAAATAAAAAAATAGATAAAAGCTAAAAAAAAAAAAAACTAGTAGTATATTTGAAGCTCAAAAAATAAAAAAATAAAGTCTCTAAAAAACTAAATTAGTATCAAAATAAATATTTTAATAAAATTATTAATAACATTCATCCAGTAATAATCCTCTTGAAAAGAATATTCTACGATTAACAGAAATATGCTCATGTATTTAATTGTAATGTTTTTAATAGATTTTTCCAAATCCATATTTATGTTTTCGCACCGGGAGATTAAATACAAGGGAGATGTAGAAAATATATATGACAATAAATTTGTAGAAGAATATTTGTCAAATAGATGGAGGTAAGACACATGAGTAAAAATGCAACTAGTTGTTACTAGCATCAGTAAATAAACTAAAAGTATTAAATCTGGCTTGTACATTTATCCAAGTGATATAATAGATGTGTAAATGTATTCTTAATCTGGTAGCAACAAAAAAATAAAACGACATCAATATAGAAGAATGAGTCCCCAAAGTTTATTGAAATGATATTTAAAAAAATAAGCTTGTAGGAAAAAAACAACTGTATTAAACTTGGCAAAACATCTATTCTGCAATGCACTGATAAAAGGAAGGAATAATTATAAATATGATTCTCATAAAAATGCTATTACCTTAATTGTTAATCCCGTGAATATTACATCTAAAACATTAGGTTGGGCTTCAAATAGAAACTAGATTCTTGAATCAGACTCCGGTTTTAAATCGCACTAGAGATTTTAATAAATTTTATTGTATTTTTTTTTAAAACCAGAAACAAAGTATTCTTATTTTGCTTAATATAAGCTGCTTAAAAATTATATGTATATATTAACTATTTAAATAATAGTGTATACATAATATTTCAAGCAGAATATTCATTTTTTTATGGTTATTGTTGTTATTCATTATTATTTAAATCAAATAATTTACATAATCTATAAAATGAATAATTACATATGAAAACTAAACGTGAAATACAAGCTTACAGAATTCTTAGTATCACGTAATTAAAATATCAATTAACTTTTATAAAGATAAAGAGATTTACATAAAATTTAAACAAATAGTAATTAAAAAAAAATATTTATTGCAACCCAGTATATAATTTGATTTTAATTAACGCTCTGACGAAGACAGCTGCCGGTAATATTTATTATGTATGTTAACAGATATTTTAAAACTATTTTACCATTAGTTCACAAGTAAATATATAAAGAATGACTTTACAACTAATCCTGATCATATAATAATTTAATAACTATTTTAATATTATGTTAATCGCTATATTTTTATTATGTTTTATTGAATATTACTTTTAAATTTTTATAAAAAAAATGTATTAAAATGTAAAACTTTTAAAAAATAACAATAAATAAAACTAGTTAAATCCAAAATAAAATTAATAATGTTTAATATATATATATTATAGCCTACCCGCATTTTTTATATCGCCATTGTACGCTTCTACCCGTAGCTTCGAGTGAGGATATTTGTGAGCATGGACTGATTCCATCTCGCGCGCCAATCTTACACATGGATAAGAATTATCTCATCGAAAACGTAAATAAGGGTTCGGGTATATATATATACCTCTATTTATGGTAGCGCATCCGTACCAGCTCAATCTCAGGGTTTGGGGACTATAGTCTAACTAGAGAACAAAGCTAAACACTACCTAACTAAGTCTTATGTGTCTATCTATTCTGTCTGATAATTTATCCGTTATAAATCTAATAATCCAACCCGAATGTTATCATACAATTTACTCTATTTATTACCATACTTAATACCGATAAAATCTCATTTATCCACGCATATAAATATGTCAATATTCAAGTGCACAGCCCATTTACCCTGATACACACACACACACACACACATATATATATATATAATTCATATACGCATCACAAAATAGTGCAATTATACATCAGAGCTGTTTATTTAAAGTTGTTATTTTATTTAATTTAAAAGAGATTTATTATAGCAATTAATATTGAGGTAACACTAGTTTCTTTACCAAGACGCATTCATTGAACATATATTTAGTGTAAATGTCAATTACCTTAAGTACTGTCGACCGTTCACACGGTCAAAGACAAGTCCGCATTTATAATTCTCCATGAACACTGGTCTGGTTGATATAACGGATGGCAAGGATTTCCAATATGGTATATCGAATAGATTATTCTGGAGGTGGAGTAGATGATTCACTCACTTTATGAAAGGGTCCCATTTCATAGATCTTTCGTCGCCATTACACTTGTTGAACAAGAACTCTTTTGTATAGCGAAGTTCGTAGGTCCACGTCAGATGGGCTTCCACGACAACTGTCCACTGGATCGGTTAACGAAACTAGCGCTATTGAATTACCCTGACATTTTTGGTGAGAAATATTAATAAACTTCTTAAGAAAATTTTATACGTCCACACACTCCGTAGTCCAAGCCGCGTTTTTTTTTCTTTCTTTTCTCTCCCCTCGAGCCCACAAAAAAAGTTCTTTTGTTTTCACTCTTTAACTTTGTAAAATTTTCTTCCAATATCCCTACGCCACTGTCCCGTTCTTCCATTGTTTTCCAAAGATACCCACCTGACCCGTTTTCGGACTTCTTGATGCCAGTTATTACTAAACCGCCTACAGCAACTGATTTATTTCTATTTCTATCTTCATATGTTCAAAAGATTAATTAGCAAAAGAAAACATGTGTCACCGACAATATCATTAACCAGACTTAAAGAAAATTTTTAACGGATAAAATATATACGAATAATCAATTACAACTTATACAGCTCCGTATATAATTGCTTGTAACCATCACCGTTAATATATACACACATTTTATACTCACATATACAAATATATTTATATAAGCATACCCACCTAACATTCACACTCTTTGTAACAGGGTTCGAATGACTATTTACATATATATCTTTTCGTATATAGTCGCTCAACATTAACACACGCAATTAGTAATATATTACATACGCTTGTATTCGAACCCCGTTTGTTACAATATATATATATCAACACTTATTATTTATATATTATTATTTATTATCATTTAATAACAAATGTTTCTTAATAAAACTCAACATAAAAATAAACAGGTTCAAAGGTAATATGCATATTTCAAATTATAAATTAATATTTAAAATAAAGTTTTATTATTCAGTATAAGAAAACAATTATGCTTTTTAGCATCTCCCATAATAAAGTTAACAATAAATTAAATAAAGATAATAAATGCAATAACATATTTAAGATCATTAAAACGAAGTAATTTATAACGATATACACAAGAATGAAACTGAATTTAAACATAAAAGTAAAATTGGTAATATAAAAATTAACAAAATATTAAAGAATATTATTAACTTACGAAAGGAAATGTAAAAGTTAATTTTCTAAAATGATTAGTTTCTTTCCCTCTCTACAACATAATTTTCTTTAACCAGGAATAGTTTCATAAAAACATGGAATGTGTTGTGTATCTTATTTCCACTATTAATTAAACATAAAGTAAAAAAAATATATTAAAAAGTCCATTAATTAAAAATAAAATATAAATAAAAGAATATATCTTAATAACATATCAAAACTAATGTATTATAATAATAAACATGAATAAAAAAAATAAAAATAATATTATTACATTTTATTTTATTCCCATAGTTCATAATCTAAGTTCCTTTACTGTAAGCTGACTGATAGGGGGAAATGACATCATTGTTGGCTGGTACAATATTGTATAAAGCAATGCAACATTTTTTTTATATATTTTATCCTAATACAGAAAACAAAATAAAGCCATCAAAACTTTATAGCAATAAAATAGCAATATAATAATACTTATAAATATTTTCTGCAGAATTCTTGGACCCAATTTTTTAAAATAAATTGTAGTGTCAATAATATCTTCAATTAACATAGCAAAAGAAAAAAAACTTTCTCAAAACATTTTCGTTTTTTACCCATGTGCAGTAATTTATAAAATAATCAAAAATCACATTTTAAAATCTTTTTGTTAATATTTATTATTAATATTAATTCCAGTGTTCCATCCCAGTTATCAAGAAGCAGATCTATTCATTTGTATATTTATAGCAATAATATTAAATATTTTCTTTAATAATATAATGAATGGTTATTGTTTTCTTCTATCAGGATTTCCATTAAATATATTTAATCACTATGAGTCAAACATTTTCTTTTGCATTTAACAATACAGTAAACATATTTAAATTTTCATTTTCAAGGATGAAGTAAGCCAGTGTTCCTAAAGATTATTCTGATTTTTTAAAAAAGAAATGTAAACTAAGTTCATGCATTTTATCAATTCATTGAACTTTATTGTCCATTTAAAGCAAATTTAAATTAGTTCAATTTGAACTTAAAAACCTTTGTTTAAATTATTGTTATTCAGATTTTTATTATATATGTTTAATATAAAAGCAAAACCTTTTTTTTTTTTGTTTTTAAAAATGAGCATGTAGAATATTTTTTTGCCATTCTAAACAACTGATGTGTAATTTTTAAATGTACATAATGATTTCTTGTAGGGTTTTAAATTCAAAGTTCCTTTTGGTAAAATACCTGCTTTCCAAAATGGTTTCCATTTTTCTCCCAGTGTGAAATCTTGGTGATTGTCAATCAATATATAAATAGGTCAAAAGCAGCACTAGTAAGTAAAATTCTCTACTCCATAATTTAAGAATCACAATATATTTCAATTCAGATCAATTCAAATACAGTGTTATTACTTTTTCAGCTCCTTTTTGGTTTCTTCAATTTTGTTATGGTTCAGATGTTAATATTTTCCTTTTTGTTCTGTTTATTAATAACCCCCCCTTCTACTACTTAAGTTATTTATACATTTTATTAAATTGAATTGTGGTACAAAAATAGACCAATTACAGCATGGTATGTGCATATAATTAATACTTCTTTCCCTATATTCATTAGTGATAATTAATTAGGTTGTTCAATACTATTTTAAATCAATAAAAATATGCTTAAGGATTAATTACAAATATAAATAACAACTCGGGATCTGGACAATAATCATGCAGAGCAAGGTGAGATATTACAAAGGGATGCAGGCCATCCAGCCTCAAATTACTCTCCAGGGAAGAATATTTCTATTCAGGAGTGAAAGGGATCAGATTTGGGTGACAGATTAATAACCTCCATGTAGAGTCATAGATGTAAGAGGAGGCCAAATTCTGGTCCCTTTTCTGAATTGTTTCCCTTTTGTTAATATAGAGCTTGAGCAGACATTCTAGTGCATGATTAAAGATGAGCCAGCACCATGTGTACCATAGTGAGAACAGTACAAATGTTTTTATTCGTATCTCCGGGATGGATCCACATAGGATATTGTCAATGAGAGTTGACAGGGCAGGTGTATTGTTATTTAACAAGGAGGCTATAAGGACTCTGTAGGGGTGAAGGGAAACACAGTGGCAGAGGAGGTGAAGACAAGTTTCATCCTCTCTGAAGCAAAGTGAGCAAGTGGACTCTATGTTTGAGAATCATTGGCAATGCACCAGAAAATGTTTAGTAGGCAAGGCATTAATATTTATCTTCATCAGGAAATCAAAATATTTGGGTTCAAGGAACCATCGCTTAAATTTTTTGATTAGCAGATGGTTGTTAAGCCTGAGGATAGTTGATCCTGCAGAAACATCAGGATTAAGGGATGTAGTATGCATCCCAGAACTTGGATTTTTATTAATGATGATTTTATAGGAAGCATAGTATGTTTGGAGATAAGGCATGCGAGGGCTGCCAGCCAGTCAGAACCAATAGGGGGTGGATTATCTGTGGAAGTGACCTCTCTGGAATGTGAGTAGTTAGGACACTGCAGACATATTCTGCAGAAAGAATTGTAGGAACCTTGAAATATAAAAGTATCTATGGAATGTAGGGATAATCCATTGAGTTTTGTGTGTTTCTGTAGATTTCTCAAGCTTATGGTTGCACTCCCCCCCTCTAATCAGATCAGTGCACATCTTGTGTATTTTCCTGATGAAGACTTTGGTAAAATTGACTACTGGGGTGAAATAGGATATTCTAGGGAATATTAGTATGTTGATGAGTAACTCCAATATGAAGGGTCAACTTGGTCATGCAGAGCATGGGCAAAGGATTAGACCTATTGCTGAACTATATGAGACATGCAAGCATGGTCATCTATATCAACAAGATACTATTCCAGACTTGTTCCTTGCTTATATGCTTTATATTAGGCTTTTTGGCTAGTGTCAAACAAGATATCAATATTGAGCTTTCATCCCCCTGATTATCATGTAATATATCCTATGTTTAACTATTATCATATATTGTAGCCAAATTTCTGAATAAAATTCTATATTTTATAAAATATATATATATATAAATTTAAAAGAATTATACATTTAAATCTTTCTAATTGTTATTTAATAATAATAAAGTATCAAAACACACACACACACACACACATATATATATATATATATATATATATATATATATATATACTTTCAAATCAATAATAACACTATTAAATTATCGTTTTAATATTATTGAAAACTAGTCCACCTGACAAACTTCATATAAAATCTCATACAGACCCTGGCAGAGTGGTTAGCATATCTTGAACAGTCTAAGTCTTTAACAGTCAGAGAAGATTTATCAATAAAATTTTCTTAATTTTAGAATACAATTTGGCAACTACTATAACATTAACATATCACTGATATGATACACTGATTTTAATACATTACAGTTATTGTTAATTAAAATTTAAAATTTTTCAAATTTGACTACTAAAATAAGACTTGACAAACATTGAACCAAGCATAAAGTTGCAATATATATATATATATATATATATATATATATTGCAACTTTCTCTTATATATATTTATATATATATATATATATATATATATATATACGCAGATTTATAAATAAATATTTAAAAACACAGTATTTAAAAGCTTATAAAAAATATATGTATAACCATCACTTAGGAGCACTTTCAAATAACTTGTAGCTTTGTCAACTATCATGTTTAAAATGTCAGCTTTTCCATAATTCTATGATGTCAACTTTCCCATAATTCTGTGATCTTAATGTTTGCTGCTTGCCTATTAACCAAATGTTGCTTGTATTTACATATCATTATCGCCTCTTTAATTTAAAGGAAAATTAAAGAGGCGATGTTGATATGTAAATACAAGCAACATTTGGTTAATAGGCAATCAGAAAACATTAAGATCACAGAATTATGGGAAAGTTGACATCATAGAATTATGGGAAAGCTGAAAATTAAAGAGGCGATGTTGATATGTAAATACAAGCAACATTTGGTTAATAGGCAAGCAGCAAACATTAAGATCACAGAATTATGGAAAAGTTGACATCATAGAATTATGGAAAAGCTGACATTTTAAACATGATAGTTGACAAAGCTACAAGTTAGTTGAAAGCACTCCTAAGTGACGGTTATACATATATTTTTTATAAGCTTTTAAGTACTGTATTTTTAAATATTTATTTATAAATTTGCGTATATTATTTTGAAGAAATACGGACTTCGATTTATAATATTATATATATATATATATAATCATCTATATCTCTCTTTATGGTTTATGGGTAACTAAATAAAGAAAACAATTAAAGGTCTTACATAAGTAAACAACTAGTTAAATAATGGTTTTCTGAAAGTTTGTGATGATGGTATATTAGTTATGATAATATATTAGACTATTTGCATGATCTATCAGTAAATGTTGAATGTATAGAAATTATTTCACTTTATTTAAACTTTTTAAATACAAACAACTTGTTAGTAATAGCACACAAATAGACAATATAGGTTACTAATGAGACAATGTTGTGTTAGTTTATTCTGAACACTTCATCAGTGACAGTATTAGCATAGGAATTGAGTTCTCACTTTCTCAAATATTAAATTTAAGGCAAATGCACACTTGGTTAGAACACTTGTCTTAAATTTAATACTTGAAAATCTAAAGGTGTGGATTCCTCCTCTATGCAAATACAATCACAAGTCAGGCATGCAACATCTGAAAAAGAGTGAATAATAATACAACTTTGTATATTTGTGTGTTATTACTAACAAGTTGTTCGTATTTGAAAAGTTTAAATAAAGTTTAAAATTTTTATGCATTCTACATTTAAACCACTAAACATCACATGATCATCATTTCTTATGCTTGCTCATAACTGTTAATAAAATAGGCAAAACTCTCCATAGCAGTGCCACTCAGTGCAAACCACAGTAATTAATGGATTCCAGAAGGATTGTGCCTAAAATCTTTATCTAGTGCCTACTCATCCAATATTCCCATACTAGTTTCTAGCTTGTGGCTTTAATCAATGTGAAGCCTTGGATCTGAGAGCATGACATCTAGATCTTAGGATCTAATGCAACCCCTCCCCCCCTGAAGCCACATTTTATCTCTACTTAAAAACAAAATTATGAGAATAAAATTGAAAATACATTAATATTTTCAATCCAAGCTCATTAGCTTATATAGTCATAGTTTTGTAGTTAAATAGAGATAAAAGGTGGATGCTGGAAGGTTGCATTAGATCCTAAGATCTAGGTACAGTACTCTCAGATCCAAGGATCCTCACTGATGAAAGCCACACATTAGAAACTAGTCTGGGGATATTGAATGAGTAGGTAATAAATAGGGATTTTATGCACAAGCCTTCTGGCATCCATTGATTACTCTGGATTGCACTGAATGGGACTACTCTATGGAGAGTTTTGCCTGTTTTGATTCTACATTTAATAATAGTTGATGGAAATAGTCCAAAATATTATCATAGTTAAATAACTATGTATAACTCTATCCCAAACAATTTAAAACAATGTCAACAATCTTCTGCTATAATTTATTATGTACAGGGTGGATTGTAATGATAAATACACTGATCTGTTATTAAAAAATACTATAAGAAACTTTAGTCTAAGAATAATAATCACATATTTACAAATTATTTACTAAACTATAAACATTTATAAACACAATCTGTCAAAAAACCTTTGAAAGATACATAGTATTTTTAAATTAATAAATATAATGAATAGCTAATATAAAGTTTAATGATAATCGAGTTTTCTAAGTAAGCATTTATTCACACATATTAAAATATGCATTAAATGTAATGTATGTAAAAGAATATCTACATAAATAATATAATAATTACAATAATAATAATTAATATAGCTTTATTTGCTGTGAGTTTCTTATTTTAATATTCAGCAGAGAGAACGTTATAAATAAATCTTATTTTTAGAAAAATTATTAAACTTTTAAATTATGCTGTAATGGTAACCAGGTATGAACAATTATTTCATGGTACTAATGAGTACTCAGCCAATTATATCAGACGATATCATTTTCTTATTGGTGTAATGTTGAATGGTATTACTTGATTACTTCAGATTTAAATCCTCACCAATAATATGTGACAAATATAGAAACTTCTGTTTATAAATCCTATGATTAAAATAGAATTAATTCCTAAGAGTAATGATGATTTTTACTATTAGAATTGCTTCATTGTAATTATTTGTTCTGCATTTTTATATATTGAAACACTAGATGTCAAATAAAAATGTTTACTTAAAGCTATTTACAATAATAATATCATTATTGTACATTTATTTTTATCAGTGTAACATCCAGACATTTTACTCATTGATCTGCATGTTGTCAGAGCTGCTGAGGGGGGGGGGGTATTTTATTCTAAGAATCATATGTGTGGCATATATTTTCTTATTAGCATATTTTATGTGAAATATATTATAACAATACTTATTTTTAGTATGTATATAATATGGGAAACAAAGAGATTAATAAATAATAAAATAATTTATTAGTCTATTAAAAGGTAAATAAAGCAAATGTAGTTTTATTTTAGGTTTCCTCTTGCTAAAGTTTTCAAGCCAGATATCATAATCAAAAGTTCATAACTTTTGTTTTCTTTGTTAGAGTCTCTCATTTATGTATATAAAAGTACTTATAGTAATATGTTCTTTTGTATTCATATTTGTGAATTAAAGCATAATTCATTTCTCAAATATTTACCAATGAAATATTTTTATTCTTTGATAATCTGATAATATAAAAGTGAAGTAAAATAAAATATTGGGTTTCCTTCTTCAGAATATCTTGTCACTTTAGCCCTTTAATTCTTTCTTTTGTTAGATATCTTTTCTTTTCTTAATGATTTTAGTATCATTGCTAATCAAACAAGTGTTGAACACAGTTATGCTTAGTATTAGTGTATTATATTTCCATTAAATAACATTTTGGTGTCTTATCTGTGCAGTTCAGTTCTTTTTACCTTTTAGCAGTTTATGATAGTTGGTATGAAATAGTCCTCCATATTTAAAAGGTATCTTAATATAATAAATATTTTCAGAACTTTTTTGTAAGCTAGTAAATCCACATAATTGTGAATCAACACACTCTTTTCTAATTTAACTTTTTTAGCTAATTCCTTCTTCTTCATCATCAAACAACAATAAGTGGGAAGTGAAAAAAAAGTATCTCACTTGCATACCACTAGCTTCATTTGCATAACATCTTTTACTTCATTTAGAATTTTTGGGACTGGCATCCAAATCAATTTGTAAGGGAATATATTCTTCTAATTAAAGATGACATTAATTAAGTGAATACCACCATGTATATTTACAAAATAAATAATCTTTATTTACAAAATTTAATTTTATACATGTGAATATTTCACTTCTTTCTTCCTTCCTTCTCTCATCACACACACACATAATGTTTTCTCAGTTGTAAGATGTATATAAATTACTTTTTGTGTAAAACCGTGTATTATATTCTATTATATACTGATATGATACAGTTTGAGATCGAACAAATTTTTTTTCAAAATTTTATCTTTACAATTGCAGATGCTAGTTCGTCGAAATATCAATACATAACAGAAAATAATACACGGTTTTTTACCCAAAAAATATTATATATATGCATAAGTAAACACATCCTTTATTCTCAAAATATCATGTAACTTTTCATTATTGTGAGAAGGGTTACAATATATATATATATATTACAAAAATAAAGTTATTTTTTCTGTGTTTTTACCTCCAATGATGTTGATTTTAAATTGTAGATATTTATCAGTCATGATAATCCATTAACAATTCCATCCTAATTGATCTACTGAAGAAAAAAATATATAAGATATTGAAACGTTATTATTACTATGGTTATTATAGTTATTCAATAAATAGCTTTTTAAAATTAAAAATGTTTATTAATAAATTAATGAAGCAATTTTTTTAATATTTTAACATAGTTATAAGTTTTACTTTGCTTATTATTTTAAATTCAAATTTCTTTTCAACACTTAACTTTGTATTTATTTTTGATGAAGGGAAATAAATTTAAACTAGATAATAACATGTCCATATATTTGTTGGCCAAATAAATGGTTTGTGAGGCTGTCAGCCTCTTTGAACAAAAGATTGTTTGTTTCCCAAGAACAATGAAAAGAAATGTATAATAAAAAATGAATTTCCAAGAAATTGGGGTATCAATATAATTTTAAATTTTATGTCACTATTTAGTTTATAAGATAAAAATGATAATCATAGTAAACATCAAATATATCCTTATGTCATGATCTGTTATTTGAAAATATTTTATATGTCCATGGCAGGTTTCACAACCATTCAATAATTTTTTAAATTTTGATTTAAAATTCCAAAAATAAAATATTTGTTTTTAAAATAATTTATATTATTTTACAAGCATGTAAAATATATTTTTAAATAATGTATTATCTCCCCCCCTCTATATCCATTAAATAATCATATTATTGTACTATCTTTTCCTTAAAAAGAACTTTCTTAAAATAAAGTTTAAAATTTTAAGAAAATAAACTAAACTAAATATTTGTGTAGATTTTTTTTATTACTATTTCATTATAAATAATTCATTATTACTAGTGTAAATCATTTAGATTCCACTTTAAAAATACATGTGTTTGTTAACCTACAACTAATTATTTATATAAAACATTCTTTCATACACATGTATATGTTTAGAATGTTTTTAACAAAATACTGACATCTATAGATTTTTATTCAGCATGAAAAAATAAATATTACTACAATATTTGTTTTAAAATAAAAATTATTCATAATAGGTCTAGTCTAATTTATAATAAAACTCTTACAATTAATTATTTCTAAGCTAAGAACTTAAATCATTGGTTTTATTTATTTATTTTAAATTAGCTAAACAAAATTTTTTTATGACACACACACACACACACATATATATATATATATATATATATATATTGTACCGTTTACAAATAGATGGTCCAAATACATTGGCATTTAAAATATTTAAAAGCTAAAAGAAAAAGTAAATTTAAATTTCTTTTAAATTAATGCATTTTAAAGTTTGTTTTTAGTTAGTATCATTTTTTTTTATAATGAGAAATGATTTTTTTTGATTCGAATTAGTTGTCCATAGTTTAATAAAAGTTGAAATTGGAAAGAATAAGGGAAAGGCATGCATATTACTAATCCAGATAAACAAAAAGAAGTCGAAAAGTACAAAGATTACGACCAAGAAAACCTTTATGATATTGATTAAAGATGGCAGAAATAATTTACTAAAAAAAGAACTTTGTATCAGAAAAAAAAAATGTATAAGATTATAAACCTAAGTATCATGATAATAATAACATAAGCAGAAGTTTCAAAACTGAATTGAAATATAAAAAAAAGAGGACAACTTTGATCTAGGTCTTTTTTTTATTTTCTGGTTATGTGTTCTTAGAGTGGAGGTTTTCATGAGAGTGACCTGCTGCAGTCAAATTCATCTGCACAGGAACACTACTCACTTGCATAATGAAGTTGTCATGCAAGAATGAAAATGAAGCCTTGTGAAGAGCATCTTTTGCAGTGAAGACATAATCACAACCAAGCTTCTTGCTCTAGCTATGGAATGGACCAGATGCTGGCATGAGAGATCAATTAAATGTCAAGGAATATGGGATCCCAAAGGAAAACAATTATATTATAAAAACTGATACAAGCTTACCAGTTAGTTTAGATTATTTAGTCCCAATTTGTGACTTTAATTGCAATTAATGTTAACAATGAATGAAAATACGAATAGTGACTGATTTTCAATGTTTCAAGAAACTAGCTAAAAGAAATTAAATGAAATAAGAACTTTCACCTGATTAATAATATTTGGATTAGTGTATGTTTTTCTTTTTCAATTTTTCGTTACTCATTCTTGCAAAAAATATTTCAAATTTTAATAAAATATTTACTATTAATTTAGCACTCTCTTTGCACATTCTTATTTAAATATTAGATGTTGTGAATGTTAGTTAATTAATATTTAATTAAAGAAATTACCTTTGCCATTCTGTTTAATAGTTATTGACTAAGCTCTGGGAATAATATTCTCTAAAAAAAAAAAAAAAGTTATGAGAAATTATAATCCCAATCTTTTCAGTTACTTGCGTCAAAATTATGGGATACAAGAAAGTTAGGAGTCTATTGACTATGGTGTCCTCTTATAAATTAAAACTAACTTTTTTGGCAATTCTGGTCACAAAAATTAGTAGGCTAGTTAATCAGGAAATATAGCTATGTTTTTGGAAATAGGAGCAAGATATTTCTTTCTCTATAGCTTGATTAACTTTCACTTCATAGTGTGTAAAACAAGGCTTACCAGAAACAAGCAAAACATATTAAATGTTACTATATATATATATTCTGCCTATACATATTAAATGTTACTATATATATATATTCTGCCTTTATTGTTAAAAGGAGGTTGCCTTGACAACACTTTGAGATTGTTGATTATAATCTATATTGAGATTGTTTAAGTGTGACTTGTTTCTTACATATATAGATATATTAGAAATCATATAACATTACAATACTAGACAAACAAATACTAAACTTTTTTCTTGCTCATGATTTCATCGATCAACAAATAAACCTTCTATTATAAAATTCAGATATATATATATGATAAACAAAAATATATATATATATCTGAATTTTATAATATATATATATATATAGGTGTTTTTGGTAGGACGCCATCTGTGGACATATATATATATATATTACCCTCACTATTGGGAAAATATAATAATAATAAAATAGGACTAGCTCAGATAAATGATTATTCTCGGCTAAAATATATGTAATCAATAATACAGATATCCTATGATACTATCTATTATTTGACTAGCTCTAATTAACTAAAAAATAATAAAATGTTTTGGTTTTATAAAAATTAAATAAGTAAAATATTAATAAATCAAAAGATAATGAAGTGAAGATCAAGTAGTTAAGAATTACATTGACCCAATATCTCACAGGATACAACCTTAATGGCGTAAAAATACTACCCCCCCCCATTATTTCAAATAATAATAAATCCATAGCATTCTTACAACTCTGAAATAATAATCAATTTAATATAATGTTAATAAATCAATTCTAATCTCTTCATTTAAATCATTATCATCAACCATTATCAATCCACTGCATGATGAAGGTCTCTCCATGTTCAATCAATCTTCTCAGACATTTAGCTTCTCTTCTCCACATCACCCCTCTACACTTTCTCATCTCATCCATCTATCTCACATGTAGTCTTTTTCTGGTCTTTTACAATCTCTTGAAATACAGTTTAAGATTTCAATTGTCCATCTATTATAATCTCTTCTAGCAATATGTCTAGCCCAACTCCACTTTGATCTTAATTTTTTCAATGAGGCCACTTAACACATGTTTGTTCTCTTACTCATATATTGTGTTTTCAATCTCTTCTTGTTACTCCCAGCATGCATCTCTCCATACTTCTTTGAGTGGTCTGAAGTCTCTGTATTGCTCTTCTATTAAGTGTCCAAGTCTCAGATCCATAAGTAAGAACTGGTAAAACACATTTGTTAAAAACCTTCCTTTTCAAACACAAAGGCATATTTCCTTTTAGTATCAAGTTATTTCTATCAAAAACACTCCAACCAAGTTTTTATCATTAATTTCATCTATTATGTTTCCATCTGTATTAATAATCTGACCAAGGTCTTTGTATCTGTTAATTTCTACTAATTCATCATAATCAATCTTTATTTTCGTATTTTGAGCAGATCGATTAAACATTACTTTAGTCTTTTTAACATTTATCTTTAGTCCTACTTTTCTATTTTCATCTGCTAACTCCTGAAAGATTTTCTGCAGATCTGAAGAATTATCTACAAAAACAACTATATCATCTGCAAAATGTAAATGACTTAAATAATCTCCATTTACTTTCATTCCTTTAGTTTCCCATTTTAATCTACAAAATATTTCTTGCAACGCTGCTGTAAAAGGTTTTGGAGATATAAAGTTACCTTGTCTTACACCTTTATCAATGTTGACTTTCCCAGTATCATTATACAATCTAATAGTTGCAGTTGAATTTTTATAAATATTCTTTAAAATATGACAATATCCTGGATCTATACCTTGATGATCCAATGCTTTAATCACTGAAGAAATGTTTATAGAATCAAATGCCTTTTCATAATCTCCAAATCTTAAACATAATGGCAACTCATATTCATTTGTCCTTTCGATAACTTCTCTTAATACCTGGATATGATCTACTGTACTAAAACAACTTTTAAATCCAGCTTGTTCTCTTGGTTGGTGGCAATCCAATGTTCTCTGTAGACAAGTTGTAATTATCTTGGTAAACATTTTGTATAAAACTGATAAGAGCCTGATAGGTCTATAATTTCTAAACTTTTTTAAATATTTATATTATTACTGCATTCTTTCAATCAACTGATACATCTTTATTATTTAGACATTTGATATATAACTTTGCTAAAAAAATTCTATTTCTTCACATGCTTTTTTTAATATATCAATTATAATTCCATCATTACCTGGACCCTTCTTTCCTTCATACATTTAATTACATATCTCACTTCTTCATTTAAAATGCCGGGCAATTAGGAAGATGTAATATATATAGGAGGTAATTGTCCTTTATTACTATATAATTCTTGATAAAAATCTTCTACCCATTTCATGATGTCATCTCTTTTTTTAATAATAATTCCAGCTTTTTCTTATTGCAGATATAAATTTCCTACCAATACCAAAATGTTGTTTTACATTCTTGAGACTTTTATTGTCTTCTATAGCTTTCCTTGCTAGTTCACATTTATACTTTCTTATATCATTTTCAACTCTTCCACATTTACAAAATTCGAGATATTCAATCCTTTTTAATGTAATATTTTTTATATCTTCATAATCCTTTTTTTCTTCACAAATTCTCTAGTCTCAGTAGAATATTTATTGGTTAATTGCTGCTTTTTTACCAGCTATCTTTGTTGCAGTTTTTAAATGTGTATCAATTATTTTCATATTAATTTCATTTAAATCTGAATCATGTTCAAAATCTACCAAACTTGAAACAGATTTGTAAGTTTTAATTGAAATTTGTCACAATGTTTCTAAAGATTAGGAATACGAACTGTAAATATTATTTTTCTTAATAATTTTTGTTTCTCTAGATTTGCATTAACATGTATCTTACATCTTACTAATTGATGATCATTTCCTGTGTTAAATTTATTATGAACATTACAATCTTGAAATATATTTTTTTCTGTTAGTCAAATATAATCCAATTCTGCTGTACCTTCATTTGGATGCTTCCATGTCCATTTTCTTTTAACATTTTTTTTCAAAAAAAGAAATCATAATATAAAGTTTTTATTTTTCTGCAATCTTCACAAGTCTATGTCCTCTCTCATTTCTATTATCATAACCAAAATTATCTACAGTTTGCATCTTTCATTTGTTTACCAATTCTAGCATTAAAGTCTACCATAACAATTATAAAATGTCGTTTACTCTGATCAAAAGCCTTTTGTACATGCATGTAAAAATCTTCTACTACTTCATTACTATGAGAACTTTTTGGGGCATAAACCTGAATTTTCTACATTTGGTATCTGCTATTAAGTTGTATACTTTATCTTGCCATTCCTCCAATACACTGTCAATCTCCACAATTTTGTTCTTCCACTTTTTATTTATAATAAATCCTACTCAACTTGTATTTCCAATATTTGTGTCTTTATAATAGAGTACATGTCCACTATTTATATCAATTGTTTCTTCATCTTTTCTTCTACCTTTACAAAATCCAGTAATGTCTTTCTTCTTTTAATTCTTGCAATATTACTTCACTTGAAAGTGATCTGCAGTTGTAAGTACTTAAATAAAAAGTTGTCATCAAATGGCATCCTGGGTCCACAACCAGGAGATTCTTAACACCCTCCAATTTGGCCACCAACCACTGCCTTGGTTGGTAACTTTACACCCTCCTGGGAATTAGGGCCATGATTTATTTTTGTCTGTCATAATTGTATATATGTATTGGAAAAATGTTTATCATTTACACAAACATTCATTCTGCCTTATCAAGCAACTGAGAAGAAAGACCAATGGTGTTTCTTCATCTTAAACTCAGAGATAAAAAGCTAATAAACTCACCATACTGGCTAATGTGTGTTGGTGAACAGTTAGTCCATGTTCGTATACTATATAAATAATCTCTTAGTAATAACAGCTGCAATGACAAGAACATATTGAGTTCTTTAAACTAACTCTAATGAATTTATAATTTTTTGTAATCAAGTATGATAAGGGATTTTGTGTCACCCTCAGCTACACCTAACTAATAACAATAACAAAAAATAATAATAATCTTCAATGTAAATTATCAATTTTATCTATTTTTACTGTTATGATCACTATTAATAATAGCAATAACAATAAATAATATAATATAATCTTTTTATTTTCATTTGGCATCTTAATCAGAATGTGTGGTATAATCTGATAATCTGAGAATATGTGGCAACAAATAACATTATAATTTTATTTAATAAATTATATAATTAATTATGACTGTAATGATAATAATAATGTAAAATGAAAATTCTCAAATAAATCATATTCTGAAGCACTGTAATTTCTAAGTAAATAATCATATTCAAAGTGTACAATTATTATGTTTGATTTAATATCTGGAAATCATGTATTTGGAATGTGAAGAATCAATACTACACAAAATTTTACAAAAACAAGTTTAACAAAGTTTATTATAAATTTTAAACAAAAAAAAAAAACAACTATGTACAATATTTACAGTTACATCTTAGATAAACTACATACTTTTACATAAAATAAAATAAAAATAATAAAAATCTATAAGTACATAAGACTTTACTCCTATTTATAACTTATCATATTTCTTTACAATAAGAATAATAATACTACTACTAATTATGTATACAATTAGAGTTTACTATAATATCTACTAATTGACATGTATTAAAATATGTTTTCCATAAACATACACAAATGTGAAATTATAAACTACTAAAATAACATCTATTTTTTATATATGTTCTTAGATTTTGTAATCAATTAATTAAATTTCTACCATGATAGTACTGACATTATTCAAAAATATTTATTTTGGTTCGTTAAATAAAATAAATGGACTTAAATAAAATAACATGATTAACATACTTTTTATACATCTTGCTTGGCACAACTCCAATATAAATTCTCTATGTGTGTGTTTTATGCATGTTCTAAACATAAAATAATATTCACAAATATAAATACTTGTTCTATTTTACATTGTTTCTCTGGATATTTTATTCTTAAAAAAATGTGCATTACCATGTATAATCAAAATATTAAAAAAATATTCAAAATTCTCATGAATATTTTATTATCACATATATTTTTCAAAAAAAAATAGTTTACTACAATAGGGAAATATTTATGATTCTTTATTCTTATAGCTTATTTACTTCCAATCTCATTTGTATTTGATCTCAACATAAACCAAAGCAAGAAAAACCTATCTTATCCTCTTTTAAAAATAACAATTCTACAATTCCCAAAATTTTTTATTATTCTCCTTCATAAATACAGTTCTGTACGATGCAATAACTTTTGAAATTACGATAGTGATTCGATGCATAGGCATGAAGAACTAACTAAAGTGTCTACTCAATAGTATAAATGTATATAGAATAATCAATGATGGCAGCAGTGAATACAAAGAGGCATGACTTCTCTGTCTAATGACCTCCAATATAAAATAATGTCCAGGTTATTTATTCAGCTACTTCAAACATTAAAATATTCAATACTAAGAAAAACACTGCCCATGGAAGGGCTCCATTATCTGTACCTGCATAAGCTACTAAGATAATAATAAAATTGCTTTCTATTCCTCATAAATTCTACATACAAACATCTCTTTGGTTTTTTTCATAATCCCAAGATCTCTAACACTTTAAAATTTCATAATAGATTTATCAATCCACATCACAAAAATTATCAAAACATTATTCTAAAACAATAAATAAGATCCACCTACTACTTCAACAATCTAAAACTACTCAACAAGAAAAGTTTATTTCTGTTTCAAAATTCAGCAATAGGAATACTAATGATTTTGTATCAATGTATTAAATCAATACTTTAAAACGTTCTAAAATAATAGTTCCTCCACTAAAGAATTATATATATATATATATATAATATTTAGTTCCTCCACTAAAGAATTATATATATATATATATATAATGATTTGAGAAAGAGGATGCTCTGAGGAAGGTACTTGTTATTATACTGAAATGTCAGCATTTAGCTTTTTCACTACATGGAATATGCCACAAATAGTAATAATAATATGACATCTTTTATCTGTGAAAATATTAGAATTAATATACCAAACTAAATTGATGATTTGATTGGCTATTTAGATCTTCAACTGGTGATCTAATTTACATATTAGTACTATTTTACACAATTAAATATCAAAAATAAAAATCATGACTCATTATTATTACATTCAATACTATATTATTTAATTCTAAATAAATTTTATACTTTTTTAAACAAACTAAGTATTTTAAAATAATATTTTCAAAATAATACTTTATTAATTTATTCAACTATTATTTTTAATGTATCTATTTTTTTAAAAATCTAATTTTATTAATTACACATTTTTTTTAAAACTATCCAATTAAATATTCTGAAATTACTTTTATCTTGTAACAAACAAATGATTCAATTTTTTATCCCATTTCTAAAGCAATTTTGAAACTTTATCCAAAAATCTTGTAAGCCCACAACTATCAATATTTCTGTCACATGACATTTAAATCCAGACAGTAAGACAATTTAATTGCTATCTGCTAACATAAATAAATTTTTAATTATAAATATATATTAAAGAATAATGATATAATAGAATGTAAAATAATAATTTTGATACTATTTATTTATACACATTTCTCCACCACAAAATATTATATTTTAAATAAATAATTTATGATACAAATATTAAGTATAATTTTATTTTACAATACATTAATTTATTTAATTCTAAGTCATTACTTTAAATTTAGCTTTTAAGTGTATGTTTACTAGTGTTTTTTAACATATTTTATTATGGCCAGTATTTCCGATTATCCAAAATTACACTATTAAGCATTATTTGATTATTTTAACATATTCATATATGTTTTTATGTATTTACAACTCTCTTTTTACTCTCACAAGCATTTTTAAACATTGCCAACATTACACAGTAGTTATACCACTTAAAATATATCCTTAATTTTTTTTTTTTTTAAAATTAACTCAGTGAATTAATTTGGACCTAATCAAAAGGATACTATATATATATATATTCTAACCTCCCCCCGCGCATCCTCACCCCAAAATTATACTGTTTATTACGAATACTCCGGGTTCTAGCTCAGTTAACAAATAAATAAATGAAATATTCAGCATTGATTAAAATGATTACTAGCTCTAATTTCTAAAATACAAATACGGTTCAATTTTTAAAATGAATTAATAAATATTTACTATTTTCATGAGACATAGAGTGACAATACGGGGAACGAGATAGACTACATTGAGACATTATCCACACGATACTACCTCAATGGCATAAGAACACTATTCCCCCTTTTTACTATACCAAATAACTAACTCATAGTATTCTTACGACTTTCTAAGCTCTATTCACTACGATTAAAATAATAATCATATCTTAATCTTCTTTATAACAAGAATCTAGCTTAATTAAATAAAATGAAGTAAAATAAAATAAAAATCTCAGGTTCCTAAATTGTATTCTAACTGATTTAAAATTACGGTAGTAAAATATGAAAAGGGAATTTTATGTCATAATCTACTACACAGCAACTAATAATAATAAAAATAATAATAACAATAATAATATAATATATTCTTATTTCTTCTTAAATGAAATAAATAAATACGTACGTGGTAGTATTTTAATAATCTGACAACAGAATACGTGTGGCAACATTAGCATATAATTTAATGTAATATTGTGGCAACCGACTTATGACCAATAAATAATATAAAATTATGATCTTTTAAATTTAACATACCAATAAATTCTCAAAATTCTTATAACACTTTTATGTTTACCTTTTTGTGCAAAACCTATATGTCTGTTTCAATTATAAATGTATCGTGATTTCATGCATCCATGTGGAGAAATAACAACGCGGGCACACAACTTTAAAATAAATTTAAAAAAACAAAGTTTATTAACAACATAAATAAATTAACAATATTTTTACACTATATACATTGGATATTCCTTACTCTCCTATCTCAACTTAGTTTACTATTTTATAAAATGAAATCAAAATATTATTTATTTTTCCTAGTTAAATCTTATCTTTTTAACACTTAAGAAAATACAGTATTATTACTTGATTTATTATTATGGTTAGCTTATTACAAAATGTATTTTTTATATGATTATCACAAACACTTTGCATCCCTAATATTATTAAAATTATATTTTTTTTTACAAAATTTACATTCGTAGTAAAATTCTACAAAATAATAAAATTCTAGTTTTATATTGGTTGTATGGAATCTTACAAAGTCAAAACATTGTTCTACATTCGGTATTAGGTTTTTATTGTTCATTATCCGATGTTTATTAATCCTAATATTCTCATTCAAGCCTTACTTCAGATGATATAATTACAACTATTAATATACCATGCACAAGTATATGTTTATTATACCTTATTGAACTATTTTCTTAATAAATATGCAATACTTATTTTCTAAATATTATTTAAAAAATTCATTCAAATTTTATTATCACTTTTAAAATACTTGGTTTAGATTTTTCTTTCAAAAAACCTTATATTCATTTCTGAATTAATTTTACAATGTATTATATGATTCTTTCTCTCTTTATGATATTTTGGACTTTCAATTTTAAAGTTACACAATTCTATACATTCCAGCAAATAAACTATTCTTACATAAATGATAACATATCTTCAGTTCTATTTTATTCATTATTTCTTTGAAAATATCTTTCTGACCGATGCAGATTCACAAAATAAGGATAGCGAAGATAGATGCATAGGATCAAAATACAACTAGAATATTACTCATCATAAACCTTGACAATCATGGCACAGTGAATTAAAAGACACTATAGAGGAGTGACCTTTACCTGTCTACCAACCTCTATTATAGGAACGATGCTAAAGCTATTTCTTCAGCTTTATTATAACATCAAAAAGTTTTAAAATATGCAAAAAACACTGTCCAAACTATATATGTGTTCAGTCATAGGGCTTAGTTAACTATACTGAAATCACACAAAACTAAATATGATCCAAATCCTTTATTTTTCCTATTTCTTAAAAAAAAACATCATCTTGGTTTCCTTTCCACTAGTACTTCCAAGTCACTATCCGATCTTATTTCTCAAGATTTTTCTATACTTTACATCGACAAATACATATCTGCATTACTAACAATAATATAATTCATTTACTTTAAAACTATTCCACTGTTGTATAAGAAAATCTTTTTACTACTTTCCTCCGTATATTTAATCATATACAAACTATTTTAAAATATCTGAATACTTTATCACATGAAAGTTCAAAAGAATCACACAATTGTTCTGTTAAATTATATTATTAATATACTTTAAATAAATTATTGCATGCATATTCCGAATTACTCCTATCTCATTATATGTTAAAATGTTGTATAAAATGTGTACATATAATTTAAACTTTCACACTTCATTCTTAATCAATAGATGATCTAAAAAAAATACATTATGCATTATAAATAAATATCAAAATTACCAAACGATCTTTATCTTCTCGATCGCGTTCCGTAGGCTTCACCATCCCATTGATCCTTGTAGATATAATATTCACATCCATACACTTTATTTTAAACAATATTTCTATAATTTTATCAAGCTATTATATTTAAATTTTAATATTACTAAATTTATGTTTATATGTTTTCCCTAATCTCACATAACATTTTATATTCTAAAATAAATTAGTAAAATATTTAAACTATATTTACTGTACTTCTTTATCAAACTTTCTTGAAAACCGTTCATATTAAAGCTAAAAAAAAATGTTTATTATTTCTTCTTCAGTCACTTAATGTTCTATTTTAAGGTAAAACAATTATTGCTCTGTTTAATAAATATTCATAGATGACAATCCTTGGTTTTCATAATATTTAATACAATTATTAAATATGATATTAGTTAATCCTGTAAAAAAAAACGTCTACATTTTCTCTTCTAATATTTTCTGCTAATATTTTCCCGCGAGACTTTTATGATGCATCTTCTAGGTACTTTGATTTAAATATTCAGTAAAATTTTCTGTCTCCATGGATCCATTTTATTAAGTATATTAGATTTATATTTTCCAATTTCTCTTAGAGAAAGTTTTTCTGTTCTTTTTTTTTTTTTATAAAAAAACACAATAGCTCTTTCATATCATTATTCGGTAATTTTTTCTTTCTTTTAAAGTTCTGGTAACTATATACTTTGTAATGTTTCCTTTAAAAAGGCAAACATTCTTTCTTCATTATAACTTTTACATAATTTTTCTTTATAATATACGCATCTTAATTTTCCCATAGAGAAGAATAAAAAATCTCCAGAGTAGCCTTATAAATTTGTGCATCATAATTTTCCTGACGGCAAGTAACTTCTCTTTAAAGTTTTCCGTATAACATCCAAATTATATTCCTCTGAGTTACAATTATAAGTTTCTGGTTGAGCATAAATAAAGCTGTATCAAGGCACTTTACAAATATTTTTCCTTTATCATAACTTCTATATACTGTTTTCTGTAGTATTTCCATTTTTACTGTAAGGTTTTGGCTAAACTTGAATAAAATATCCTGGTAAGAAAACTTTTAAAATTAGCCCTTCATGTAAAGGCAGTTCAAAATATTATATGTTAAAAAACTTTTAAAATAAATATAAAATTTAAAAATTATATCCCTTTTCTAGCTTACGATTTTATCCAGCTAAAAAAATATGTTACTCCCTCCTTCACTTACACATTACTTTCTCCCGCTTCATCTAATTCTTCTATTTTGTCTGCTAAAATACCTCCGTTGATTGGTTAATGACTTTTTTAGCGCGAACAAATTTACACATTTTAGTTTTATAATAGATTAAACCCTTTAAAATAATGAATTTATGATGTCATGTTTCAAATATTACTTAGAATAGTATTTTTAAACTCAATTATAGTTTTATCAAAATCATTTTAAATTTTAAAACAATTATTAAAACAATATTTAATACCTATTTTAATATTAATATTTAATTTATCTTGTTTCTATTTAAATAAAATATTTATTTTTTTTATTAACTGTATTCAACTTTTAAACACTACTTAAATATCACATCATTTAAACATTTAAAATAACTATTTAATATTTCAACATTCATTTCAACGATAGACAGCAATTACATTTAGTTCCATAATTCACAAACTTTATTATTATATTCTAACAAGCGTGTGTGTGAAGGTATATAATATACAGTCACATGATTACTAACTTTATCAGATGATTTTTAATTTACGTCTCGGTCTAAATTACCAAAACTGATATATTTTATAAAATTTTGGAAAATAATTTAAAATGTAGAACTAAATATAATTCTCACCATCATAAAGTTTATCTTAAAATATATTAGATTAAATTTGAATATTAATTATAATTATAACATTACATATAGCATTTATTTAATTTATTAGTTTTAAAATATTATACTCGAATTATTAATATACTTTTAACTATTTATAGCTGTGTTATTTTATATGGCCAGCTTTTACAACCATAAGCAAGGATATAATTAAGCTTTATTTAACTGTTCCTTTTAAAATAATCCATTACAATTTTATATACCAGGTATTTTCAACCTTAAATTGTACTATAAAATCTAATCGATCATACAATTATCAATATATTACACAAACGTATTTTAAAATTTAAAATTTTTTTTAGTAATTGACCATTCTACCTTATTATGACCTATAGATAAGGGCGCAATATATATATATATATATACCTATAGATAAGGGCGCAATATATATATATATATATATAATGCAAAACCCTAAAACAATACAATACCAGATAAAATCAAAAGTTTTACCAAAATTCTTACATACATGACCATGGTTTCATCTATTACAATGAGACCTCAAGTGAAAATCAAACTACTTGAGGTCTGTTTGTAATAGATGAAACCATGATCATGTAAGGATTTTGGTAAAAATGTTGGATTTTATCTAGTATTGCATTGTTTTATGGTATTTCATGAAGGTCTGTTTGTAGTAGATGAAACCATGATCATGTAAGGATTTTGGTAAAAATGTTGGATTTTATCTAGTATTGCATTGTTTTATGGTATTTCATTTTATTTATTACTAGTATAGTCTGAGGTAGTTTTAGTTATATATATATATATATATATATATATATATAATTACATTAAATTTGATGTATATATATATATATATATATATATATATACATACATCAAATTTAATGTAATTAAAAGGGATTTAAACCCAATCTGTCAAACTTCCTACAGCTATCTACTTCATTTTATACATCTGATACATGTGGTCACATACATATAAAAAACACAAATGATCTCCAATAAATGTATCTTGTGCAGAGCCAGCACTAAACAGTTGATCCAGTTCATGACAATTGAAATCTTTCCATTAAAATTTGAAAAACGATATCTTAATAGAAACTTAGGACTGATTTTATATATGTGTGTGGGAGATAATGATCTGGACCAATTGATGAGTGATGGTTCAGCAGGAAATATGTATAATGAAAATCATTTGATTTTTCCACATGTATTTGGTCATGTGTATCAGTTGTATAAAATGGAGCTGATAGCAGTAAGGGGCTTCAAAGTCTGAGTGCTCTCTACATAATTTTCTTCAAAAACAAAATACCTTTTACATCAAAAGATGTCTTCTGATATTCATGGCCTTAGATTCAAAAAGATTTATCATCATTGTTTCTTTAACTCTTCTGTTTAATTAATTTTTTTCATAAAAAGATTTTATGAAAAACAAGAAACTATATGAATTAAAGAGAAGAATCAAAGAAACACTAGCAATAAATCTTTTTGAATCTGAGGCCATCAGTCTCATGAAAGCATCATTTGATGTAAAATGTGGTTGTTTTTTAATGTGAATTATGGGTAAGCTATGTTATTTTGTATTATATATGTTGTTGGTGACTATGTGAATTTCATTTGAAAAAGTGTATTTGTTAATAGGTGAATCCATGACAATAGGTGAATTTTAATAAAATTTTGTTTTATGGGTATTATTGTCAATTATATGATATCTATGTTATTTGTTCTTACAAGTATAATAATAGCAGGATTTAATTTAACACACACACACATACGCACATATATATATATATATATTGTATCCACCCTTCGCTGACTTCCCTTACCGAAAGCCCAGTAAAGTCACGTCCTTTATATCTGGACGCTTTTGCCGTATTCCTATGGTGACATTCTCGTGTTTTGGTTGATGGTTCACTTCTATGAACCTGCTGTGATCTTGCATCTGGGGGATTACCTAATGTTCTGTGAAGATAATTTTAAACACATATACACGTACACTTTATTTATTTTATATGTAAATTCGGATTGAATCCAAGTAGTAGGCGCCAGGAGAACTTCTATAAGAGTTTGCCACGTATGTGCATAAGCTCACTCAACTATATCACAAAACATGCCCGTGCATCACTCCAGTCGGAAGCAAGAAATGAACACAGCAAATATCACCTTTCAAATTACATCATATATGTGATCTTTCAATCACGATCAATCAGACTTATCATATGAGGGCCCGCCCTATATCCCACAGAATAAATTAATCCAAACTTAATATTAATCTAAGAGAGCATAATAAACATAAAACATAAATATAATCAAATCCCAACACCAAAATATCAAATGCATTCATTCATATACAAACAAATTTGATCGCTTCAGCACTCATTCCCTATTATCTCAATTTATGTTAAAATTCCAAGCAATTAATAACAAAAAATACTAGTTAAATAAATGTTTTATTTTAATCTGTTTAATAACAATTCATGCAGGTATATGACCGGCAAGCCGAGATAATTTAAATATAGATTTCAAGGTGACTTCACACATATTTTAAAGAATGTTAATCTGTAGGCAAACTTATTTGGTTAGGTTCTCGAATCGTTCATTAATGGTCATGAGTAACTTTATCATTTTAGCTTAATGTTTTAATAGTTCTGGTTATTAAAGTTATTTTACTTTGGTGCATAAGTGAATACGACAATTTAAAGATAGCTACCTGTGGAACGTAGAAAGACTGTAAGAGGGATCCTGAGCGAGGATTTCTTCTTTAACGAAGCATTCTGGCAATTTGCAAGGTCTCAAAAGTGTGTGTGGTCCTTATGTGAAGTTTCTCCGGTGTTACGAGCATCCTATTGGCAACCAGCTGAGCTGGACGCGGAGGTCCGGTGGTCAAGCCATGAATTTTATGTTCAGCAACGCATCTCCGTTAGATTTCCACACAAAAGTTAGATTTTATTTCTTCTCTAGTTCTAATTTTTTTATAATCCAAAAAGCACTGTCCGGCCTTTTTGATCTCTTCCTTCCCGCCCTCACACCTTGAATTTTTTTCACCCAATCACTCCCATGCACCTGTGAGTCCCTTCATCTTATAAGTCCATCGAGTATTAACTCAATTCAGTGATTTCTGGGATCGTTTACACCACTTTGGAATTTAACTCAATTTGACCATTTTTCCAGGTATCGTTTCGCTGGAGACAGAAGTCTGAGTTGTACAATAGCAGTGTACACTTTTTCTCACCTCTGTTTCTAAATTTGGCTTATTTTATCTAGGCGTACCAACATATATCCTGCCTATTGTTTCAATTTCTCTAATTTTATATTTACTAATTACCCCCATTTAAAATAATTTTAGATCGCTTGGAATTTCAGAACATATTGCAAATTAATTAATTCATTTTCCCCTTTTGTTCAAAATGATTCAAATGATTTAATAAAAATGTCAAACTTGCGTTCAATCATTCCTCTCTCTTTATTTAATTAAAAAAATGCAAAAAAAAACCTACAACTAATGATTACAGATTTATTCTTAAAAAAAAAACAAAATAATAAAAAAAACTCTTTTACTTTTTTATTTCAATAAATTTGACAGGTACTCTTATATAGCTGCGATCATGCTTAAGAAACGGCTGTTTCTCGTTTATGATTAAAGCAAGATCGCTTTTTTAACAGTTTTGTTCCTGTCATTCATTTCGTCAATTCAATATATGTTTAATATAACCCCATATGCCTGGGTTCAAATCCCATGTAACGCTAGTCCGTTACATATCTCCCCGCCCGGTGTAGAGTAAAATCCGAGGTTGTGGGTTTTAGCTCTGAGAAGGAGCCAAGTTATTCAGCCCTCTTCAGTCCCCTTGCATTCAAAGTCCCCTCAATCATTTTTCCTTGTGCCAGGACAAAGGCATTATTCCTGTATGCCCTGATGATCTTGTAGGGGCCATCATAGAGGTCAAGGAACTTCTTAAATATGTTCTGGTCTGGCTGACTGACCGGATTTGATCTTACCATAACTCTGTCTCCCACAGTGAAGGAGTTTTGGATTGGCTT
The DNA here is from genome assembly GCA_028023455.1 of Epiperipatus broadwayi. NCBI lineage: Eukaryota > Metazoa > Onychophora > Udeonychophora > Euonychophora > Peripatidae > Epiperipatus > Epiperipatus broadwayi. The sequence goes on along the minus strand of JAQFVV010000337.1, from coordinate 752,719 downwards.
ATCGGTCTGCTTTCGCTTTTCCCCCATATGTTCTAATCTCCGTAATGCTACCTGGTTATCATGTTTTCGGTCCACTCTTCCTGTCTGGATCGCAGGTCTATCATCGTAAGGATATGGTATCGGGCGTCCGTAATGAAGTCGACTTAGTTCAAGCCCAGTGGACTCATTTTTTGAGGTATTGATCATATCAACGATCCGGGGAAATTCCCGAACCCATTTCCGATGATCTCCTGCAGTATACACACCGAATAGCCAACCCAACTCATGTATCACCCGCTCACATGGGTTGCTTTGCGGGTTCCGGATAGACGTCATATGATGTTTGACCCCAATTTGGTTCACCCATTGTCTCCACATCTTTGATACAAAGGGCATACCATGATCTGATAAAATGCACTTAGGCTTCCCGATGATGGGAAACTGTTTGGTTTCCAACAGTTTGATGGTCTGGTTCACATTTGCCCGGGCCATAGGGTACGCCGCGACCATTTTGGAGCACAAATCATAAGTAACCAGTAAATATCTCTTCCCCCCAAACATTGGCAACAGGCCATAGTAATCAATAGCCAAAGTGTGGTTTGGCTCCTGGACGATAATCGGTATCTGCGTTCCTTCATTTGATCAGTTTAATGGTTTTGTCCTCGCACAGACCTCACACTTCTGGAGTCTTCTGGCAATGTCTTGGGACATCCCTGGCCAATAAAACCAATTACTAAAGTACCCCTCAATCTTGCTGGTTTCGTAATGGCCACGTTCCTGATGTGTCTTAACCACCAGTTGATCCCGCATTCCCTTCGGTATTACGATACGGGTTTGTTTCCCATTCCCGGTTTTCCTTTGGACTATCCCTTCCAGCATGATGCATCGGTCCCGATACTTCCATAACCAACCCCCAGTCTCTTCCTTTTTTTGACCTGCCCCCACATTTTGCTTCCTTTCACGTATGTATCAGATTATTTGTTGACACTCTTCGTCACCTTCCTGGCCCCTCCGAATGTTGTTCACACTAAACTCACCCTCTTTGCTTCGCTGGGTAGTAGCGGCAATGTATGCGAATTCCTCAGCCTCAACATTTGGCTGTTGTCCCACAGGGTAACGGCTCAGCGTGTCCGCAACCACATTATCCTTCCCTTTGCAATATTCCACTTCGTACTGGAACTCCTGCAGGGCTAGGCTCCACCTCTATAATCTATTGTTTGTCAAAAAATTATTAAGGAATTCGAGGCTCTGATGGTCAGTGATTACTTTCACTTTGGATCCGACCAGGTATTGTCTGAATTTTTTGAAAGCCCTTACTATGGCGAGGGCTTCCCGTTCTGTGACCATGTATCTCCGTTCGGGGTCCTTGGGTAGTCGGCTGATGAAGGCCAACACCCTTTGTTCACCCTCCAGTCCCTTTTGGTACAAAGTTGCTCCTAACCCGATGTCACTACTGTTGGTCTGTACCCAAAAGGTCTGTCGAAATCCGAGTACGCTAACGTTCTGTTTTAAAAATCCTTCTTTCACCCTCTGGAAGCTCCGTTCTCTTTTCTCATCCCATACCCACACTTGCTCCTTTCTTAATAATTGTAGTAGGGGTTCCATATCGTGGGAGAAGTTTTCATAAAATTTGTTGTAGAACGTGCACATTCTGAGGAATGCTTTAATATCTTTTCTCTTTTTCGGAACTGGAAATTCTTGGATGGCCTGAATCTTCTCGGGGTTAGGCCGTATCCCATCCTGGCTTATGATGTGTCCCAAGAACTTAACTTCCTGGGTCACAAAGTGGCTTTTCTTTAGGTTTATTTTTATTCCCTTCTGTTCGCATTCATGGAGCAACATTTCTAAGTGCTGACAATGCTCCTCTATGTCTCCAGATGCTATAATGATATCATCTACGTACATGGTGACAAATTTCTTGACTTCATCTGATAGGGTTTGGCCCATGCACTGCACTAAGCCTGCCCCACTATTCCTTAATCCGAAAGGCACATAGTTGAACTGGTACACCCGTCCGTTATATTTGAATGCAGTGTATTTCCGATCATCTGGGTGGAGGCTCATTTGCCAGTAACTATTTGTCAAATCCACAGTGGAAAAAATTCTCTTGTTCTGAAATCTAGTCATCAGTTCGCTCATGATGGACGGAGCGTTTGTATCGGGAATTGTCACCTTGTTCAGTTGCCTAGCATCGAGGCACAATCATATCGATCCATCACCTTTTTTACGGCTAAGATTGGGTTTTTGTATGGTGAAGTACACTTTGAAATAACCCCCCACTCTATCATCTGCTCCAGCTGAGTTTCGATCTTCTTCCGGTATTGGAAAGGTATTGGATACGTCCTCGTTTGATATGGATTGCTGGTGTTCAACCAGATTCGGTGTTCATACCCATTGATTACTCCCAGCTTGTCCAAGAAAACTCTCTTGTAGGTCACAATATTCCTTGAATCTTCTCTCTTTGCCCTTTACTTGGTCCTGTTATTTCATCAACTCTTTTCTCGATCACCCCCTTTACCATGATGCACTGCAGTTTCTTCTACTCTTCTGGCTCTCTATTCATGGTTCCCCCAAAGGGCATGGTGACTCTCCCAATTCTTGCTTGTCTGGTCCCGTAATCGATGCTACATTTTGCCATCCTCATGAAGTCAGACCCTAACACCAAGTCGTGTATCAGCCCCTCAAGTATTAGCACAATCTGGGTGAATTCCTGCCCTGCGATAACTATGTTCACCCACACCTGTTTGGTCTGTATCTTTGCTCTTTTCCCATTGGACAGTATGATCTGGGTCCCTTTCAACGGTAGGATTTTCATTTCTGTTGGCCCTTGGGCAATCCTGTCGAAGGTTTCCTGAGCCATTACAGTCACCTGACTTCCTGTATCCAGCAGCACCCTTGCATGAACCCCTTGGATTGTTACCTCGATCTTTGGGCACTCTTGTTTCCCCGAGGCCCTTCCCCCGTTTCATCTTGTGTTATATTAGCTATCCTAATTTCATCATTCCCTTCTTTGACAAAGTAGTCATCATTTTCGGCCACATCCAACACCTCCAATACTCGTTTTATTCCAGTTTCCCCCTCAATAATTCGTCTGATCTCCCTGGGCAGGTTGCGCCCTGCTATCCTAATTTTCCGCTCTTCCGGTACTAGGTATTTGTTTATTTTTCTTAATCTCACCATCTGTCGCTGTATGAAAGTACTGTAGTCTCATCCTCATCCCTTTTGCTTTGTTCGATTTCCCACTTTTCCCTTTCTTGTTGGGTTGGTCTCCAATATCTTCCCATTATGGCTCTTTGGTATTCTTCAAATGTTTCCGGTTTCTCTTTCATCGCCTCCCACCATTCCATTGCTTCCCCTTGGATGTGGCTGCATGCAATTGCTATCTTCGATTCTTTGCTAAACTGCCCGCATGAGAACAACCTCTTCAGACTTTCCACATGTCGACATGGGCTTTCGTCTCCCTTCCCTTCGAACTGTTCGAGTTTAATCCACTTTCCCTCCATTCTGTTTGATGCCCAATTTGTAATTAATTATAATAATCCACGGCTCGTTACCTACTACTCCGCGGGTCCCACTGACTGTCTTATCCTATCCTCAGATGCTCCTTGCCCTTCAAATTTCCCACAGCTCCTGTCATTCCTCCAATTTGGTTTCTATCGCTCATACTATCCTAGGTCCCTCTGTTCCCTCCATTTCTATTCAGCACCTATCGATTATATGTGCGGCTATATCTATTATATGGTTATATGCGTCTTTATATATATATACGCTATGTTGACTTCTTTCTTTAGCCTTCTTTTTTTTTAAGTAAAACACAAACTCCTAACAAGATCCCAGTTACAGTACTTCCTTTGTGCAAGAATATAAATACGTCTTTTAACGATGTATATTTTATTTTTTATTTGTGCTTAAATTATTTGCATTAATTTTAACATCTTTCTTCCACGGAATTCCGTTATTCCACAGCCTTCTACAACTATTAAGTATATTTGGACGCTTGATTATTTTAGTGCTAATAAGAGAACTAAATCCCTTTCCCACTCCCTTAAGCAACGTTTAATGATTTTATTTTATGGTGATTCTGAAAATTTCCCCCCGCTTTAATAGATAATTTATTCTGTTATTTCGAGCGCCCTCTCTCTTTTAAATTTGCTTTCATTGTTAGAAACGTCAGCTGTATCCATGTCCATCCAACCACTTGAAACAATAGTTTCGGGCCACGTTGATGCACCAAATGTAATCACCCTATATCCCACAGAATAAATTAATCCAAACTTAATATTAATCTAAGAGAGCATAATAAACATAAACATAAATATAATCAAATCCCAACACCAAAATATCAAATGCATTCATTCATATACAATCAAATTTGATCGCTCCAGCACTCATTCCCTATTATCTCAATTTATGTTGAAATTCCAAGCAATTAATAACAAAAAATACTATTTAAATAAATGTTTTATTTTAATCTGTTTAATAACAATTCATGCAGGTATATGACCGGCAAGCTGAGATAATTTAAATATAGATTTCAAGGTGACTTTGCACATATTTTAAAGAATGTTAATCTGTAGGCAAACTTATTTGGTTAGGTTCTTGAATCGTTCATTAATAGTCATGAGTAACTTTATCATTTTAGCTTAATGTTTTAATAGTTCTGGTTATTAAAGTTATTTTACTTTGGTGCATAAGTGAATATGACAATTTAAAGATAGCTACCTGTGGAACGTAGAAAGACTGTAAGAGGGATCCTGAGCGATGATTTCTTCTTTAACGAAGCATTCTGGCAATTTGCAAGGTGTCAAAAGTGTGTGTGGTCCTTATGTGAAGTTTCTTCGGTGTTACGAGCATCCTATTGTTAATCAGCTGATCTGGATGTGGAGGTCAGGCGGTCAAGCCGTGAATTTTATGTTCAGCAACGCATCTCCGTTAGATTTCCACATGAAAGTTAGATTTTATTTCTTCTCTGGTTCTAATTTTTTAATAATCCAAAAAGCACTGTCCAGCCTTTTTGATCTCTTCCTTCCCGCCCTCACACCTTGAATTTTTTTCACCCAATCACTCCCATGCACCTGTGAGTCCCTTCATCTTATAAGTCCATCGAGTATTAACTCAATTCAGTGATTTCTGGTATCGTTTACACCACTTTGGAATTTAACTCAATTTGACCATTTTTCCAGGTATTGTTTCGCTGGAGACAGAAGTCTGAGTTGTACAATAGCAGTGTACACTTTTTCTCACCTCTGTTTCTAAATTCGGCTTATTTTATCTAGGCATACCAATGCATATCCTGCCTATTGTTTCAATTTCTCTAATTTTACATTTACTAATTACCCCCATTTAAAATAATTTTAGATCGCTTGGAATTTCAGAACATATTGCAAATTAATTAATTCATTTTTCCCTTTTTGTTCAAAATGATTCAAATGATTTAATAAAAATGTCAAACTTGCATTCAATCATTCCTCTCTCTTTATTTAATTAAAAAAATGCAAAAAAAACCTACAACTAATGATTACAGATTTATTCTTAAAAAAAAACAAAATAATAAAAAAACTATTTTACTTTTTTATTTCAATAAATTTGACAGGTACTCTTATATAGCTGCGATCATGCTTAAGAAACTGCTGTTTCTCATTTATGATTAAAGCAAGACCACTTTTTTAACAGTTTTGTTCCTGTCATTCATTTCGTCAATTGAATATATGTTTAATATAACCCCATATGCCTGGGTTCAAATCCCATGTAAAGCTATCAGCAGTGGCCCTCATTTGGCTTCAATTATTTGTGTTTTTTTTATCTAGCTGTAGTCAGAAAATTACCTTAACTTGAACTAATTCTAACAATTGTATTTTTTTTTCCAGAGTGTGAATTTATATGTAATACAGGTATCTTATTAAATAACCCTTCTCATTTGAGGTTTTCCCCTGTGATGAGTCATTCCCCTTTTTTATGAAGTTTTCCCTGGTGGTGGGTCATTCAAAAATTAGAGAAAGAATCGACCACCAAAATACTAAATATACAACAGTAAATTGAGATAATGCAATCCCTCCCAGCTGTAGCTTTTTTTATTTTTAGATTTCTACATTTCTGACAATGACCCTTTTTTGTCTATTACCAAGCACCAATCCTGCTCAGTAGCAAGTATTGTAGGGTCTATGAATAATTTGACTGACTCAGCAATTTCAAACCTATGCCTGTCTTGCAACTAACTTGTGCTCAAGGTGTGATAGAGCAATATACCAGAAAAGATGCAGATAATGAACTAACTTACAAACTAAATATTCTTTCTGAATTCTTATCTATTTTACTTTCCACTAGCATCTGACATAAAACTTTTAAAATCCCCATGCACCTTTCTATCTAAGCTGTTGTACCTCAAATATTTATTGGAGGCATGCCAACACATACACAAATGTATTACTAAATTAATGATAAATTACATAAAAATTGTGTAATACATATAAAAAAGATGAATTAATGGTTTAATTGGGAATCTATTAATATTTATTGTAAAAAAAATAAAATGGCATAAATCATGTATGTGATAAAATATTAATATTATTTCTATAGAAAATTACAATTAAAGAGCAAGAAACAAAATAATACATGCATCAAAAGTTATATTACCACCTGGCTTGATTTGATTTGATTCAAGAATTGGAACTGATACAAAATCTATATTTACCAATATTTATGAGTCAGTGTAACCTACATTTATATCTCTGAGTGCCCTTATCTCCTTTAATCCTGGGGTTTGCATAGACAAAACTTAGTGTCCATCTTTGATACATGGCATTCCAATTATTGAGTCCATTTCCTGACAACAAATTTATTTAAATTTTTTTTCTACACAATTTTCAGAAATGGTGGATGTCATGCACTAGATCCAGTGGTTGTGGCTCCAGAGAGCAAGTAGTATGCTTAGGGTGATGGACATCCTAATGGATTATGTGGCATAGATGGCAAAGGGAGTTGGAATCCCAATTTAGATCCTGGCATGATTATAACTTTGCCCCATGTGATCCATGAAATTTTTCTGTAGTGTTTTATTTTCAGTTTCATAAACAAATTCTGTCCAGCAATGAAGGCAGTAATGACAGTTTAGTTCACATCTTCTCTTTTTACTTTTACAGCCAAATTATTGATTTTCTGTCCATATGTTCACTGACAGATTTTTATGCATATTGCTTCCTCTTCTATTTACTAATCAAGAATCAAAAGAAAAATATTTCTCCTTATCTCTGGCATTTCTACTTTGTTCCAAAAATATATTTTGCCAAGAATGCATAAACAAAAGAAAAAACAACTTAGCAACATCGATGTTTTACTCTTTTTTCTTTTCTTTTTGGAACTTTTTTGATATACTTTTTCGTTTAATCTCAAATTAGAAGCTAAATAAGAAGTTTAAGTTATAATATGCATTCCTCATTTCTTTGCTTCATTTTTCTTTCTTTAATTAAAATTTATTTTAACAAAATCCACATATTTACAGAAAATCAATTCATTAAACTAGAATGAGATAGCCAACAATTAGTTCCATCTGTCTCTAGAACAATAAGAGAAACATTTGACTAATTATAATATTTGTGGAATAATACTAGCAAATAAAAAAAAAACTTTTTACATGCTTTAAATTCTCTCTTAATTTTACTTCTCTTTCTTTTAAAATAACATGAATCTATATACATTATGACAAATAAGAATATTAACCCATAACCATGATCATTATTTATTACCCCTGTAAATACATATGTGCTTGTATGTGCGATTTCTCCAGTAAATAAATAAAAAATATATATATATATATATATATATATATATATATATATATATATATATATATATATATATATATATATATATATATATATATATATATATATATATATATCCATAATAACTATAATAACATGCACAGAAACGAAGAGAAAAAAACCTTCTATACTCTTTCTCTTCTTTTGTAATAGGGGTTGAACTCAGTTCCTGTTACAATATATATATATATATATATTGAATGGATTGAGCCACCCTTGGACCATCAAAACTGTAATGGATACACTCAGTTAATGGAGAAAAGATTCTCTTGTCAAATGCCCAACATATTTGGGCAAGTCAAAAATGTAACTGATAACATAATGGAGATTAGTCCTACGTTTTTTCATGAACCACAAATGAATTTATAAAAACATAAACTTACTTCGTAATAGACTAATGAATTTAAAAGGCACCAATGAGTCTATGTGTTAATAAGTATTTTATTTGGCAAATAAAAAATTCAATAAATACATGTTTCATTATTTAGCGAATGTGTAATGTGGTATATATAAATCAATACTTTGTAACAGTGGTCTTCAACCTTTTCACACCTGCAGACCTGTAAAAATAAGGATAAGGTTCAGTGGACCAGCAAAAATAAGTATAAGATTTCGCAGACTGGCAGAAGTCTGTACATAAATTTTCTTAAAGATAAGCATAAGTGTCATAACTGATCAAAACAACAATGTTAAATATACAAGATAAAGTTATATATATATATATATATGGAGTTTATATAATAAAAAACTTTTTATTTAATTTTTTTAGAAAAGTAATAAAAAAATTAATTCTACCCCCCCCCTCCATAAACATCTGTGATAACTAGAAAAACAAATTAATTTATGAATGATTGATTAGATTTTGTTTTCGCTCTGTTTTCTTTTTTTTTTAATTGAGTAAAAATGAGATGAAAAAATAAATAAAAATTGGCTATATTAATTAAAAGTTTAAACTCTTATTATTTATTACTCTTATTATTTATTATTACAAACATTTTACTGCCCATCTAGCACACGGACCTGCAGATGCAGGACCGCAGACCAAGGGTTGAAGAACACTGCTTTAGAAATAAAGTAATTTCTAGAATATCTAGATCAAATGATTCTTAGATTAATAATAAGATATAGGTTTATGAAAATAGTACCAAAATTTAAATTTGACAATTGTAACTTAAAATAATTCATTATATTATTATAATCTGTTCATGCTAGATTGTAATTGCTAAAATTCACTCTATATCTTGGAGATTATTAAACATGGTGCTCAGAAGAGGGATAATATATATGATATTTCAGGCAGTATGAACAATTTTATTTTTTAAATGTCTCATGTCTTAACAGATCAAGTAATGCTTTCATCATAATAATTATTTTATATGTTTAAAATAACCTTAAATGTTAACGATGTATTTAATTTTGATTTGCTTTCTAAATATTATATCAATAATCAGTTTAGTCAAGCATTGGTGGTTGAGAGGTCAGTGACTGCCACTTCACAAGCAGTTGTCCCACTTTGTGAGTTCGCTTCCCGGCTTATACAATGACACATGAGAAAAAACTAATCATTTTACGTCATAATTACGTAATCTATTAATTAAATATATATATATATATATTGAATAATATAGACCACATTAATAATTTAAATATTAAAAGAAAGAAATTTGTATATCTGTCTAACAGTGCATTATTATTATTCCTTTGAATATTGAAAATAAAGTAAAAGTTAGTTTAGCAGAGAATTTTAGAAATTATTAGTTTATATTGGCGTTTGTTATATTTTGATTGCAATTCCATTCTTCCTCAATATCTTCTTTTCATACTCCTAGATTCCATGACCATTATTACTAGATGGTGTCCAACTATTTCTTTTTATTCAACACTAGGATTCATATCAAATCCAAAATAAATTCAAACAGTTCAGTATAGTCTTTGTTGTAATTCATTTCATTTATCTGGGCAGACAATAACTGAGGAGAGACCATATTTACCCCTCCTTCTAAAACTACTCAAAATACATTATAGCTTATATAAAAATCCACAGAATATTGAAGAAAAGTAGGTAAAATAAACAAAATCTTTCTGAAGGTAAAAAAAGTAAGTGCATTTTTTTTGCTGTGATTTTCAATTACCTGGGAACAAGAAAAATGCATTCTTTAAAACAACCTTTGAAGCATGAATTTTTTTTTCTCTTGTTCTTAACAAAGACTTATTGTTATTTAATATGAGAAAGCAAATATTTTATTTTCATTTAAATAAATCATTCATTCAATCTACATTCACTCCAAATTTGAATTTATTTATTAAACATAAATGATTAGTATTTTCATTATTTATTTATTTGTAAACCATAGATATATAATACCAATGGATGTACATATATATATATATATATATATATATATATATATATATATATATATATATATATATATATATATATATAATATTAAGAGCATGCTAATAAGCTCTAAACAATATTTTTTTTTTATTTTTCATTTCTTTTATGATAAATGCTTGTGTTGGCCTTTTGAATCTAGTGTCCCAATTCCTCATTGAAGAGAACCATAGGTCGAAACCAGTCTGGGGATGGGGACAATCCAAGATAAAGATGATTTGAATGCCTTCTCTTGTAGTAGCATTTACCATAAAAGAAATAAAAAATAAAAAAAAAGCTTGTTTAATGCTCATTAGCCTGCCCTAATTTTACATATTTGTAAATGCAAGCTATATATAAGTCATGTGTCATCTGACTTTTTATTATTACTATTATTATTTTTGCTGTTAGGGATTTGGCTAAATTAAATGGCTAAGCCTATTAATATATGGAGTATCTGAATTAAGTTCAGGCCTATATGATTTTTTCAGTTGGAGAGTTGACTTTAAAAATATGCAAATGACTAAAAGTTTCAGATCTTCTTGACAAGTAACATTTAGATAAATGGTTAGCTTGAGTTGTTTTTTTGCATCTGGTGTTGTAACTCCTTACTGAAAAGACCCATAGGTCGAAACTGGTCTGAGAATGGGGACAATCCAAGATAAAAATGATTTGAATGTCTTCTCTTGTAGTAGCATTTATCATAAAAGAAAAAAAATTTAAAAGCTTGTTTAGAGCTCATTAGCATGCTCTTAATTTTACATATTTATAAATGCAAGCTATGTATAAGTCATGTGACATTTGACTTTTTATTATATATATATATATTGCAATTATCAGACTAGCATATTCTATAATTGCATATATCTTTCAATTTTTATCTTGTTTAAATTATATATATATATTGTAATGGGCACATACGTACGTTACATTGTTTTTTATTAGTAAACATGAAAATAATAAAAGTTCGCAAATAAAACTTTCTTTTTAAGAATTAAAAATTGAAAATTAAAATTCTATACTAAACTCGTATATATATAATCGCACAGATAAAAAAAAATATTAAAATAAAACTTTATTAAAAATAGAAAAGGTATTTTAAAAACAAAAACTTAAAAAGATTTGGAGATAAAAATATATCTTTAAGTTTGAAAACAAATTAATTGGTGTTATTAAAAAAAGAAAATGATTGTTTTAATTAGTTAAATGTAAACTAGACTTGGGCATTAAATGTATAAGCAGCAGTCAGATAGGAGAGAAAAACAACAGAATTGGACCTCAGCAAAAGGACCATCACATCTATGACGTAATGTCAATTGAATCCGAAAGTTACATATAAAAGAAAAAGTTGGAAATAAAATTGGTTAGTGAGTAAAGAAAGTTATTATGATGTGAATATATGTGTTAGTGTGGAGTTGTGGGAGAAGAGATTGAAAAGATGGACTCTTCAATCCCTTCAGTTTTGTTAAAAAAAAAAGAAATGACATTGTTTTCTACTTTGAGGACCAGCAAAAGACCTCCAGATGAATAAATAAATCAGCCAACAGAATACCAATCTCTTTTGGACAGCATGGAAATTCACATTCAAACAGCAAGCAACGGATAAAAGAAATGTTTTAAAATCGTAAGAACTTTTTGAACTCTCAGCTTTAAATATATATAATTAATGAACATTTCTAAACAATAAAAACTTTACTTCTAAACTTGTTCTGTTTTTTAAAAAAATAGAAATAGATTGCTATCTGACCAAACTAAATTATTTATTAATTAGGTATAATTTTATTTGATGTATTTCTTTTGTAAAATCATTTCCATTTATTTTTTTTGTTCTTTTAAGTTTTTATTATGATTTCTGTTTTTCAATAAATTAAACTATATAAATGTTAAACTTAAGTCAGGCATGAATGGCTGTATAGATTTGTAAAGTTATATTAGGGGAGGGTAATCTTAGGTTATTCATTTTGTAGTTGAATTAGGTCAATGGATTGGATATATTGGTGTAATTAGTAGATATACTATGAGATTCACTACTAGCAGAATCACTATTATATGCCACACACACTCATTTTGCCTATGGGAAGAATTATAAGACGGAGACCGCAGTTTCTTTCTATGGATTTTTTTTTATTGCTTTCATCGTCAGATAGATGTAATATTCCTATCTGATGAGAAGCAGTTTCTTCTCTTAACCTAATTGTGCTGCCGTATTTGTATTACATTGAACACATCGATATATCAGAATAGTTTGGTTTGACTGTGAACCTTTGGCCTAAGGTTAAACAAGGATTGAATATTTTCTTTTCAAATGCAAATCTATGTAATCTATTCATACTCAACATTCTAAATAAAGATGCATTAAATTTAAGTTGGGTATAGATGCTTGCATAGGTTCGTTACCAGTTGATTATGTTTTTGTTTTTCATATTTGATCAAAATATATAGACATTCGATAAATACTGATACCTTACGGTGAGTATCTAAGATGTATTTATGTCGGATGTCTTTTAAGTTATTGGTGTCAATGCAGTGTCTTATGATGAACACCATTGGGTTTCTTGTATTCCCTATGCAATTGACAGTATCAATGACTTTGTATTTTGATCATTTATGTTTATTTTGGAATGTTTTTTAACCATGTAATCTATGTAACCGATCTATACTCAACATTAAAAATACATTTTATAAACCCATCTGTGTGAACTTATAAAAATTAAAATGTAAAATTATAATATTATAAAAATTAAAATGTAAATTTAAATTCTAAAATCAAGTTAAAATCCAAAGTAAAAGTTATTCTAAAATAATGCTAAATTTTATATATGTGCGTAAATAAGTGTTTGTCTGTTAATTACTGGCAGTGGCTTATTTTATTCTTTTTTTTTTAAATATTCTTAGATAAGAATTTATTGTAAATATAAATCTCTGCTGTTACACTGAGCTAGCAACAATGGGCTAATGACCGGATATCAAAATATACATATATAAAATATTTTTTTTTGACTTACGTATCTGCCTACTTTATAATTTTTTTTAGGTTCAAATGCCTAGATGGTGCCCTGTAGTGCAGATGACATTAAGCTATCTTTCTCCGGATCATTATAATATATATATATATATAAACATATTCATTGTTTGATCTCATTGCATTCCAAATTTAGAACTGTCCTTAGCTGTTATTTGGATTATGTTTTCAAACTTATTATTTTAATACATAAATCTTTATTCTGTATTATATTTTCATATTTTTAAAATTATTTTTTAAAAATATAACTTTAAAAATAAAATCAATTTTAACATTAATATTTTACTTTGCAATTATAAAAAAAATAAAAAACTTAAATTTATAATAAGAATAATAACTTTTGATATTTTACAATTGTTGATTAAAATATTATTGAAATAATTTATTTGAAAAACATTTCTAGGACATTTCTAGCACTGAAATAAATGTTTTGTGAAGAATGCATAAATCTATAAAATTATGTTCTAAAATTTTAAATTACAATTATAATTATTAAAAAGACAATAGAAATTACAATGATTACGAATAAGATTTAATTCAGTCAATCACCACTTTCTCATTTAATGCTGTTACTATTGTCTTGATGTGTGTTCATCTACAGATATTTTTAATAAAATCTAATGCTAAATGTTGTATTATTATCAAAAATATTTTAAGGCAAACGCTCTACAAACTGAGCTATTCTGTCAATAGCTCAGTTGGTAGAGCATTTGCCTTAAATCGATACTCAAGAATCTAAAGGTGCGAGTTCAACTTTTAAGTGAATATTGTCACTGTGCATATAGACCAGCAACACCTGAAGAAGAATAGAAAATAATACTACTCAAAATGTTGTGTAATTACTAACCTGTATTTTCTGTTTGTGTGTTATTATTAACAACTTGTTTGTATTTGGAAAGTTTAAATAAAGTTTAAAACTTTCTATACATTCAACATTCACTCATAAATGAAGTAAATAGCCCAACATATCACATATTATAATATACCATCATTACAAACCTTCAAATAATTATTTGTATATGTGAGATAATATGATATAACATTTGTCTAAATCGCATGTTGTTACTAAATTAGTAATAATTGAAAGGTCGTCTAGTCTTTCACATGCACTACAGTTGTTTCTCAGACAGCCAATCAGATTTTTTTTAAACAGCTGTCTTTACGAACGATCAGGCTTTTGACACACGACAGAGATTTTGATAAGAAAAGGATGATACCAACCTTCTCTCAACTTAACTTATATATATATATATATATATATATATATATATATATATATATATATATATATATATATATATATATATATATATATATATATATATATAAGCCAGTCTTCAGCATCTTGGCCTGAAAGCTTGAAATATAAACATATTCATTTATAACTCCCTGAGTTTTTTAAATTTTACGGTATTACAGCGCGAAATCTTAGATTTACTACACTGCAATTTTCTAGATGTTAATACAATTTTTTAAAACAATCAGATTGGCTGTCTGAGAAACAACTGTAGCACCTGTGAAAGACTAGAAACCTTTCAATTATTACTAATTTAATAACAACATGCGATTTAGACAAATGTTATTTACATACGTTGCTGATAAATTATATTAACATCTAAAAAATTGTGGTGTAGTAAATCTAAGATTTCAAGCTGTAATATCATAAAAATTAAAAAACTCAGTGAGTAATAAATGAATATGTTTATATTTCAAGCTTTCAGGCCAATATGCTTAAGACTGGCTTATATATATAAAAGTTAATTTGAGAGAAGGTTGGTATCATCATTTTCTTATCAAAATCTCTGTCATGTGTCAAAAGCCTGATCGTTTTTAAAGACAGCTGTTTAAAAAAAAAATCTGATTGGCTGTCAGAGAAACAATTATAATATGATATATAATTTAAAGAATACACATATATTTAAAGGGTTTAAATAATAATAGTTTAGAAACTATTTATTTATTTTAAAACAATAAAAAGTGTTTGGAAATTTTTAAAATGCTCCATAATGTAAAAAAATTTCCAAAATTTAATTTTATATTTCATTCTAAGGGTTTCCATGGCTTGTTACTTTGTTGCCTAGATACATTGATGCAATTCCAGATTGTAAATCATAACAAACTTTTTTGTAAATTGTCATTCACTTAATCATTCTGCCATCTTTTTCATTATTCATATTTCTATAAACAAAATAATGCTTGAGTAAAGAACAAATTCTTAATTGTTACACAACTCCCTTCCAGCAATTTTTTATTATGTTGTGCTTGTAAATTATTACATAAGAAACATCATGCTAATTTAATCTAAACAACACTTTACCATAGGGGATATAATATAAACTTGCCTCAACTAATAATAACATTCATAAATTAAGTTAAAAGAAAGTTTTGACCTTTAATTGGTTTATAACTTTGAATTTTAAAATGTAATTATAGAGCTGTAAATAAACTTAATATTTATTGTTATCTTCAGTTATTTGATCTAAAATGTTTCATTCATTTTCACTAAATTGTTAAGAATGTTATTTAATTTAAAGATTTTTTTCTTATCACTTCTGTGCTCCACATTATTTAACCAGGGATATATTCAATGAAGAAGACATTGGAGTATATCACCAGGACTCAATAATCAAAAGAAATACAAAGAACCGGTCAGATTATAATATTAAATATTGCATGTAATAATTTGTTTCTGCTTAAATAATAGCCATTTTTATATAATAAGTGATTTTATTTATCATTCCCTAAAAAGATTCTTTCTCTAACCATCATTACAGTTTTTAGACTTAAATTTAAATAAAAGCAAGGGGTTACCAGAAATTGATGAAGTCAATCTCTTATTATAGAAAAACAAGGATTGACTTAATTCATTTCTAGATACCAACATCCTTTTATGTCCAGCTAAATATAAAACCCCTAATCCTGGTTGAAGAAACAGTTTTTTTTTTCCTTTTTAGTGCAAGATAAATAAAAGTATTTAATATAAATAAAAAGTTATCTCAACTATTTTAAATTTTTTCTCTTTCAAATTTTGTAATCATCTTTTTTTAAAAGAAATTCATCTATATATTAATTCAATTTTGCATAACGATTGATAAAATATTCTAAAATCTTTTTAAAAACATTATTTATTATTATTAGAAAAATTGTTCATAATGATACTTGAAAAATTTTAAAAATTAGAATACCAAAAATCTGAATATTATTTTGACTTGATTTTTCTCACTTTTATTCAATATGTACTGATATATTTCTCATTCTATGTATCTCTACAAATGTTTCCTTCTTTCAAGGCTTTTTTCTTGTTAGCTTTGATCATTCCAATTGTTCTAATTTAAAACCATCCAAGGATCTTATACTGATATATGCAACATATGTTTGTCCATTTTCAAAAAGCTGTGGTCCTAAGGATACAATTGCATAGATTACTGTTCAACCTTGCATTTTATGTATTATAGATGTCCATGAAAAGAATCAACAGAAGCATTGTTCTTTGGGCTGTTTTATAGCTGAATTTAGTATGGAATTGTATTGCATATATATATATATATTAGCACGCTCTTAATTTTATATATATATATATATATATATATATATATATATATATATATATATTGTACCAAAGTACATTGATATGTAATTAATTTATTATGAATTACATGTTTAAAAATATAAAAGTTTAATATTAAGAAAATAAAATGTGAAAACTAAAGAGTAGGGGGGGGATTTTTGTATTGAATAAAATAAACTGAAAATGCTGTTTAAAATAATAAGTTGTTTAAAATAATAAGCTGTTTAAAATAATAAGCTGTTTAAAATAAAAGATTTTTTTTTTCA
The DNA here is from genome assembly GCA_028023455.1 of Epiperipatus broadwayi. Taxonomy (NCBI): domain Eukaryota; kingdom Metazoa; phylum Onychophora; class Udeonychophora; order Euonychophora; family Peripatidae; genus Epiperipatus; species Epiperipatus broadwayi. Next base: position 735,687 of record JAQFVV010000337.1, on the reverse strand, counting down.
TTTAAAAGAAGTAAAAAATCTTGTAATAAATAAATGATTTAATATTCTTTAAATGAATTTTTAATAAAATAATAAAGAGATTTTGTTTTATTTTATAATAAATAAATAAATATATGTGCATGTGTGTATGCAATTTTTAATAAAAAGTAGATGCTAGAAGCTGATTTTATTTCACAAGAAGAACGCTGCTGCTAAAAATAAAGTTTTCCATTGTTTACAAAAGTATAAATAGCTCAATTTTTGTTCATTCTTGGTTTGAACTTTCTTATTTTAATAAAATATTTTGAAGTAATATTTCCAAAATGATGCATTGTTAAAAAAACAATGTATTTGCAGTTGACCAAAAAGCTTCTCTCTATGCATCTAAAATTTGCGATTAGTTCAGAACGTAATCATGTTAAAATAGACTACATGGGCAGCAGAGTGCAGGGAATGCCAAACAAGCCACAGAAATATTAGGACACAGGATCTATGAAAGAATATTACCAATCATCGATGAGTTCAGAGATAATTCCATTATATTGTTTCTGTCATATTTAAAAACCTATGGAATTATTTGACTTTGATATATAAACATTCCAATTTCCTTTAAAAATAAAGATAGACTTTATTAAGAAAACTTTGAACATTTTGAATTAAACGTAAAAAAAAAGAATAAACTTTAAACTTCAAAAGATAATATTTGAAATAATAAAATAAGTCAAAGCAGCTTCTATTAAATAATATTTTTGGCATGCATGTATGTGTGATTTGATTTTTAATTTTTAAACTTAAAAAAATAATAATAATAAAATACGATGTAATGTGTATAATTTATTTACTAAAGCAATATATTAAAATGCTTATTTTAATCTTTAAAAAAAGAAGTGTGTGTGTCTCATTATAGGATAAAACGATGCATTTATTTTAAAATAAAATAAAACATTTAAATTATTTTTCTTAAATATTTATGTTTATTTCTGATGCATGCGGGTAAGTATAAACATTTATTTTCTTAATAAGAGTAGGAGGAAAAAATCCAATCATTACTAATAGTATTTTAGAAAAGATTCACCAAGTTAAATCTATAAATGTTTAGTATTCAGTATAATGTTTTTATTATTAGTTTTAAAGGAGCGAAGTATCATTTAGAATGGTTTGGGGAAAAATTATTTTAGTTTTATAAATAATAGTAGCAGTTTAGAACAGGTGGGTGTTTAAGATACCTTTTGTTTGTTTGTTAGTGGGTGGTTGCAAAACGTCTGAGCTAGTGGATGTTTCAGGCACTGGATTATGCTGATCAGATGGACATGCTAATTCTAATGTAATTAGCTGGCACCTAAGGGATTTTCTTACTTCTTTAAAAAATAATAATAAAGTGTTTATTTGATTGGTATATATTTTGGTAGTCGAGTGTTGAATGTTATTAATAGTTCACTATTGATAATAGTTGACACTTTGCCTGAAAACCAACCATTGTCTGAAAGGGTAATTTAGAAGGACAAAATATCAGAAACTATTAGTTAATATTTTATTTGTTGATGTAGGTGTTTGTTGTTTCCCGTAAGTGTAAGTGAAAATTTTTAAATAGTAAGTTTTTATATTCTAAGAGTTTTGAAGTTAATAAATAGTAAACAAGTGTTAAATAATATAAGTAGTCGTGTTCTCATTTATTATTTTTGGAGGAGGTGGGTTGATATATATATATATATATATATATATATATATATATAGTATTATGCACTGGGATTATATATTACAATATATATATATATATATATTGTAATAGAATGTATATATTGTCCAATCTAAATGAAGAAAGATAAATTATCTCAATCATTGAAGAACAAAAATGTAATAGATAACATGTACCCAATTATATTTAAACAAATTTCTTATCTGCCCTTCCAACTAGCTATATATGAAATAAATCAAAATTGTATAGAGCAATAATGAGGCATATCATTATAATTAATTCTCAGGGTTAATATGACTAACTAACAAAATATATACTAGAAACAAAGAAAATTTTATTGAATCTAATATACACATTAAATAAGTAAACTTATGTATATCTAAATATATCAATTAACACTGACTTGTATAAGTGACTTTAAAATTAAATAATAACTAAAATACAAAATGTTGATTCATGAAATTATGAATTATTTAATAAACTTCATAATGACTCTGGCACTAAAAGAAAAATAAGAATAAAATATTAGAACCCTTCCAAATAAACTACAAAGTCATTGCTTGTAAAACAAATGGTACATACTTTATTTCTAGATTACGGTTTGATTTTTAAATAGTATTTGTATTTTAAATGTTCTTTTAAATACAAACCAAATACGAAAAAAATTATATATTTGCAATAAGTATATATATATATATTAAATTGACAAATACATATTTGTACTCAATAAGTAGACATTAGTATAAACACAAACTAATATTTATATTTTCAAAATATTCAACTTAAAAAAAAATTAAATCAAATAAATAAAGGTATATTATATACAGCAAATATATGAATTGTTGTTTATGTTTTGCATAAGAGTTATTATAAGAAGTTAAAATGAAAATAAATAAATAAATAATTGACTGGTAAAATATTGTAAAATTAATAAAATATATAATAGATATCCTCTCAAAGCTAGGTTAATCGATTAAATATCACTAAATCAAAAGAAATCATCAAAATTCACTTCACTATATTATAAATGGTTTACATATTATATCCACTTTGAACCATGCTTATTATTACAAGCACTGAATACTTAAGTTTATTATCTCTAAAGAGGCTCACTCAAGCCTATAAATCTAATATTTCTTTGGCTACTTAGCCAATTAATGCTACCTTATCACTTAATATAAATATGTGACTTATTTCACATAATCTTTTATTTATAAGTTTTATATATGTACACAAAACTCAAAAATACATAATGATGACTTCTAACTTACAGGTAAGAATACTTATTTATGACTTTAAATAACTGTTAATAAATCAATTTGATCCATGATTCACAGGAGCACATCCAATAATTGAATAATTAAAAAATATTAAAAGAATTAAGTTATATAAATAATAAAATTTTAATAGTAAAATTTGTAAAGACAAACCAAAATTATTACAGAAGTTTATAATAACTTTTATGCAATTGGAACTTATATGCTTTATTTTCAAATACTTAGTGTTGATTTTGACATTTGTAAAATGTTTGTTTTTCTAAACAAGACACTTAAATAGAACAGAATTATACTTATAAAACCGTTTCATTTTTCTAATTAAAAAAAAAAAGTATATATATTGATCTCAAAAATATTTATATAAACATATCATTTAAATTAATAAAATTATTTATTACCATTAAAAGTCCAACTTGTTTTGTTATTCTACTTTTTTCTTCTTAATACTTGTTTGCATTTTATCCCAGGTTAAATTTTGATAAAGATATCATGTTAATGAAAATTGTCATTTCCCGAATGCATATATATATATATATATATATATATATATATATGCATATATATATATATATATATATATATATATATATTCTATTTTTTTAAGATTTCTCTCCTTTAAAAAAAAATTGAAATGTTGAATCCAATATATTGATTAATACCAGTTGCTTCCAAATTATTATTAAATTCAGCATTGTAGATTTTCAGAAAGCTATCTTAAATTTCAGCTTAAGACATGATGGAAATTCATATGTTGAGTTATTGCTTTTTTTTAAATTGCTAGGACAAAGAAAAGAAGATTGCAGTTTACCATTAAACTGTGATAATATATTACTCACCCCAACATTATTGATGTGTTTACATACAAGAGATTATCCAATTATTTGGAAAAATGGCGATTCCGAAGAAACAAAATACAACTAATTTTTCTCCTTCAGTTTCTTTAATAATATTTTAATAATGGCCTTCTTTTTCTGTTGTTGTTGTCCTTTTTTCTCACATGCCACAGAACATGCAGTCTTGACAACAATTGTTAACATATGTTTTAAAAAAAATATTCGAAATAAACAATATTAATCACATAAAAAATATTACATCAAAAATTTATTTGATAGCTTTAAAATAAATAAATAAATAGATAGATAGATAAATAATAAATAACAACATTGCATTTTTTTAATCATCACTTAAAATAAAATATTTTTTTTTATAATTAACAATTTATATGTTTTTTTTATTTATAAGATTGGTAGATACACATATTAATTAGGATATGTCATTATTACTATTTAAAATCTCATCATTAATTTTAATAATAATAACAATAATAATTAAATAATAACTAAAGCCTTGTACCATTAATAAATAAACAAAATAATAAATCCAAACAACAATAACTATAACTAATAACCATAAACAATAATAGCACTAAGTATATAAAATGAAAACAAAGAGATTTTTTTAAAACTATAAATAACACTTTATTAAAATAAAGGTGGATTTGTTGGTCTTTTACTATATATATATATATATATATATAGTAAACACACACATATATATATATATATATATATATATATATATAGTGTGTGTGTGTGTGTGTGTGTTTGTGTGTGTATGTGTTCAACTAAACTGGGCCAAATAATGATGTGAGTGATAAATCCAACATTTCTATTTACCAATCCTCTAAGTAATGGTATTTTTATGATAAGTATTTATATTCTTATCTTAGCAAAAATTCTCTTTTTTTATTTCTTTAACTAAAAAAAAAATTTACATTGTCCAAAATAAATCAGATTGTATTTATAAAATACTATTCCCTTTTTTCCAAGAATTTAATAATTTAAATCTAAATTGCCAATGCCAGTTGTATCACAAATAAGGTACAATACCTTCATGGTTGATGGAAAAAATAAAATAGAGTATAACAATTACATCAAGCCATTCACAGAAATAATCTTTGTTAACACTTTATCAAAGACACAATTCCATATTAATAATTCTCAAATTAAGAATATTAATTTATAAGTGAGTCTCAATAATTTTATCAATCAACATTTTCATTTTCTAATCAATAGAATAAGCATTCATTAATTATTACTATAATAAAATTATTAGCATTCATGAAAACAGTTACTCTTTCATAAATATTTAGTTAGTTCTTTAAAGAATTTCCTCTGATACAAAAGATAATAAACAATTTTAAAAGTATTTAGGAATCATTTTATTTTAACAATGTATAGCAGAAAAATAAAATTATGTAGTTAACATGAAGTAAAATTTCCAATTCATCTGCTTCCAAATAAGAAATATAAACAGTTTATAATGAATAATGTGTTTAGATCAAATATAATAATTTAAAAGCGATACTTCCAGAAAATGAAGTTTTCATTATTAATGTACCATTAATTAACATTTTGTTTATAAATTCTTTTTTATTATTTGATTTAGATCCCTTGATTAACTTTAGGATGACAACCAGTGCCAGAGGGAAATTTACATTCACATTTTGACTTTAATGAAAAACTTATTAAAATTGTACACTTCTTTAACTTTCAATTTTAACTTTGTCTGCAACTTTTATACACTTTTTCAATACACTTCTGTCTGCTCCTTAATGCACTTTCTTTAGTACACTTCTTCCAAATATGTGTGTGCTGCTGTCAATCACCTTGACTGATAAGAAACATCACTTCCTATTGATTTTCCACTCTTAAATCAACAGTTGATTGTTTTTTTATTATTTTAGCCTGATGCTAATTAGTTATAAAATCACCAGATAGTTACTTGATTTCCAAATACCAAGTCATATTGTTAAATATTAAAATAAAAAAGGAATAATAAAATATTAAATAACTATTATTTAATTTTATCATTGTTTAAACTAATTTAAATTGTATAAATGAATAATGTTAGAGGTTCATCAAATACATTATTTATAATTTTTAACCAAATAAAATACTATTAAATGATATCAAATATGGTGCATTAATTCTTAATAAATAAATTACCATACAAGTATGCACAAACACATATTTAAAAATCATTCACTATCTTTTAACTACTTAATTTAAAGTTTTCTTTAAACTACAATAAACTTATTTATTTCTAAATTAAACTGATTTAATTTAATCTCTATCTCAGTTTTTTTTTTTTCAAAATAATCTTTATTTGCACAAAAAGTAAAATATACATTGTAAAATAGAGTTCACATTTATTACTATTAATTAACAAATTGACAGCTTATTAGAAATTATTTTAAATAAATCTTTTATTAAATTTACAATAGCTACTTCTTAAACTTTAACAACTTATTAAAATTAATTAGTATTAGCTAATTAATTCGGCACTCAATTTGCTACTCTAACTTACATTAATAATCTAAACTTCAATATGATTAGTTATATTTTAGATTTAACTTATTAACACATACTTTAAATATAGATTTAATTATTTTAGCAAAGCCATCAATTAAACATATTTTTATTACAGAAACACTTTAATCATTTGCTATTTAAAGTTAGCCATGCTTAAATAAGTTATAAATGCAATTGACTTAATAAACTTTTTTTTATATTTTTTTCTAGTTAAAAATCAACAATAATGAAGCGCCAGCATTCTTGACCAAAAGTCACGATATATATATATATATATATATATATATAACCAAAACTGTCTAACACTATACTAGCAAAAATAAAAATGCAAAACCATAAAACAATACAATACTAGATTAAATTTTAAAATTTTTACCAAAATCCTTACACAACCATGGTTTCATCTACTACAAATAGACCTTCTCAAGTGAAAATCAATCTAAAGGAAAACATATATATATATATATATATATATATATGTATATATATATATATATGTATGGGAAGGTTTGTATATATATATATATATATATATATACAAACCTTCCCATAATTCACTACAAATTCCACCTTCCCTTAATATCAAAAGAAGTCTTCATGAGATTGATAGCCTCAGAATCAAGGAGTTTTATCATCAAAGTCTCCTTTATTCTTCTTTTTAACTCATTCTTTTCATAAAAAATAACTGAAGCATTGCTAAACAATATTCTATGACCTGTATTCAATTCATGAATATATAAAGCTGAGTTAAGATACCTATGTTTAACCCTACTTATATGAACCTTAACCCTTTCATTAAGGCTAAATTTACTCTGACCATGTAGTTGTGGTAAATTTTATGTAGGTCAGAGTAAATTTAGCCTTAATGAAAGGGTTAAGGTTCATATAAGTAGGCTTAAACATAGGTATCTTAACTCAGCTTTATATATTCATGAATTGAATACAGGTCATAGAATATTGTTTAGCAATGCTTCGGTTATTTTTTATGAAAAGAATGAGTTAAAAAGAAGAATAAAGGAGACTTTAATGATAAAACTCCTTGATTCTGAGGCTATCAATCTCATGAAGACTTCTTTTGATATTAAGGGAAGGTGGAATTTGTAGTGAATTATGGGAAGGTTTGTTTGTATATATATATATATATATATATATAAAAAGTGGGTAAATATATAAAATATATATGGATGATATATATATATATATATATATATATATATATATATATATATATATATATATATATATATTTTCCTTTAGATTGATTTTCACTTAAGAAAGTCTATTTGTAGTAGATGAAACCATGGTTGTGTAAAAATTTTAAAATTTAATCTAGTATTGTATTGTTTTATGGTTTTGCATTTATATATATATATATATATATATGGAATTTCACCTTTATTGTTAAAAGGAAGTTGTCTTGACAACCGTTTGAAATTGTTGATTGTTATTTGATATTGGGATTGTCTAAGAATTAATTGATTTTTAATGATATATATATATTGTAAATATTGTTATGGCTCAAAATTAGCCTTGGGTGCAAGAAACCTAGAAACTGTGACTGACCAAAATAAATACCAATATATAATAATTAAATACACTTTAGTGTTAAATAATTTTGCAGTAATAACTTAAATCAATAATAGAAAATGTATTAATTAGAAATAATAAGAAAAAAGAAATAAAGATTTGTCAAGTACTTTGTAATACAAATACGTCATTTTGAATGACAAATAAAAATATTTTATTTTGAAATAAATAACAGTATAATTTACAAATATATCAGTATAAGTTCACAAGCCAAGCAGATAATAGAAGCATACAGATGTGCCTGTAAGAGAATACAAAATATTCCATTAATTATCTATCTAATTAAGATTTTTGTCTCAATATATTTATAAATGCATTGATATACAACAATTATAAACATAATATATAAACACAACTATTTTACTGTACAAATATTAATACTCTTAAATTATAAACGAATATATTTTTTATCTTCTTTAAAAATGAAACCTTACATTGTCTCTTTGAAAATCCCTAGACAATAATTATAAATTTTAATACCACTCCTAAATTGTAAATAAACTCTTCGAAGTTAAAAAAATATTGCGTATCTTTTTAAAATCCAGTAACACTTTGGCTTTTGTTTTCTGCATTTCCACCGATTAATTTCTTGGAAAGATATATTTTTATTCAAAAGTTATTTTATTTTAACTCTCGCTCTCTAGCTTTCAAAAAAGAAATTTTCTGAAATTCATTTTTACTATTTATTTGTTTGTGTACAGTTATTTAAGAGATGTTCTTCTATTTAAAAAAAAAAAAAAAGTCGAGTATAATAAACTTACTTGAATATATAATTTTTTCGTTCATTTAAAAATATGTTTCACTATATGTATGCGACTTTTCTATGTTTTCATTCTTATTGTATAAAATAACACATTTATAACATATAGTACTAGGCGGTCTTGTGGTTGTCTCTGAAATAGGCATACAGCATTGGCGATGCTTAACATTATTTAGATTATATAATGTGCTGGATTGCAGTCTGCAAACGGCCAATCTCTCACATAATGGGTTATAAATTCACAAAGAAGTTGTCCCTACTTTTTTTGGAAGTTCAAACTTAACAAGGGTGTTGGGGGTAATCCGTAAAGTTGCCTTTCAACATGCACTACTACAGCATTTTTGTCATCTAATAACTCAATACTTTTTTTCATTTATAGAGTGGAATTTGAAAATAGAATAACTAAATAAGTATTTTTTTATCTTGATTAATAAAAAAACATATAAGTAAATTATGTCGCACGCGCCCTGTTTTCTACTCACATTTAATAAAATCAATTAGTTAAAAAATGTTCTTAATGCTTTAACTAAAAAAAAAAAAAAAAGATTACAGGATTAATTATAATCAAGTTACAAGATAATAAAATTAAAAACAGTCATAATTGCATTATTAAAAAATGATTTAATAGAGACCCCTCTTTTAATTTGTGATTTTAAATAATCTATATAAATATCAAAATTGTTATTTAACGATTAATTTATTATTCCCGTGCTTATATTTTAAATAAATATGCCCAACAAATTTTGTTTGTATTCATTTCTACTGTTCCACTCCCCCTTTTTTAAATTTTATTGGGGGTTTTGAAAAAAAAAAAAAGGGGGGTTTAATATAATATGTTGATATTGAATATTAGAATAAATAAATAGAATATTTTGAAAGAACTTTCTTACAACTGAAAAATTAATTATATATTTAAAAGATCTGAGGAATTTAATATATGGAAATATGTTTAAAATAGGTGTTAGTTGGAGTGAATTAAAGATTTGTTTTATGATAAAAAGAAAAAAGGGAAAAGGTTAACCTTTATATACATATGCGAACACACACTATTGTGGGCGTATTGAGAAATTTCTATCTCAATATATAAATATAAATCATCAGATAAAATAAATATAAACAAAAACTTTGGAAAATATTCTACAATATTCAATATATATATATATTGCAACTTTGGAAAATATTCTACAATATTCAATATATATATATATTGCAACCATGCAGGTGCGTTGGCAGTTGAATTCGAAGATTTTGCTGAAATGAATATAAAGAAAAAAAAAATAAAATAAAATAAAACTATGTTTGATATAGATACAAATTAATGTATAAAATAAATATTTTATTGGATTCAAATTAGAAAATTTCTTCTTCTTGAAGCAATATACATTGTGTTTTTTTTTTTTTACTTTTCCTTCAATTAAAAAAGAGCAAGTTTAAATAATAAAAAGTGACTGCTGATTGTAAATATTAATAGAAGTTCTATAAAAGAGAGATTGGTAATTAAATATGGCCATGGTAACTAATGAGTATTCGGAGGTATATAAAAAGAATGGACATAGATCAAGAAGTGTCGTTTGTTCTTTAGATTTTTGACAAGATGTCAAACTACCCTGAGATAGTCACTGATATTCAGATGGGCAGCTAGAATGCATATACATCAATGATTGCTCTATTCCTTTGAATATATTTACAATGATTTAGAATAGTGAACTCACCACCTGCATAAAATAGAAGTCTCACATCAAAGCTGGAACCTAAAATACAGATCACGAAGAATACCTGAGGATTACATGTATCACCAAAGAACAATTCTACTAAACAATCTTACTTGTAAGAAATTAGATTTCCGAACTTATATGCTTATTGAAATAACTTTATAGAACATCCACATCTCACATAGAGCAGTAGAAAAGATAACATAAATTAATGGACCATAATGAACTATTTACATGGTTAATGAATCTAAGAAATAATTTTGCTATGATAATACAAATTTTTCTTGTGTTGTTTTTCTTTTATTAAAAATGTTCATAAATAAAAAAAGAAAGAGAGAATTACAATGTGTTCTTTGTTTAAGCCTCATAACTGTATTCTTTTAGCGATCTTCTTGTAAAGACTTCAACTGTTAATGACAACAAAATTTTATTATATTTTTAGATTTATTATTTGTGAGGTCACAATATATACATATGATATAATTGAATTAGTTTGTATAAATATTATAGTGATAAATTAATAGATGGTAAATTTGTTCATTCACATTATAGAGAGGGCTTTGGTGTGGCATGGCAAAAAGAAGGGGGAAAACTTACCTTCATTATCGATTTAATATAACTATCTAAATAAAATCCTGGTGCCTAATAAAAAATAAATTGAAACTATTAAAAGGGACAATATAAAGTAAGTTAGTTAGTTGTAATTAGACCACATTAGCTGGGAAATATACTACACTTATGCTAAAGCTTGAAATGGTTAACTACAATAATCTAGATTAAGCATGGATATGGGAGGTATTTGGGTATATTTTTAACATATATATATATATATATATATATTGTAACGGGAGAAAGATATTTGAGATTTGCATATACTGACCACTGGGGTGCCACTAGTCCAAAAATAGGAACTAGACATTTATTTTAAGGGTGGACCGGATATGCGAACCTGAACGCACCGGACTAAACTCAGGAAGAAACAAGATAGCCTAAATATTGTTTAGACAGTTGAGAAATCAAAGCACAAAGACAAACATCAGCCAAATTAAGTTTAAACAATTTATTAATTTTATTAAAAGTTGTGCAATAGAATGAAGACATCTAGCCACAAATACAAAAGTGATTTATAGTAACATACGCATATTTACGAGAGAGTGCACAAGAGTATGACAAACATGAAGGCATTAAACATTTTGGCAGCAAAATTCTCTCACTTAAAATATATGAAATGGTTAGGATAATATCATCTTGTTGGCCAGTTGTAAAATTACAAAAATAAACAACAACTCTAGCTTCCTGAATCAGAGATAATAAAACAGTTACTGTCCTGCCGAAAATCACTGAAACCAGTGTGGACGTCCGAGCAGTAATATTCTAACTGCTGTCATTAAAATGCCACAGGACTGCTGCGCATAATACTACATTCAAAGTAAACTGGTTTATCTCACATACAAAACAGCAAAAAAAAAAAGATATTTGATTACGATCTTACATAATCCAGAAAGAAATTACTACTTTCAGACAACCTGAAGAAATAACTTGACAAATAGCCAGCAAAAATATTTTGTTGTTTGCACAAAAAGCGCAAATGAAACATGCTTAAAGATTCTTTATTATACAACTAAGGGCAGGTAAATAAATAAAGATTATGAAAACTGCCCAATGTGTTTTGTAATAGTTAACGAAATAATCAGCTATATATTAAACATATAAAATACAATCTCCTAATGCACCCCATAATAAACAAAAATTGCAAACACTTGGAATCTTAAAACTAAGATTCCAAGACACACTTTAAATACTAGAAAAAGTACATACAGCTAATAAACAATTAAAAACAATTAATACCATTTTAAAACATACTTATCATTAGATTGAGCGGAGATTTAATTAAACACAATTTATTTACCCTGGCTAGAATAGGAAAAAGTTTAGCTTACAGTAAGGCAGAGTTCTAGTGATTTCATGATGAGTGCACGCTTTTGATAATAGTTCATCTTTCAGGTCCTTTGACTGTGGCAAGATAGAGGCAGTGTTTATTTTAGAGGCTCATGGCATGACTGAAGAAGATCTGGTAGGCATGGGTCTGTCCTTTGTTTAAATTAGCCAGACATTCTATTGATGGCAAAACTCATAGCGGTAAGTTTTGACATCTTGCACATTAACGAAGTTTCTCGATAATAGTTTAAGTTTTTAGCAGGGATTAAATGTCCACACTCTATCCAAAATGGTGTGATTCTCTGCAGGCAATAATCCAAGGGTCTATTTTTATACTGAATCCTCTCTATATCTCTAAAATTGGCGGGCTATCCTTGCCTCATTACATTTCCCGTGAAAACTTTCATTAGTCTCCAATTCTGTATCTCAGGCAGGGCAAATATCAATTTCCCACTCAATCTAATTTAAGAATTCCAACCAGGGATATTGAAACAAAAATGACAATACAATTAAACCTCCACTTTTTAGCATTAACTTTAAAAACGATTGAAATAAAAGTAACAGGAATATATAATTAGCAAGCTTGCCTGTTTTTAATCAAATTGATTAAAACAGGCAGTGAAAGTAAACTATTTTAAAATAAATCAATTTTATAAACAAAGTAGTGAAAGTAAACTATTTTAAATATAAACATGTATGTGTTTAAATACATGTATGCTTCTTTTTTAAAAAAAATAATAATAAAAACATTTTAACGACTTTTAATGAAAATTAAGTTGCTTTTCCCTTTTTAAATTTTAATACTAAAACAACTGAATCGGAAATCAATCCGGTTCAACTGCCTCAATGCGCGATCAAAAAAAAAAAAAACATTCCTGCAACTTTTTTTTCTTTTCTTTTTTAACTATAAACATTTTAAAAACTACCCATAGAAATTCTGTCGAACGTTTGCCTCACACTCATGAAAAAAAAAACAATATTGCATTTCAAACATTTATCCATTCTCGTAAATCATGAACAATTTTTTTTTTTAAACAATCCGTCCGATTGCTAAAAGCTGAATCTTTAACTTTTGTCCAGCAGTTCTTTTACTCTTATTACTAACTTCCAGACGTGGTCTACTTTCACCCACTTGTCCCTTTTTAGCTTATAAAATTTTATCTTGTCTCTTTCCCGTTCTGTTTTGCTTTCTAGCATATATACCTGAACCTTTTTCTTAACGAAACTTCCCAATTCTTCATCTTTTCCCACTTTATTTTTGATCATATCAACACTAGTAAATTGCAAAACTTCATTTCCTACAGACTTTTTACGTGACTTGCGTACGATTGCTTTATAAATGGCTTTTATTTTTGCCCTAAAATCATATTCTGAAAACTTTTCCTTAACTCTCTTCTTAGTTTTAAATCCCTGTTCACAACTAACAGTTATTTTACTCAACTCATTTTTAACCTCGTGAGGTAACTCTTTTACACTGCTTTCAACCCCTAACTTATAACTGTCTCCAAGATCTTCTTTCTCCACCACACTATCTATCTCTCTCCACTCTCTACTTATTTCAAACTTTATTTCCACCCTCTCTGTCCTAGTACTATCCTGTGCTACTTCAATTTCTATATCTTTTATGACCACTTTTTCTACTTCCTGACTCTCTTCTACTCTTCCTGTCATTTCTTTTCTCATTTCTTTCATTTCTGCTCTCAGCCCCTCCAGTTTTGCTTGCTGACTTGTTTCATTTCTAGCAACACTTGTTGTATTTCTTTTATCCTGGCTTGCTGACTTTGTTTCATTTCTATTAACAACTTTATCATCATCTGTGTCTCGCTCTTTTCTTTTTTTACTATCTGGGGGTATTTAAATGAAACAGGGCTCTCTTCCAAACCTGCTGCCCTGTCACCTTCTTCTTTACCTTTCATTTTTACACAAGGCTAACTCGCTATACTAACTTTTTTTTTTAAACAAAAACTCTCAAAGCAAATAAAATGCTATTTATTTATATGCAAGAAGACAACAAACTATTTTTACTACTTTTAAATTCAAAAATTAACTCCGAACGATTTTTTTTAAAACACCAACAACAACAAAAACTCTATTTATTATTTATGTCATATGAAAAAGACGAACCCCGTTCTACCAAACTGCTCCAACATTACCTGCAATAATTAACAAAAATCGAACCTATACTGACTAGATCTTGCCACTTACACCTGAAATCTTTCTCAATCATCTAAACAAAATATCACATGGGCTTGAAAACTCAGAAGCCCCACATTGGGCACCAAAAATTACTATATATGTAACGGGAGAAAGATATTTGAGATTCGCATATACTGACCACTGGGGCACCACTAGTCTGAAAATAGGAACTAGACATTTATTTTAAGGGTGGACAGGATATGCAAACCTGAATGCACCGGACTAAACTCAGGAAGAAACAAGATATCCTAAATATTGTTTAGACAGTTGAGAAATCAAAGCACAAAGACGAACGTCAGCCAAATTAAGTTTAAACAATTTATTAATTTTATTAAAAGTTGTGCAATAGAATGAAGACATCTAGCCACGAATACAAAAGTGGCTTATAGTAACATACGCATATTTACCAGAGAGTGCACAAGAGTACGACAAACATGAAGGCATTAAACATTTTGGCAGCAAAATTCTCTCACTTAAAATATATGAAATGGTTAGGATAATATCTTCTTGCTGGCCAGTTGTAAAATTACAAAAACAAACAACAACTCTAGCTTCCTGAATCAGAGATAATAAAACAGTTACTGTCCTGCCGGAAATCAACGAAACCAGTGTGGACATTCGAGCAGTAATATTCTAACTGCTGTCATTAAAATGCAGGACTGCTGCGCATAATACTACATTCAAAGTAAACATGGTTTATTTCACATACAAGACAGCAAAAGATATTTGATTACGATCTTACATAATCCAGAAAGAAATGACTACTTTCAGACAACCTGAAGAAATAACTTGACAAATAGCCAGCAAAAAGATTTTGTTGTTTGCACAAAAAGCGCAAATGAAACATGCTTAAAGATTCTTTATTTTACAACTAAGGGCAGGTAAATAAATAAAGATTACGAAAATTGCCAATGTGTTTTGTAATAGTTAATGAAATAATCAGGTATATATTAAACATATAAAATACAATCTCCTAATGCACCCCCTGATAAATGAAAATTGCAAACACTTGGAATCTTAAAACTAAGATTCCAAGACACACTTTAAATACTAGAAAAAGTACATACAGATAATAAATAATTAAAAACAATTAATACCATTTTAAAACATACTTATCATTAGATTGAGCGGAGATTTAATTAAACGCAATTTATTTACCCTGGCTAGAATAGGAAAAAGTTTAGCTTACAGTAAGGCAGAGTTCTAGTGCTTTCATGATGAGTGCATGCTTTTGATAATAGTTCATCTTTCAGGTCCTTTGACAGTGGCAAGGTAGATGCAGTGTTTATTTTAGAGGCTCATGGCATGACTGAAGAAGATCTGGTAGGTGTGGGTCCATCCTTTGTTTAAATTAGCCAGACATTCTATTGATGGCAAAACTCATAGCGGTAAGTTTTGACATCTTGCACATTAACAAAGTTTCTCGATAATAGTTTAAGTTTTTAGAAGAGATTAAATGACCGCACTCTATCCAAAATGGTGTGATTCTCTGCAGGCAATAATCCAAGAGTCTATTTTTATACTGAATCATCTCTATATCTCTAAAATAGGTGGGCTATCCTTGCCTCACTACCTTTCCCGTGAAAACTTTCATTAGTCTCCAATTCTGTATCTCCGGCAGGGCAAATATTAATTTCCCGCTCAATCTAATTTAAGAATTCCAACCAGGGATATTGAAACAAAAACGACAATACAATTAAACCTCCGCTTTTTAGCATTAACTTTAAAAACGATTAAAATAAAAGCAACAGGAATATATAATTAGCAAGCTTGCCTGTTTTTAATCAAATTGATTAAAACAGGCGGTGAAAGTAAACTATTTTAAAATAAATCAATTTTATAAACAAAGTAGTGAAAGTAAACTATTTTAAATATAAACGCATATGTGTTTAAATACACGTACGCTTCTTTTTTTTTTTTAAATAATAAAAACATTTTAACGACTTTTAATGAAAATTAAGTTGCTTTTCCCTTTTTAAATTTTAATACTAAAACAACTGAATCAGAAATCAATCCGGTTCAATATATATATATATATATATATATATATATAACTAATCTTCTAACCGTTCATGTCTAATAAAAACCAGTCAACACTTAGACAACCCAATATCAATAACAATCAACAATTTCAAAGTATAATAAAGGTGAAATACTACCTTTATTAATGGTCTAATATACTTATATGGACACTAAAGATTGCAGTTTGACAATAGATATTGAAGTCATTGATACAAAGACATTTAAATAAACCTCTTTAACTAGATAAATATAACCTATTCTAAATGCAGACTAATAAATAGTCAATTATAACATTACAAATTCCAATAATAAATTGCAAATTGCAAATAAAGTATTGCTTAAATAATAGGTGTAATAATGCTCAAGGCTAAATAAGTTTGTAAATAATTATTAAAAAACAGTCAACACTTAGACAATCCCAATATCAATAATAATCAACAATTTCAAATTGTTGTCAAGACAATGTCCTTTTAAAAATAAAGGTGAAATATCACCTTTATCAATGGTCTAATATACTTACATAAACATTAAAGATTGCAACATAACCACTGAGATTGAAATCATTGGTACATATATAAATAATAGTTATAACTAATGTACAGCATTTTATCCTTAAATTGTAAAAAAAAAAAATCATTTAAATTTGTATTTGGAAGTTATAATGTTTTTATTATACATGTGAAAAACAAAATTTGAAGAAAAAAATCAAAAAAGGCATAATTTATAATTTATCACAGACAATTTATTAAATGAACAATATATTTGTGCTAAAATATATAAATTATGGAAAGTTGATCATTCATAATGGAAATTTAATGTTGTGTGTCTCTGATGCTTTTTTAAAAAATTGTAACAATAAATTCTACTCAGCATGGTAGGCATTGGAATTTGAATATTCTAGAAAGCTAAATAATAGTGGAGCATCACAGACACACACACACAGTCTTATATGTATTAAATATGATGAAAACAGATACTGAAGTATCATGCAAGCAAGTATATTTAATTTAAATAAGTAGACATTATATTTGTAAAGATTGAATTCGAATTAAGCCAAATCAATAACTTTATAAAATAAAAATATATCACTTATATAACATGTAAATATTTTTTAAATGTATATATATAAATCTTTTATTAAATAGTGTTTTACCTCCTTAATATCTCTGAATGTTTAATGCATATTATAAATTTCATTTGGGCACCATGGCTAAATGAACGTCATTTTTATTATAACTTCACTTGAATTAATATCTAAATATAATTAATCTCATAGTTCTAAATATGACTGTGTATATGACCAAATATGTGATAAGTAATAAAATAATCTTTATTAAATGATAAAATAAATAGAAAGCCACTTTAATAGATAAACTTTAAATTAAATTTATTTACATCTATTAAAAAATGAAACATATTATTTATGTTGCAATTAATAAGTTTATAAAACTGTATAAATTTTGTTCAGCTTCCATATTCATTAGAAATTAAGTTGCCATAAATAAAGTATATGTTTATGCATGTATAAGTAAAATATAATGTAAAACATGTATTTCTTCGTAAACATAGAATTTTGGTCAATCAGATTGCCTTTAATTTAATATAAGTATACAACTGCTTAAATTAAATTAAACAGACAACTTAACAATAATATAAATAATAAGGTATATTCTCAAGTTTATTAAGATAAATATATTTCGGTCTTGATATCATCAATTTGAGTAAATAAATCCATACATGAATATAAGTTCAACAACTAGTTAAATATCTCTCTCCATCTCTATTCATGAGAAAATTTAGATAATGGTGGAAATTCTTTGCTATATTCAATTATTTATTAATAGCCTTAAATATAAATGCATTTTTATATATGTAACCATGGAAATATTAAGTGAACATTTGCCCTATTAACTCTATATTTCTTAATAATCAGCCACAAATATTTTATTATAAATATCCATAGATTAAATAAAACTCTCAAAAACTTTGAAGCATATTATATTTTAAAATTAAAAAAAAAACATGATTAATAGCTAAAATAAAATTTAAAGATAATAAAATTTATTGAGTAAACATTCAACCACATATATTAAAATACACATTAAATGTACTGTATGTTGAAAAAATATCTCTATCAATAATATCATAATGACTATACTTTTTTATGAGCATAAACAGTAAAGTCCATTTCTTCAAATTCACACCAGTGTCGATTTTTTTTTAAATGATATATTTTTCTCATAGTGGAGATTCTTTAATAGGTTAATTCTAAACTATCTAATAAAAAATGATATTTAAAACCTCATAAATACTGTCATTCAAAATAGTCATTATCTTTATTCAAGAGAGTTCTTTAAAATTCAAAATTTTATAAACAAATTAATGGCAAAGTATTGTTTCTTTTAAAAATATTTTAATTTTGACTTTAGAGCTTGCTTCTATCAATAAAAGTTTAAGTTATTTTATTAAAATTGATATTGTAGATTTCAAAAGGCAGTATTTTTTTTCTTTCAGATAACAATTATCCAGATGTTAATTGATAAATAGATGATATCCAAGACTGCAGTCTCTTTGAACAAAATTTGTTTTTCCTGATCTCCATTGTTATTTGGTTACTAATAAGGGGAATTAAAAAATATATTGAGAAAAAAGCATTTCCAAGAAATTGAGAATACCTGTATTTTGTTTCATTATTTAGGTAAAAAGATAAAGAAATAATCATAGTAATCATTGAATGTATTACTAGGCCACAATCTGCCATTGCAAAATATTTTATATGTCTTTGGCACATACCACAATCATTCTAATAATATCTTTACATAATAATGATTTAAAATTAAAACAGGAAAAACTCTCCATACAATGTTGTAAGGATAACTTTCAATCTTAGTAAGCTCATTTGTTTGAGTGAAATATCAAATAATAAACTTAAAAATATAATTTTAATTAATAAACAGCAAACACCTTATCCTTTTGCATTAAAATATTTATATGCACACGTATATAACTTAAACGTTAAATTATAAAATTTTATTAACAAAAGTCAAATCAAATAAATAGTTATTTTAATGAAATCGAATATTAAAATAATTAGATTTCAATCATTTATATATATATAATTATTTATTTTAACTAATATCACTAATCAAGATTTAAAATGTAAAGATAACCTAAGGTCAAGTTGTATCTTAGCAACTATACATGAAGGAAATAAAATTATAACTCAATTACACAATTATTAATGATAATGCATTCAACAGTAATTGAATACAAAATTGTGAAATGAAATAGTAATTTAGCACATATTCATTATGGAAGTCGATTCCACTAATAAAGCTAAATCAACTAATTTCCAAATCAGTTCCATCTTTTACAAATGAACTAGTCACTATGCATATTTATTTTGTTATGTTTGAATACCAAACACATCATGAAGGTGGAGAAATAGTTTGGATGTATTTTCCTTGTTTATAAAATTTTTGTTAGCAGAGAAATATAATATCACATCAGTAAAGGGTAAATAAATTACTCTTTAATATCATCAATAATAATTTCAAAAGTGAAATTATCTTTAATATAATAATTACAGAAATTCTTAATGATATTGATTTAAACTTGAATTTCAAGGAAGACAAATATCATCAAACATATTTATATATCTAAATAAATTTATTTTAAGAATATTTTAAGCTATAGAAAATTCATTGTGAGTAAAGACATTTGACATAAGAGCAAATGCTATTTTTCGAAATTAAAGCAGTGTAATTATTCATTCCTACTGAGGTTCATAATATATATAGTATTCAAATCAGTACATATATCAAAATACAGTAAATTTCACTTAAATTATATTATTTTTAGAAGTACTTTTGACTATACATCTTGTAGTCTTTATCAACTATATAGCATTGAATAATAAAATGAGACAACCTTTCACAATACTCATAGTTCAATTCAGATTTCCCACAATTCTGTTATTGTTTATATTGCCACAATAAATGTAAAATAAAAGAGGCTATGTTGATTTCAAGAAATGAATCTGCAATCATCAAATATTAAATTAACAGAATTGTGGGAAATCTAAATTGAACTATGGGAATTGTGAAAGGTTGTCTCATTTTGATTATTCAGTGTTATATAAAGACTATAAGATGTATAGTTGTAAATACTTCTAAAAATAATATAATTTATGGGAATTTCACTGTATTTTGATATATATATATAATGTAGAATACAGTGCCCATTATAATATATATATAATATAAATTTAAAAAAAAATAAAAAAAAAAAAATATAAATTTTAATGGTAAATACAATATTATAGTTTAAATACTTTTATAGCACTTTCAATTACATGGTAATCCTCATCAGCTTTAAATGAATATCAAATTTTCAAACTTGATGTTACATATATTTCAATAAGCTGTGTACAGTCATATTCGCACCTTGCCTATTAATAGCATCATTCTTATATTTATCAATTAATTTTGCCTCTTTAATTTTCTTCTTTTTATGATTCTTTCTTCCATTAATATTTTTATTTCATTACTATTAAATGTAAACTTATAATTACAAGTATTTTCATGGTCAAAGAATACTGAAGCTGTATTAAATTGACTATTTACGTTATTTTTAATTCCGTTTAGTAATAATTGATGCTCCTTTAATCTTTTTTTCACAGAACATCTTGATTCACTGATGTAAAGTTTCTGACATCCACATGAAATGTGATAAATTATATTACTTCTTTGCAATTTAGAAGTTACACTCTTAGATTTATTAATAAATTATTTTTCTCTTCACTAATTAATCGATTAATATTCAGAGGAACACAAAATGAAATATTATACTTAACTTTAAATATATTCTTAATTACTTTAGATTGCATGTTATTTATAAATGGCACAGATATTCATTTTTTTGTTATTTAAAGTAACATTGCAAACACTCTTCTTATTATTAAATGAATTTACTGTATGCAATATTTGGTTTTTATGATAACCAACCTTTAAAAGTTCATTAGTAAAGAGTTCAATATTTAAAATTTTATCACTCTTATATTTACACAATTTATCATTTCGATGCAAAAATGATATCAGACTTGCCATTTTATGTATCATTGGAACACATGATTTAAAATGAATATATCCTTTTTCTACAATAGGTTTAAAAATTAATTTATAATTTAAATCAATAGCATCTCTAAATATTTGTAAATCCAAAAATTTTATTTTTTCATTTTGTTCATTCTCAATAGGCCATTTTAAATTGTTGAAATTATTCACATTATATAAAAAAAACATCAATAATGTCTTTAGGACCACAAAAAAAAATATCATCAACATATCTAGTATAAATTTTAATATCTTCAAAATTATAAGAATTAAATATAATATCTTCATATTTCGACAATGTAAAATTACAAATTTGTGCTACCATAGGTAATCCCATTGGTCATCCTTTACCCATTTTATAAAACCTATCATTATATGTTGCAATAATATTATCACTTATAAATTTTAGTGATTCAATAATAAAATTTATTAAATGTTTATTTATAAACATATTAATTAACTCAATTTCAATTAAATTTATAGATTCAAGATGATCAATTGATCCATATAATTCTGTTACATCCAATGAAGCTACCAGATCATTATCATTTATTTTTATATTTTTATATACAATTGCATCTTCTTATGAATTTGTTGGTAGAATTAAAAATATAAAAATAAATGGTAATGATCTGTTAGCTTCATTGGATGTAATGGAACTATATGGATTAATTGTCTTGAATCTATATATTTAATTGAAATTGAATTAATTAATATGTCTATAAATAAACATTTAATAAATTTTATTATTGAATCACTAAAATTTATACATGATAATATTATTGCAACATATAATGATAGGTTTTATAAAATGGGTAAAGGATGGTCAATGGAATTACTTATTTTAGCACAAATTTGTAATTTTACATGGTTGAAATATGAAGATATTATATTTAATTCCTATAATTTTGAAGATATTAAAATTTATACTAGATATGTTGATGATGTTTTTGTTTGTGGTCCTAAAGACATTATTGATGTTCTTTTATATAATCTGAATAATTTAAACAATGTAAAATGGGCTATTGAGAATGAACAAAATGGAAAAATAAAATTTTTGGATTTACAAATATTTAGAGATGCCACTGATTTAAATTATAAATTAATTTTTAAACCTATTGGAGAAAGAGGATATATTCATTTTAAATCACGTATTCCAATGATACATAAAATGACAAGTCTGAAATCATTTTTGCATCGCAATGATAAATTATGTAAATATAAAAGTGATAAAATTTTAAATATCAAACTCTTTACTAATGAACTTTTAAAAATTGGTTATGATAAAAACCAAATATTGTATACAGTTAATTCATTTAATAATAATAAGAGCGTTTGCAAATTACTTTAAATAATAAAAAATGGATAGCTATGCCATTTATAAATAACATGCAATCTAAAGTAATTAAGAATATATTTAAAGAAAAGTATAATATTTCATTTTGTGTTCCTCCAAATGTTAATCAATTAATTAATAATTCTAAAAGTATAATTCCTACATTGCAAAGAAGTAATATAATTTATCAGATTTCATGTGGATGTCAGAAATTTTACATCGGTGAATTGTGATGTTCTGTGGGGAAAAAATTGAAGGAGCATCAATTATTATATAATCGAATTTAAAATAACATAAATAGTCAATTTACTACAGCTTCAGCATTCTTTGACCATGAAAAAAATTGTAATTATAAGTTTACATTTAATAGTAATGAAATAAAAATATTAATGGAAGAAAGAAATCATAAAAAGAGGAATATTAAAGAGGCAATATTAATTGATAAATATAAGAATGATGCTATTAATAGGCAGGTTGTGAATACAGACATACACACCTTTTGGAAATATATGTAACATTAAGTTCGAAAATTTGATATTTAGTTAAAGCTGATGAGGATTACCACATAATGCTACAAAAGAATTTAAACTATAATATTTTTATTTACTGTTACGATTTATATATATATATATTGTAACGGAATATATGCCGTTACATTATTTTAAAATGAAAATAAAAAGATCGTAAATAAAATTGGATTTATTAAAAAGAAAAAAAAAACTTAAAAAACTGAAAATTAAAAGTTGTTTAATATATATAGATCGCATGATGGACAACTTTAAAAACTTTTAAAAAATAAAAATATTTGAAAGTAATTTTTTTTGTAAAAAGTAAAGATATAAAGATTGATATTTTAAAAATAGAAATAATGTTGATTTCTATAGTCTTAGAAAATGGAAATGATTGTCTTATTAATTAAATGATTGTTCAAAAGCAAACTACCTCGTGAGGCATGTAAAATAAATTAAATGGTCAGATAAGAGAATACAAAGCAATTAAATGACCAATCCAAACACGAAAATAACAGCACGGACCATAACTGAAACACGAATGGATTAGTGACGTCTTGCTCATTGAATCTCAAGATCTAATGATAAGAGACTAATAAAAATATAAAAGCCAAATTATTATTAGAATTGTTATCTGAGAGCTGACTATGAATAGATCGTTATAACTAGCTATATTGCAGATTTTAGATGTGGAAGTCTGAAATAAATTTAATTTTCGGACAACCAGTTGAGGCCTCTGGATGACAGTTCCTGACCAAATGCATGGCAAGTCGTGGTTTCATTTCAAAGGACAAAATCTACGAAAGTGATCACGAAGATGGATCTCTCTATCAAATCTACGTAAAGTATAAACTATTGTGTCTATCTAATAAGAACTTTCCTAAAATTGCAAGTAATTAATAACTGAAAATAACTCTTATCTGACTTAAAGAATGCAAATTCAATTATTGCTATTTTTTTATGTAGATGTTTAAGCAATCATTTCCAGTTCATTTTTTTTGTGTGTGTATTATGTTTTAACTAAAATGTATTAAATTTAAGTTGTTTATAGACGCTTGCATGGATTCGTTTGCGGTTAATTATATTTTGGTTTTCATATTTTATCAAAATATATAGACATTTGATAAATAATGATACCTTATGGTGAGTATCTAAAATGTATTTATTCGGATGTCTTTTAAGTTATTGGTGACAACGCAAGTATCTTATGGTGAATACTATTGGGTTACTTATAAGTTTCCCTCTGCGATTGTCGGCATCAATAATTTTGTATTTTGATCATTTATGTTTATTTTGAAATGTTTTTGACCATGGAATCTATGTAAGCGATCTATACCCAACATTTTAAAGCAAATCTGTGCGATCTATTTAAAATAGTAATTTAAATTTTTTTAAAAAAAATATTAATGTTAAAATCTAAAAATAAATTTAATCTTCAATTTTAAATGTGCGTTAATAAAAATCTATTTGTGTGTTAATTACTGGCAGTGGCTTCTTTTGTTTTATTGTTCTAAATATTTAATATATACTTTGAGAATAGAAGTCTATTGAAACTTATAAATGTTTTAAAATCTCTGCTACTCCCTGAGCTAGTGACATGGGCTAACGACCGGATGCAAAATTTAAAAAAAAATTTTTTTTTTTTTTTTGACTTACGTATCTGCCTACTTTATAAATTTTTCTAGGTTCAAATGCCTAGATGGCGCCCTGTAGTGCAGTTTACGTAAGTCTCCTCCCCCGATCGTTAAATATATATATATCCCAATTAGCTTTAACCATTATTTCACTTATATATATATATATATATATATATATATATATATATATATATATATATTGACTTGAATATTACATATATTTTGGAATGAATACAGACATCAAACTTAATTTATTATACATATCATCGATATAATTCAATATCCAACTTTAGTTTACAGTGAGATAATTTTAGGAAACAGATGTCAATGTCATGGGAGATGAATATTTATGAAACAATGGAGTATACTGATTGCCTCACCAATGATTGATCACTGGAAATAAAATAATTTTATTCCTATTGAACATTGGTACTTAAAATTTTGGAAAATAAATAGAACAATACCATAAACTTTAAACACATCATATTATTTTTGTGTATCAACATCTATAAATATTTAATTTTATTTCCTTTGCCTTTAAAACCTGCTTACTTTAGAATAATCCATTTTGAAAAATTAGTAGATGAAAAATGGGAAAACAGTGGTTTAAATATTTTTTATTTAATAAAATTTAGGTCCTCCTTACACAGCAACTTGACCAGGTTAATAATTAAATTTAATAGGAAAGTAAGATTTTATTGTTCTTCATATTAAATTCATTCACTTATGACATGACTGATTTCTTGTTTATTATTAAGTTAATTAATTTATTAATATTTGTTTATTTATTATTTGATATAAATGACTAATATCCTTGGATGAAGGGTCTTTTCTTTCAATGATAGGGACCATATAGAGATGGGAGGTCTTATAAAAATGGAATTTCTTCAAAATGATTCAATATTACAAAAGTCTTCATTTATACTTATATTGTTTAATTTAAATTTAGTTAGCTGGTGTTATCATAATCTTTGGAATTATAAAATGTTATTTATTTTTTTGCATTCTATTAAATATTGTTTGTGCTATGATATATATTTACTATGGGATATGGGAAGGTATAATTTTAAAATGTATATACTAACATAGTAAAAATGTATTTAAACACTTGTTATTAAAAATTTTGTTATATAAATATAAATTTAAATTGTTTTCAATTAATAAATATTGTTAAATTTATTTTTAAATTAAGGAGGTCTCTGATTTATTTAAATTATTTATTTTATTTTCATAATAGAATAAAATTGAATACATATAGCCACATATACATATCATCTTGATTTAATATTATGATAACTTGCTTGGAAGGAATTTTGAGAATGTATGCTACATGATATCAATTGACCCCTGAAAAGAGTTAAGGGTAAATTTAACATTGAGTTTGAATACTAAGCAAAGTGGAATAATAAAGAGAAGTGATGATTATATGAAGTGGTCTAAGTTGTATCTGTGCTAAATGTTTAAACATTAAATTATGATAATTTAAATAGTTGCAATCATGGATTAAACTTTTATCGCTTAATTCATGGCATCCTACATGAAGATCCTAGGTCTAACCATAGATAGATATGTTCACCTTCATTCCTTAAAAGAATATGGACCATTACAATATATATATATATATATATATATATATATATATATATATATATATATATAAACAACTGGAATAAGATTACAAAGATTTTAAGAATGCTTATATAAAATTGTAGATTAATATCATATAAGCATTTTTAAAATTTTGTAGTTTTATTCCAGTTGTTATATATATATATATATATATATATATATATATATATATATATATATATATAGTAATCTTCTCTATTGATGGATCCACAATATACCCATTATTATCTATTATATTAGTTCATCACTAAACAATCAAATATAATAATGATAAGGTATGAGACTCTATCTGGTTTGAAACTTAAAATACATAAAAACATAAGATAGGCATTAGGGAAGATTACAATGTAGAGGTTTTAACATTGAGAAGCATATAAAATATACTACAAAATGACATTGCTATTGTATAAATTCTCCCAATACCAACCCTCCTATTAATCATTAGGAAAATCCCTATAAAAAACAATGATTAACATAATATTTCATTTTAAATAAGTACCTAATCCTACTTATGTAATGTAAGAAATTCTAAAATAATAATATTTAAAAATACAAACTAAATTAAATTAAAATAATCAATGATATTTCTATGGATATCATAGTGATCATAATTATTTTGCTTTAAATTATAATATAGCAATTTTATTGATAATTAAATAATTGAAATGCAAGAGGAATTTTATTAGGATCCAACTATTTAAATAACAATCACGCTTATCATTACAAAACATTAACTATCTTCCTACTTAAAATTCACAAAACTAATTATTCTATTATAATTGACAGCAGCAATCATTATGTCATAAATCTCACTTAATTAAATATTTTTTTAATTAATTAGCATTTACCCATTATAATTGCATTTTTCAGAATTATAAATATAATATATTTTATCAACACCTTGTACTTGAAAATAAAATATTTCTAAATTTATTCTATAAAATAAATTTCAAAACTAGATTTTAAAATTAGAATTTGACTCTTAAAACATAATATTAATTTCTGTTATATGCTTTCCATTTCGTAATAGTACTTGATTGCACTTTTCAAATAAATGTTCAAGATTATTTTATACAAATATGAAGTAATACAATTTCCTTTTAATATAATTACAATTTAAAAGTAATTAATGATTAATATATCAATTATAAATACTCAAATTTAAATCATTAAATAGAATATATACTAAATATATGACATGTAAAAACTCTAGGTGGATTATGTGCTTTATGGATATAACCTTGTAGTGGAAATGATTCTCAAAAGCAATAAAATTACAAATATAAATTTTAAATTAAAATATTATTTTATTTACAATAATAATAATTTACATTCATTACAGATAGAATAATAATTATTCCATACATTTTAACCTTCATTTATATTTATTATCTAGTTCATTAAAATAAATTGTTCATCTTTCTTATCATCATGTATGCTTTCTTAATATTATTATACAGTTTTACCGTCCATGAGTTATCTTATGGTTATCTTCTTGGTCGGATTTCCATATTTACCATATATTTTATAACTTTAAATATTTCAATAAAACTATAGTAATTTTTATAATAATTTATACTTAAAATATGTATGAAAATATAACAATCTGTTGCAGTAATATAAGAAAAACAATATAACTAATGTATTTAAAATAAATGATAAATTCAGGGATACTTTTTTTGCATAAATTATGAGACATTTTGTACATTCTTTCTTTCTATCATATACATTTTATGTCTTACTTTGATTTCCAGAATCAATATTTAAACAATAATTTATTCAGATTTTATTTAAATACAAAGTATTTGTTTTGTGTATGGTCTTACAACTTTGTTGCTACTCTGACAATACTTAGGAAAAAAAAAAACTATAAAATTCCTAAAAATATCTAGTCAACTTTTGATGCCTACTATATTCTTATTTTACAGAAAATCTCATAAATAAGAAACTGATTTATTTAAGTACTATATCAAAATATGGGAATGGATGTCTCTATTATGTATGAGGTGTCATACTTTGGCAGGTAAATCATTTTTCCTAATGATCTTACTACAATTTTATCCTGGATTATATATCAAGCACTATGATATATACAACATTCATGACTCCCTGAATAATCTTTTTATCTCCTTCTAATAAAACAAATAGATATCACACAGATTAATCTCATTAAACTAATTGCTAATTCAAATTATCATTCCATACTATATTTTCAGCATCTACTATTATAAAATACCTCTGGAACAATACTATAATCCAATATTTCCATTATATATATCTATCCACCTTAGAGATCATGTTACAAAACAAATCCTTTACCATCATCAATATGACATTTTTTTCTAATATAACAAATGATACCATAATTAATTTTTTTCATATTAACATTCACTTTTTTAATTTTCATAGATAACAATATATTTTGTAATATGTTTATTGTTATTTTCATATAATCCTATATTTTTTTATTTATCACCATTATTTCATTCTACTTATCAAATGCACTTTATGATAATAAATTTGAAATAGATTTAAAACACATTTTACCACAATCAACTTTTAAAAATGTATACTTACTAAAACATAAACTTAATGTATTATAGTACCCACATACACTCTTATGTTATGACTCTTATAGTTTCTTCATTCTCTATGCATACTCTTCATTTTTTTTTATCAAAAACGAATAATAATAATAGGTTAAAACCTCTTACCCTTATATACTAGATTGCATATAAAAATTATTTCAATTATGTCTAATTGTAATACATAGTATTTATATTTCATCTCAAAAATATTATTAATAAATTTAAAATTAAAAATATTTTTACTCTTTTTTTTAAAGAGAACCCGTTTCAATTACTAATTTAACATTATCATGGTAACCAAATCAATGTTCACAATTCCTCACTTCTCATCTCCTTTTTTATACTAAAAACGCATGTACATTTAAAAAAAATATTTAAAAAATAATCATAACAATAACTGGATAAATGTTTATGATTCTGATGAATCATTAATTGCTTTTTCGATTTTGATGAGTTTAAAGTTAAATGCACATAATTATACTCTTGAAATATATAATAAGGAAAGAGTTTAATAGATATTCTCAGTAAATCTTTACATTAAGTTTCCCACATTAAAATCTTTAGAATATGTTAAATTAATTCAGCAATAAGTGTTTACTCCAACTTATCTCTTCACTTAATTCTTATTTAATAGTATTAACTTTATATAACTTTCTGTACAGTAATATATCATCTTCATTATTGACATCCACTGTTAAAAAGTTAAACAGACTTTTCTGTTATCCTTTATATATTAATATTTATTTCTTATAATAATTTAACTTTATTCACTGATAATAAGATAGTCTTCATTTATATAAGATTTCATCTCATATTAAAACATGATAAATATTAATTCTTTTTGTCTGCTCTATCATTTCTTCATTATTAAATATATCCTAAATATTTTCTTCTTTAACTTTTTTTTCAAGCTATCTAGAACACATCAATTGTTTAATTCAAAAAGAAAATTAATTTTAACGACTTATTGCTATCAACAAAATCATTATTTTTAAAGTTCGATAAAATAATTTTACAAATTTTAAAAGTTTATATATAGAGATTTTATACTTGTTCCTGTGTTTTGATACATAACTAACAAAATTATTTAATTTGGCATACATAAACAAATGTTTTCTTACATGAGAGAAGGTATATTTTTTTTAGGTAAGGGTAGTTTTCAGCCCTTTTTCACTATTCTTCCAAAGGATAATAATATTTTAAATTCGTCTTTTAGAATTCCTTTTGATATCATTTTAATTATAAGTTGACTTTCAAGATTGCAATTAAATCATAATAAAGAAATTAATTTAAATTCATTCTATGGCATTAAAGATTACTATTAAATGTATTATATCCTTAGGCAGCTTTTAATTATTACTTTTAGTATTTAAAAAATAAAATATTTTAACTTTTTTTATATTTTTATATGGACTAAAGTGAAACAGTTCTTTACTATTTAATGAATTAATTCCCTGGTTCATCTCCTCACTACCTTAAATAGTCCAGACAGAATGATGTCAGAAAATCAATTAATTAGATACCATTGGTTAATATCTAAAGTCAACTAACATTAATTTCATATTTTTGTCTATATTTAAAACAATTAAAACTAATACATATTTTACAAACAAAATTAAATTATAAAATTTTTAAAACTGGCATTTTAAATATAATTGTGATTTCAATAGGTGATATTATTAATTGAATTTATAGTAAAAAGTTTAATAGTATATATTTATATTTAAAATATACTATGGTGATTTTAAAATAAATTATTATCTTGTAATTAAATATTGTTCATTCTTTTATTTATTAAAATTCTCTTCTGAGTAGCATGTTTCTCTTTAAAGGATCACTGAAATGAAAATAAACTAATGTTAAATATATTTCTATTGCAACTTTTATTAACTTTAATAAATCTATATAAGTAAAAATATTTTTTGAATTAAAAATCTATTGTAGTGAAATTATATAATGGTTTGTAGTATAATAAATAAAGGATGGATAATACATATCTCTACAGAATTCTACATTTAAACTTTATGAGCTAAATAGCTGATGTTTCAGTACAGTAACAAGTACCTTTTTCAAAGCATTATCTTTTTCCAAATCATAGGAATGGGTGTGAGATTTAAAATCATTTTTATCTCTGTTTCTCCTCATACTTAAATTCTATTGGTTGAGAAGTTTTAAATTTTATTTTGTCTTCCAATAGTTTCTTCCAAGTGTTGTTAATCTTTTTTAATTCACACCTTTCATTTATGCTCTTGGGCCTTTTAAAAATCTCTATACCTTCTCTTAGCAATCTCTGGTCATATTGTTCAAATTTTCTAGAGTATTTGTTTATCAAAATTGATATCATAATTAGTTAATTTTATATGAGAATAAAAACTGATGAAATGGATTTTTTTCTGACTGCCAACCTGTGTTCTTTCTTTTTAATATTTATTTTATGATTAGTCTGTCCAATATATGTATGTGAACAGATCCTACATGGAATTTCATATACACTATGACACACCAAAGAAATTTTGTTTTTAAGAAGTGGAAATATTTCATTATTTTTTTTAAAAGTAGTGTAAACTGTGTGAATATTATTATTCTTTAAAATGTTTCCAATTTTATCAGTTACTCCTTTTATATATGGCAAAATTGTCTTAATTTCTGATGTATCAAAATCTTTTTTCTTCTTATATGTATAAGCCCTATTAATAATGCTGTAATTAAAACCATTATCTAGAAGCATTTTTAGTAGCAGAAATATCCTGGAGAAAATGGCTATCATCAGAAAGTCTCTTAGTTCTATCCAACAATGTCTTTGCCACTGAAAATAGTTGTGCAGGATGGTTATGAGAAGAAAAATGTAGAACTCTCCCACAAGGAATATCCCGAAAATACTAATAATATGAAATCATCATTTATCCATGAAAATATTAGAATTAACATATATATATATTGTAACCGTTCGATTGTTGTCCCAACTACATAATATCACCAAAACATAAGTACGCTAAGAATTGTAACCTCGATCACCGATCAATTCCCGCTGCACATTATCAGCTATTAAGAGCTGTAACCAAAAGCATATCATGCTATCTATATTATGCACCAAAGACCACAACCAACATCTGGAGCAACTTACCACAGATCAAACCAATGATATGACATAAACTTTTTATGATTTTATTTGATCGCAGTCAGGGTGTACCGTGAATACCTATCATAGTAGTATGATAAAATACATTAAACAAATTATAAGTGTAATGTTATTATCTTTCAAACCTTAATTTGCGATTTTCATTGTATGAGACCCGATGGCCGACCATGTACAAGATGGCATAATTTGTGGAACTACATAAGATTATGAAATTTTAAACCATCTATATGATTTTTAATACAAATGCTAGTCCAGGTAAAGCTTTGCAATGAATAAACATAAATACTTGGGTTCTTTTTTTATAGTTTACTATATCACTGAGACTCTTATTATACTGACAAATGACAATTTAAAAACGTTAAGTAAATATATTCAATCATGTCATTATCTGGTAAATCTGTTTACAGGTTTAATAATTAATTTATATTGTATACTAGAATCAACTACGCAAAGCTAAAATGATGGAAAAGGTAAATGGGATTTTATTGTACCTTACACATCATAAACTACCAAAGACGAAAAGCATCCAAATGTTTTCTCAAAATATCATTAAACTCTTATATCATGTTGATGATAGTATGTACTTCAATGTATGCTCTATCCAAGGTTTATGATTTCTGATTTTACGAATGACAAATAGCAACGGCACAGTAAGTTTAATTATAAATCAACGTTTATTTACAAATTTATGAATAATAAGTAATTAATTCCAATGTTATAATTACAGACATAAATAAACAAATAAAATAAATAAATTATAATTCCATCGACTTTTTTCAATAACATATCATAGGTACGGTTTTTTTTAAAAACCTAATCATACCTTATATTTCAATTTGATATAATGAATGTATTGAGGAAATTATACTAAATTCAACATCAACTCATGAAATATCTAATGTCATTTCCAGATTCAACAAATCTATACCGTAAACTTACAATAATATAATAAATAATATTATATCTGTAGGATTTAGCTATAATGCAATCATTAAATAAAATGAAAATTTAAACTTACATTCAGGTAAATAATAATCAACCAACAGTTAATTATTATGAGGTAACTTGAATAGAAGGTCCTGCTACAATTTAATAATCTAACTTATAAATTATACTTACAAATGGAAGAAGATGATTTAGCAGATTAACTAAAATACTTTGCCCAACTTATATCTATGAAGTAAAACCATATTCCTGTGGATGCATTCATCTACACATAGGAATTAAATAACACTAAACGCTTTGTGGATTTATACACCATCATAAAGTAATAAGTATAATTACACAATTCCGTGGATTAACCACCAGCACAGGAATGAGTGTAAAATACAAAAAATGGCAATTAAGTAATCTGCGGATTAACCACCGGCACAGATTAATGCCTTTTAACATTATAAAACAACATTACTATTTACTTCACATTAAAGTGCAAAATCATCCTCCTCAGTTATTCTGACCATTCAGAAAACACTAACATTTTAGCAAATGTGGGTTCTTGCATAATAAAATGTTACGCTAATCAGGACAACTAATGTACTAACTTATCTTGCTTAAAATAAAACATATGTAATATAATATAAGTAATATTGGTATAGGAATAGAAATCTGGAAAGACTCACAAAATACCTCATAAAGATTGATACATCTCATGAATTCATTTAGTACTTTTCAAGCTTTTTCGCAAGCGCTATTCTCTTGAATAAATATTTTATTCAACCCCTATTAATTTAAACTTAATAAAATATAACTTATGAACTTCACATGCAAGTTCCTATAACGATAAAATTAAAGTAATGCATTATTCATCAAATACATAAAATCTAACAGGTGTGTGTGTGATATAAATTAAATGTATAGCATTTTATAGTTCAATACATGAATTCTAGCAGGTGTGTGTATCACAAATTAGATTGTATAGCATTTTATAACTACAAATATGATCCGTGAAATCCATGTACGATGTGTCGAACAATAAATATACGAAGTAATAGCTACAATTATAGTTGAATTCCATACATGTAATTTTATCCATTTGTATTAGTTATTATAAGCACTATTAGATTAACGATTTTACGTGGCTCCATAAACATGAAACAATTTCAAAACATGACACGCAGAATTTAAATGAAAATGTTTTTCATAAGTTATTAATTTCTACATTTCTCTATTAAAACTGTTCCAAGTTTATCACATCCATGCTAATATTTATTTATCCACGCTTAAATCTAGGAATACTAATTATAGCAATTAATTTAATCATTCCAAATTGACGATAAAATTAGAAAATAGCTTTGATTAATTATTTGAAGACTGTTTTTATTATCCAAATGGTAAACAAATTAACTAGCAAATATATTACTGGCATTGCAAAGTTAAATATCAATCAATTCTATATTTTTTATTAAAATTATAAACGGAAATATTAAACTATGTTAATAACTTTAACATTTTACTTTAATTTAAACTTCTTTTTTAAAAAGCAAATTTTCATATTTATAAAACTTCTGTAATTAAAATACTTATTTAATTTTTCCAAATTGTAGAATAATAAATATTTTAAAACATACCAAACTCTTGCAATTAATTCTTTTAAACTGGAAAGCTCCGACATATTTCAAATGTAATATTGGAAAATTATTACTGGTGATTTGATCCACCTGGCTAGCCGACTTGAACAGACTTTTAAATTTAGCAATTCATCTTATTATTAAATACCACTATGTTATTTTTACGTTTATAGAAAACTTTGTGGTAATCCGTTTACTTGTTAACTATTTTAAAATAAGCTTATCATATTTACACCATTTGCCTTTTACCATTTTCTTTTCTTTCTCCCTCCAAAAGCAACACTATCAGACGATCTTTTTTTAAATTCGCGCTCTTTTTTTTTTTTTTACATTGAAACGCATACGTAATTACTGTATTTATTTTTAATAATTAGATTTAGTTGAACAAATGGTTTTTTTTTTTTTTTAATCAATGGAAATAATTTTTAAGACCATTTTAAACAAATAAAAATTAATTATCATTTTTAATAATATTTTACCAAATCTAATGTGTTGTCAAAATTTTTAAAAAGTTAAACATTTTGATATGAATTAGTATATGGAAAGAAGCAATTTAAATTTATTAAAATAATATAGGCAACAAGTAAGGCAAAATATTACCCATTCTCTCTAATAAATTATTTTGAATATAAGAGAGTAATCTGTTCAAAGTGCAAATCAAGCCAATCAAATCACCAAAAGAAGACAGAGAAATTTTTATACTAGTTACATCAATTATTATATTTTATACTAAAATATATATATATATATATATATATATATATATATATATATATATATATATATATATATATATAAGCCTTCAGATTTTGATTTACATGATTAATACATTAGGTTTACTTAAAACCCA
Organism: Epiperipatus broadwayi; assembly: GCA_028023455.1. Taxonomy (NCBI): domain Eukaryota; kingdom Metazoa; phylum Onychophora; class Udeonychophora; order Euonychophora; family Peripatidae; genus Epiperipatus; species Epiperipatus broadwayi. Next base: position 699,777 of record JAQFVV010000337.1, on the reverse strand, counting down.
CTTAACACATAGGCATGTGGTTTGATTTAAAGTGAATATGTGTGAATTGACATTTAACAGAAAAAAGTGATTAAAATTTTACATCTAAGTTGTATTTGACAAGCAATGGAATTTGTACAAGCAATGGAATTTGCAATACAATTGACAAATATGTGCACACATACATAAATGTGTGTGAAATTTCTGAACATATTTAGCTTGTTACATAAAAATAAATGGTTAAATTTTTTAAGTCATATTTTTGATAATACAAATACTTTATGCTAGGTTTATTAAACCTCACAGTGAAATATATTAATTCGTTTCCATAACATATTTGAATTGTTATATGAAATACAGTAATAGATTTAAAATGTACATATACATGTGTGCATGTATATATGCAGACTGAGATTTACCTATTTTAATTTATTACAATAATAAAGTTATTAAAATATACATTTTCACAATTAAATTCTTTGTTAAAATTATATTATAACATTCACATATTTTTTTAAGGTAAGTTTTATTTTGCTGGGTATAGCTTTCCTTTTTTTTCTTTTGAAAAATAAACAAAATCAGTTTTGTAAGGATTATTGTTGATTGATTAATTAGTTGTCTTTAAATTTAAAAATATAGATTTTAAATATTGTTTTCACTATATAAATTATTTAAAATATCTGTTTTGATATATATATATATATATATATAAAACAGATATTTTAAATATATATATATATATATATATATATATATATATATATATATTACTATCATGTTTAAAACATCATTTTAAAATGAATTATTTAAATTTTCATTATATATAAAGTCATCACCATTTTATACATGTTTATCTGTACTTCTCTGCACATAGTTGGCAAAGCATACATGTAATTAATTATTCATCCATCTCAGGAACCCTCTTGGTGAGGTTGTTGATTTAACATCAGTATAGTCCAGGTAAGGATTGTTCTGCAGTTGGTTTCACTTAGACTAGGATTTGGTAAGTTTCAGGTCAGCAAGCTATTTTTCTCTCACTTGTTCATATTATTGATTCAGAAGTGACCCAACTTCAAGTAAATCCTTTTGTGAAGCAAAATAGTAGCAGCTCATTGATCTACTGTGCTTCCTTCCATTATTTTATGTCTGTTCTCTAACTTTATAAAACCATTTCAGCAGTATGGCAACCACAGCAAAACTTCTAGCCAACTGCTCCTCAAAAATTTAAACCAAAATTTGCAGCTAACTGTTTCACAAAAAATAATACAAGAATTGTCTTCAAAAAATTATTATCCAAACCTTGCAGCTGGCCATTTTGGCCACCTCCTTAAAATATTAAAATCAGACTCTTCTGGTCAGCTTTTAGAAAAGCTACAAGTCAAAACTAACTTATATTTTTATCAGTCTTTTTATAATCTTGGTTGGGTCAGGTAATGACAACATAGTGTGTTTTCAAACTGTCTAATCCTTTTAAAAACAACTTTGAAATTTTTATCAAAGTGTGATTGGCAAAAGTTGATTTAAATTAAATGTAATACTTTGGAATTTGACGAAAGGTGTGATCTACATATACATCTTTATTTTTCTTCAAATGACTTTTAAGTAAAAGCTACTTTTTGGAATTTTTATCACTTTAATTAATTAAAAAGATTTCAAAAACACCATACTTGTTTTTAAATTTCAAAATAATAATAATAATAATAATAATAATAATAATAATAATAATAATAATAATAATAATAATAATAATAATAATAATAATAATAATAATAATAATAATAATAATAATAATAATAATAATAATAATAATAATAATAATAATAATAATATTATCCTGCAGCAAATCTCTGCTGAGGTAAGAAGCAATCTTTAAGCTCTCCGATGTAAGTATTTATATTTTTCTTTTGTTTCAACTTGTTATTCACAAAACAAATGGAATACAGAACAAATCAAATCAAATAATAGATTAAGAGTATTTTTTAAATATCAGTGTGTATTCATATCTTTTTTTTACAAAAAAAAAACTGACTTGAGTCAGAATAATAAATCATGGCTATTGCCCAGTCAAGCATGAGCGAGTTAAGCACCAATATGAAATTAACAACATCGTTAGTTTCAACATCACCTATTTCATATGCAAAAATACTTAAAAGCAACAGCAATATTACAGCACCAACCCAAATACCGCATTTCCGAAGAACAAATACAAATGATATAAAAAAATCTAGATTTACATACTCAAGAGGAACATCAACCACCACCCACAATCTGGACAAAAGAAACACTTGAAAATGTGATGGACCGTTTCAATGATATGGTGCCTCGTATGCTGTTTGAAACTTTTTACAAGTTTTTTTCACCAACATCGCTAGTACTCACAGTAACAGATAATCAATGCTCATTATATCATTTCCCAAAAGCTATATTATATAAAGCAATTATGCATAATGCATTATGGGAAACAATCTCTTTTATCACAGAACATCCAAATTCACAATATATAACCATTCATTTTTATACTTAGCAGCAAAAAGGATGTTTTCAATCCACTATTTTAGCACTCAACAATTATGCACTCATAATTATAGATGAAAACCGGAAAAATATTATTACTGGAGTGCTAAAAAATACTTATCTTAAATACAACTTACAAGATTTTCAAAAAAATGATAAACCCGTTTGGAAAAGTAATTGCCCTACAGCCAATTTATTTAAAAGACACACCTATACCGATATGTAGTAATCGTTTTGAATTTAAAATAAAACTCCATAAAAATGTAGATGCTGCCACGATCCCAACACAAATTACAGATCAAGAAGCAACACTCTCTCTTTACATAAGAGGTTTAAAGCCACTTTGTTTTGGCTGTGGACAGAGAGGCCACCTAGCAACTCAATGTGATAACACAAAAGGCAATCACTGTGAACAAACCAAAATCCTCTCCCCAGAACAACCCACTGGTGATGAAAATAAAATTTCTAATAACACTACATCCATTGACAACTCAATAATAGAAAATGGAAAAAACAGGTTCAAACACCCACAAACAAAAATGATAATGGAGAAGAATTGTCAATCCCAAAGACTAACCAAAAACATAATAACACAGAAACTAACATAGACACCCAAGGTTTAAATGAAACACAAAATGAAGTAATTACATCACAGGATCAGCATCTTAATAAAACAAAAGGTCTACCAAGTAAAAATCAACAAACAGAAAATAAACACACACTGCTATATAATGAAAATATAAATCAGAATAATATAAGTACACCATTAATAAAACAAACCACAATAATAAACAAAACTGCATCAAGCATAATGGATGCAATAGAACCTCCTCTTTCACCCATTCAAGAGAATACACCAGAGGTAAAAAGAAAGCCAGGTAGACCACCTAAAAACCATGAATCCAAAAAGGCAAAAAAAAAACAGACCAAAAGCACAACTCATCAGACATATACAACTTAGAAAATGATAAAATAGAAATGGATTTAAGCAAACAACAAATGGACAACTGTTCAATTTCATCACAAATTGCCTGTATAGAGTCTGAACCAATATTAAATGAAAGAAAAACTAATAATAAGCCCTACCAAGTTTTAAATATGTATCAGCATCCATCTACTGCAATATAAACAAAAATTTAGAATTAAAATATAAAAATAAAAAATCAATACTCTGTTATAAAATTATCCTGAAACATGGAGATAAAAATTGGATCACTCAACATTAGAGGCTTAAATGCCATCAAAAAACTTTTTGAACTCAAAAAATGGTTACATACAACACAACCACACATACTAGGGCTATTGGAAACAAAAATATACAGTGGCTCTCAAATTGATCCTTCAAAATATTTAGTCAGCCAAGGGTTTTGTGCATGCTCAAAGCAATCATTATCACCATCAGGTGGCACAGGTATAATAATATCCCACAACTGCCCTTTTGATTCTTTTAAAATTATCTATATTGACTCTAATCTTATCATAATAACACTCCATCGTAAAAATATCACACTTAACCTAGTATTTGTCTATATACCACCAGGTCCTGTCATCATCTCCAGAATAATAGTGACAATAAATTCAATGCTTACAGCAACACCAAATCCCATAATACTCCTGGGAGATTTCAACATGACCTACCAAACTTTTGTCACCAAATGGATCCATCAAATAACAATCCCACTTATGAGTGCTGAAGGTTTTCTCCCATCAAACTCAATATCTTTTAATAACAATAGATATAAGTCACTTATTGATTTGTGTTTCTACTCACTAATGTTACATCATTATTTTAATCTTGAACTCTGTCCATCTATAATCTCAGATCATGATGCTCAGTTCATCACCCTCGACCTAACAAAAATACAGAATACAACAATAGCCCTTCAATAGACTATGTGAATACTTCTTCCAACACAAACAACTGAATTCCTATATTCAGAAACATATATAATGCTCCAAAAACTTTAAAACATGTCACTTTATCCAGTACAAAAGTATATAGCATTCACCAATATACTTTTTTTCAACATTAATCATATTACTTGCAATTCAACACCCCCCACCAGATTATTAGTTTGGCAGATAAACTACATAAAAGAATAATCATTTCCAGACCAACTACAGATAATCAAACACAAATTAAAAAACTTATAGAAATGTACAACAAAACATGCAACATACTAAAGCAATATGCAGCAATAAAAAAGAAAAATATATACCTTACACAACAACACACTTGGACCAGAGCATATATATGGTGGGCACTAGGATACCCATCCACAGTCAGAGTGCCTATGACACTTGGAAATAGATGGCTCTATAACAGCTGGACATAACATGATAAACCCAATATATCAACACTTTAAAAAAAAACGGCAAAAACAAAGAGTGTACATATCAAATGAAGACATATTTGGAGACCCTGAAACAGACACACCAATAAAAACAACTGACATTGTATTTCAACTTGCAACCATAACAAACACATGTCACCCAGGACCACAAGGAATTCCCAAATTTGTGTTCAAACATCTTAGTCACTTCACAGCCAAATACCTGTGTGATCTAGCAAATTATATATCTCAAAAAAATTGCAACATACAAAGTCTATATCCAGTTGCAATGGTTCCATTTAACAAAAAACCAACAGCAATATCATCTTTATCTAATCTACGGCCAATTTCAATGGGACCTTTAGGAATAAAAATTCTTGAAAGAGTACTAAAGGAGAAAATAGAACAACACATACTCCCTGTATTATCATCAGCACAATATGCCAAAAAAGAATCATTCATTGGCCAGGGTGCCTTAATGTACAAAACAATAATTGAAGGAGTAAAAAAAAGAAATATGCACCAATTATAGTTCAACTAGACATTAAGGCAGCATTTGACTCAGTGCCTATAGCCAAATTATTAGATGTGCTGGAAAAACAACAATACCTCCATCCCTACTATATATAATAGCCAATCTGCTACTCAGCCGTGAAATTCACTTCACACTGAATGGAAAAAATTCACCAGTCTTCAGACCGAGTCAATCCATCCCACAAGGATCTCCCCTCAGTGCCTTGCTTTTTACAATATATATATATATATATATATATATATTGTAAAAATTTATATATATATATATATATATATATATATATATATATATATATATATATATATAAATCCTCTATTAATAGAGATACAAAAAAAATAAAAGGCATTCAAATCCCAAACACTGCTTTAAATATATCATGAATAGCCTATATGGATGATGTAACCATTTTCTTCCCCTCTAAAAAGAAGCTGCCCATATTACAAGAGATAATCAAGAATTATACCTCAAATTTTAATTTAAAAATTAACACAAATAAAACTGTTGCATGGTCAATATACACAGGCAAGCCATGTACAGAGATGTTTAATGGTAAACCATCTGATTTCCTTGGTTTCCCATTTTACCTTGGAACCAATGGAATGAGACAAAAAATTCAAAATAAATTAAAAAAAGATGCTGAAAAAATCACAGCCTCACTTGAAAAGTCATACCTGTCAATATACACAAAGGTAGCACTATTTAATCAATTAATAATCACAAAAATTACCTACTACACACCTATAATCAAATTTGCAAAAAAAACATTTATATCTAAAATCTCATCAATCTGTAACAAACTAATATGGAAGAGAAAGACAGTGGCAATCTCTACAAAAAATCTGAGCAGACCACCACATAACAATGGACTTGGACTCCATAAAATCAATGTTTTTTTACACACAGAAATCAGTAAATCTAATAACAGCAACCATAAAAAGATTTCCAGACCTGGAGTGTGTAATCAGTATAATACCCACAGACAGACCACCCCCTTCATATGGATATCTATCCACACTGATTAAAGAACTCAAGCCAATATACAACAAAATATCATTCAATAATGACAACAAGTATACATACTGGGACATTTATAATATACTATACCCAAACCAGACACCTAATCTACATCCATCAGTTCTTGGGATAGACAACAGGAAACTACTGCAACAATTCAGAAAATGGTCATTAGAACCAAAATTATTTGATTTTCTACTTAAACTTAATCTAAATGCTCTATCCACAACACATTTCAATAGATTTCGTAGATTCTATACAAATATAGACCCCATGTGTGGGCTATGTCATAGAGAAGAAGAGGCACAAGATCATTTTCTTCATTCCTGCAGTGCCCTAGAAACAATACATCGCACAATGTTTACCACATACAGAAAGGCCATCATTTCAATTGATGAAATAATAAATAAATTTAAAAAAGGCAACATCCCTAATATTCGTGCAGCAACATATAGCCTTTATGCCACTGGTGTTCCAGATGCATTTTTGCACTTGCTAATAACCCTCGACGCCACCCAGCAACATTTTCAATAAAACTAGAACTGTTCAGAAAAAGAGACAGCATCCTAGCTCAACCAGATGTGTTTGCAGCCACATTGTTACACTTGAAACAAAGATCCAGTCTATAAAATATAAAGTCCAATATGATAGATGATGACATTTTCAACATCAGCATTTTTTTCAACTTCAAACAGATGCAAGCATAAACTGAACTAAATAGAGGACCAAATTTAAAAACAAGAAAAAAAGTATGCAGAAATGATAAAGACTTATATACTGAAAGTTGTAATTTGTTTTGCATTTGTAACAAATCAATATATTACTAGATGTGACTCTGTAACTTTTTAGATTCAATAAAGTTTTGCTTTGAAACATAATAATAATAATAATAATAATAATAATAATAATAATAATAATAATAATAATAATAATAATAATAATAATAATAATAATAATAATAATAATAATAATAATAATAATAATAATAATAATAATAATAATAATAATAATAATAATAATAATAATAATAATAATAATAATAATAATAATAATAATAATAATAATAATAATAATAATACGATATTTATATTTATTAAGACCTTTTAAAAATTTTAATTTATAATACAATTTTATTTTAAACCAGTTATTTAACTATTCACTGATTATTATTTTATTCCAGGAAAGGTAGAAAATATTTATAAAAACTTATGTCTGTATTTATTCCTACTTTTTCTTTATTTTATATATATATATATATATATATATATATATATATATATATATATATATATATATATATATATATATATATATATATATATAAACATTACAAGCATAAAGCTAAACTAGTCAATATAAAATCAAAACTACCCCAAATCCAAAATTAAACCAGACCAGCATAAAAATAATATTAAAACACTACCTAAGTTTCACTGCTACAAGCAGATTTCTCAAGTGTAAATAACTACAAAAACTACACAATATATACAATATTAAAAACTACCCACAAATCCATTCACTTCCCAAGCACCCTTAATATTAAAAGAACTCTTAAATAAGTTAATTGCCTCAGAATAATAAGTTTTCTATAATAAAGACTCTTTAATTCTTCTTTTGATTTCATTTCTCTCAAAGAAGACAACCTTAGTTTCATCAAAACCAATAGTGTGGCCTGTATCTTTTACATGGACATACAGTTCTGCTTTGTATGTCCATGAAAAATATACTGGCCACACTATTGATTTTTATGAAGCTAAGGTTATCTTCTTTGAAAGAAATGAAATCAAAAGAATTAAAGAGTCTTTATTATTGAAAATTTATTATTCTGAAGCAATTAACTTATTTAAGAGTTCTTTTAATATTAAGGGTAGATGGGAAGTGAATGGATTTGTGGGTAGTTTATAATATTATATATATTGTGTAGTTTTTGTAGTTCTTTACACTTGACAAGTCTGCTTGTAGCAGTGAAACCTTAGGTTGTGTTTTAATATTATTTTTATGCTGGTCTGGTTTAATTTTGGATTTGGGGTAGTTTTGATTTTATATATATATATATATATATATATATAAACTGATTTATTAGAAGAATATATATATATATATATATATATATATAGTATTCTTCTAATAAATCAGTTTATATGTCTAACACTCTGAATAGTTTACACTTTTAAAATTTAGCTATAAAACTGTTTTTGGAGATTATTTCTTTGGGTAGGTTGAAGTAAGAAGACAATAATACTTGCATGGTTTGCCTTCCAGATGCTTGCCATCCATTATTTTAAATAATCCATTTTCAAGGGCTTACAACACATGGTAAAAACAATATAGCTGACTCTATGTTATACTTTCAATAATTTTTTTAATTTTTTTAAAATGATAAAGAAGCACAAAAGTCCACATGGATGTAATTCAATTTTTTTATATATTTTTTTTAAAAAACAGTATTTAGTACAAACAACAAACAGGCAAACAGACATCACTTTTTAGGCATGTACTATCCTGTAATTTTTAAAATATTCCACTGAAACATAAAAATCCAAAGGGTTGTAATTAACATATTTCAATGTAAATTTACTACACCAGCTGCAAACTAATTTCAGTGCAGTGACAAATGATGTTTTAGAGCCTTATAACTATGTTCCTTTCCATACAGGTGCTTAGATCATGTGTGACATTGAATTTCTGTTCACATAAAGTGTAATTTTATGCTCATTAGTACATACATTTTAGGCAGGCACTATCCTGTAAGTTTAAAAATATTTCACTGCATCTTGTTCTGTTGATGTAATATTTTAAATTTTAATAATATTTCTGAAAATGATATGTTAAAGAAGGAATGTTAAAAAATTACCATATGGAGAACAATGTTAAAAAAATTGTAAAATTTTAGTCATGTGTTATATGTTTATCTCATGTTAAGTGTTTGCTGAATGTTAACATTTTGACATTATCTTGTGAATAAAATTTGTGCAGGGTTAATCCCAATTTTTTTAATAAATTCCATTCACAATTCTAAATTGAATGTTAATTTTAAAAACATTCTAAAATATTTTTCAATAAATTCCAAGTAGAACTTAATGTTCAAACTTTAAAACATGGTCAACACTTAATATATGTCACTAAAATTGTTAATTTTAAAAAAGCATTTGGTAATCCATGTGTAAAAGTATAGTGACTTTTTAAAAAAAAAATTCACTCAATTACTTTTTAAAATATGATCAAAACTTGGAATCTGTCATTGACAGAAGAGAATGCAGTGGAATATTTATGTAGTTTGCCTTCCATGATTAAAATTGTTGTAACTTTTTTATGTTGTTTTATTCATGATGATTTTTTAACATTCTTTCATCACCTTATCATTTTTAAAAATATAATTAAATTTTGAAATATTTCATCAATAGAACATGATGCAAGGGAATATTTTCAAAATTACAGGATAGTGTCTGCCTAAAAAGTATGTTATAATGAGCAAGAAATTACACTTTATGTGTGAACAGAGATGCAATATCACACATGCTCTAAGAACCTATCTGTTTGGAAAAGAACATAGTTATAAAGCTCCAAAACATCATTTGTGATGGCACTGACATTAATTTATAGCTGGTGTAGTGAATTACATTAAAAATGTTGATTATAATCCTTTTAATTTGTGTGTGTTTTATTGTAATATTTTCAAAATTACAGGGTAGTGCATGCCCATTAAGTGATGTCAGTCTACCCATTTGCTATAGTCTATTAAATGCTGTTTCTTTTTTAAAATTTATTTACTATACTTACGTAATTAAAAAAATGTTTTAATTACAATCCTTTGGAGTCAGCCATATTGTTCATACTATGTATTGGAAGCCCTTGAAAATGGATTACTTAAAAAAATAGATGACAAGCTTCCAGCAGGAAAACTATACAAGTACCAATTTAGTTAATTTTAAAATATCAGTTAATTGTGTAACCTTATATGCACTAAATCTATAGATTTCATATTCCTATTGATATAATTTACCCTTAGTTTCAAATGCAATTATACACCTGATATAATTTTAAAAAAAATGTAAAGTAAATAAGTAGATTAAACAAACATTTTAAATAATTTGATATTTTTGTAATGTTTTATAATACAAAAAATTATTACTGTTTGTTTAGACACTTCAAATTAACGTTTAAATCTTACAGGTGTGTGCAGCATACATAATGGTTATTTTGACTGAGAAAAAATTTAAAAGAAATTGTTTATAATTAAATTTTTTTGTTTAAAGTAGTTAATATTTTATAATATCTGAGCTATAATATTATTGTTAATAATTTACTATTATGTAAAATATTACATTTAAATTTTGAGACTTCTTTTTAAAAAATGTTTATTTAATTTATCACTATTGTAATCTTTTAATTGTATATAGCCAATAACACCAACACTATAAACTGCACAGAATCATTCTTCTCAGTCTATAAAGAATGTACACTCTATAATTTACATAATTTTAAATACCATATATATATATTACCATTTTTTATTTTGATTCTGCTATGAATATAAGGACACAACAAGCTTTCAAAAATATTAAGACATCATATTTTTACACTCCTCAGCTTCTATCGATGTTTCTAAGTGCACTTAACATATATTACAATTTGTATACGAGAATGACACATTTTTTCATTAAATAATAAATTGTATATTTTATATGTAATATTAATTTATTATGTCCATAAATCCGTATAGTTTAAAAAATCTATTATTAAAACATATTTCTTGACAACTAATTAAGATCACATTAATTATCAATTAATAATTCCCTAAATCTTTCTATCATTGATTTCAATAAGATCACATGATTTATCTTATAAAAGCAGCTTACCATGTATTGGTCACCAACTTGCACACTCAATTACTTCCTTTCTTATTGATTAACTATATGACTGTCTCTTTACTTAATCTGTTGATTGTATCATTAAAAAATGAAAGACAATAATATTGTTTGCTTGGGTCTTCTCCAAAGTGTGTCATTAATTTCACTACAATATACTTGTAAAGGTACAAAATCATACAACTTCAACAATTAATTTTATTAATGGTTAAAATTATAGAATGTGTAATATGGATTTTGTGACATTGGAAATACCACATATGTTAAAATTTCATTATTATGCACTATTATTACCTCTCAATGCTTTGACTAAAATTAGTATGCTGCGATTGTTAATATAGGAATTATGCTATATTTCAAGAAGGATTTATTAAATCTTTATCTTGAAAATAATTATAAACCATATTCTAATTTGCTGTTATGGTATTAATAACTAATCTTTTCTTCATTAAGGTAAATTTTGGTTTAAAACAAAACAAAAAAAAATATTTAAGAAAAGATAAATAAAATAGCTGTAAACTTTATACTAATTGTGAATATATATAAAATATATTTATTTTATCTTCAGTATAAACTAATGTGACAGTGATATACTTTTATAATTAATGCTGATATCCACTGCAGTGATAACATTGTACCAGTTTATAAAAAAAGAAAATACTTATTTAAATGTTTGCATAAATGAAAAGTGAAATTTACCACATTTCAGAAAATTCTTTTGTTTTCCAGGATAATGTGAAAAATTATTCTTTTATTTTACATTTATTATAAAATAAAATGCATTCACTGAAATGTTCTTTATTGTGTTGGAATATTTTAATTGCCTAGTGATATAAAAAAAATATTATGATGTTATACTGGAATGTTGTGATGTGTGCTTTATAATAAGTAATTCGAGGACTATAAACTGTCTAAAATTGATAAAAGAAAGTAAAATGTTTAGGTATACATGTACCTATAAGGTTTCTTTATGTGTATAATATTTTGGTTTATACTCATAATTTATTTATAATTTGTATCTATCATGTCTGGGTATTGCAGCTCTCAAAATATAATTGTATTATTCCATCAACAAAAGTAATATGAATATTTATAGATATATTAAACAAGACGCATTTCATGCTGAACCAGCACTCTTCAATTGGCCCAGATCACTATTTCCCATATATATATATATATATATATATATATATGGGAAATATCTATATATATCTATATATATATATATATATATATATATATATATATAGAGAGAGAGAGAGAGAGAGTATTTATCTATAGTAAATATCTTTTATTATATCTTTATTTATATGAATTTGAAAAGAATGGGGAAGTATGGAAGATGTTTAATATATCTATAAAGATATTATACATGAGAAAAAGAAAGGTGAATAACTCCATGTATGTGTGTGTATGTTTAAAATTACAAAATCAGATATATTAATATTTAACTGAGGTTTCAAATCTGTGCTAGAGATAATTTCTTGTTTAAAAAATGATTAGTAATAATCATTATTGTACTTATCTGAGGTGGATGGTGTCAATGTTGTAAGTTGAGTGACTTTGATAATGTTAAATAAAAATGTAACAATTTATTTAAAGAATAGTATAGATGAATGAATGTCATTTGAAAATGATGCATGCATTTTTTTGTATAACTTACTAATTTATAATTCTTATGCCTAAATATTTTTATTGTGAATACAATTATGTTTATGCATCTTTCATATTATGTTTATCGGTTTATTATATGATAAATAGTAAGTATTAGAAACTATCTTGATATGTTATTTTAAATTATGTCTTTCACAGATGACATAGATATCCCATTGCACAATTTGTATCATAGTTCATTCTCATCAAGTTTTTAAAGATTAGTGATATGATATTAAGTTCCAATAAAACTTAAATTATAAAAGAAATTCAATTCTACTTAACATGATCTTTAATGATTTTATTAGGATGTTTCTGCAAATTCTAAAAATATTAGAATATTATGCAAATTTAAACATTTCTCCAGCTATTATTATTATATGAATGTAGAGATAATTTTATAATTTTATAATTTATGATATTGGGTATGATTAAATATATGATCACATTGGGACTAAGTTATATTAGTGTAACTACATTTGAAACTTCTATAACTTTATTATATTGATTCATTTTATTGGTTATTGGGTTTTAAACTCAAATTTATAAGGAGTTATTCATCCTTAATTAGATCATTAGGTTTATAAAAAAATATTTCATGCATATCTTCTATATGTTTTTTTTAATTTATAGTATGCAATAAAGCATCCTAATGATTTGTAATACATTGTATTGGTAGAACTTTATTGTATTAGTAGAGCTTTGCTTCTCAAATCAATCCAGTAAAAAAATTAAGGTATAATAAATAAGCTATATATTTTAAATATTATTTAGGAGTGCTAAGCAAATAATTTAACTTGTTTTTAAAAGAATGAGACTTATCCAGTGTTATCAAGCAAGGTTAATTAGTTTTTGGGAACAAACTAATCAAGGATAGCCTAAAACTTTTATTATTAAGCCAATAAACATCACATGACTACCACTTTTTATGCTTGTGTACAACTGTTGTTAAAACAGTCAAAACTCACTATATGTATTGCCACACACAGCAAGCTAGAGTAATCAATGGATGCCAGGAGGTTTGTGTGTAAAATCCCCATGTAGTGCCTACTCATCTAATATCCCCAGATTAGTTTCTTGCTTGTGGCTTTTGTCATCGAGGAGCTTTGGATCTGAGAGCAGTGCACCTAGATCTTACAATCTAATGCAACCCTCTAGCAGCCACCTTTTATCTCCACTGAACTACAAAACTATGCGTTTTAAACTGAAAACACCTTAATGTTTTCAATCCAAACCCATTAGCTTATATAGTCATATGGGTCTGAACTCAGTTCAGTACCCATACATTTTAGTGTCTTTGGTTTTAAGCCAATAAACATCACATGACCAACCACTTCTTATGCTTGTCTATAACTGTTGTTAAATATAGACAAAACTCACTATATGTATTGCAACACACAGAAAGCTAGATTAATCAATGGATGCCAGAAGGTGCAGTACTCTTTGATCCAAGGCTCCTCACCGACAAAGGCCACAAGCCAGAAACTAGTCTGGGCATGTTGTATGAGTAGACACTATATGGGGATTTTATGCACAAGCTTTCTGGCATCCATTGATTACTCTAGATTGCTTTGTGTGGCAATACGTATAGTGAGTTTTGTCTGTTTTAACTTTAATTATTATGATCTTCCAGTATTTAAATAGATTTGTTTAAATAATATATAACCTATTCCAATGGGTGTTAATTTCTTTGAATGATATATGATTGCAGACTTTCATATACCTAGCTTTGCTTAGACATGTTTTTATTTTATTTTTATTAGATTTTTTTTTTGATTGAATTTTTATAATTAATCACATTTGTTATTATTCGTTTATAATTTATTTTTTAATTATAACAATTGTTAATTTTAATACTTCTGTTTTGTCATTATTACAACCATCGTCATTGCATATTTACTAAATAAACATCATATTCAACGTATTAGATTACACATAAATCTATTTAGATTGGATACACCGTTATTGTTATTGCTGTTATTTGAAGTACAAAGATATTGGGCAAGCAAATGTACACAAAAATGCCTTTTACATTTATCATATCCTAAATTAATGAATAAATTTTACATCCATAGATTTATTTTCTTATTTTATGTAAATGATTATAAGTGATTCAGAACCCTGAGATTAATCATAAGGCAGTATTGTATTTAAAATTACTAGCCTTAGATTAAGCACAGATTAATTTATACATAATTAGTTCTTTGAGTAAAAAAAAGTTTATATTAAAAAATATTTATTTATGTACAGAAATACCATGAGAATATTATATATTATTAAAATATGAAATAGTATTAACATTGATTTAATGTAGAGATGAAACATAAATGCATTGCAAGTTACTTTGATAAACGGACTTCCAGATAGAGCAGTTGTCTCAACCGCATTTTTTTTTTTGTACTCTTGTTTATCACAAAATCTTAAAAGCCTCTCTTATGGTTTTATAGTTGAAAATATAGTTTTCAAAAGGGTGCTTCTTTGAGTTTTGGGGTTCATCAAACAATATTTTCAGATTACAAAATACCTATTTAGCAGCGACTCAAAAAATAAGTATTGTCATTCCACATCCAAGGAAAGACAAGAAAAAAAATGTTCTAGTGATGAATTTTGCAATGGTAATATATTAATAAGTAGGTGATACTCACCCAATAAAGTATATAAATATGCAAGCATAATTATAATTTAATTAATACAAGTATTCGGCGTCCTTTAAAAATGTAGTAATGTGTGCGAATGAATAAATGGGAAATTCACAAACTTTAAAAATATTTTTTAGTAAAAAAGTATGGTGTATAGTAAATTAAATATATATAAATAAGATATATATATATATATATATATATATGAATTTCCTTTTAATATTAAAAGAAAGAAGATTTTTCTCATAAAATGTAAGAATGAAAAATTTTGAAATGAGAGTATCAGATATATTTATTATTTTTGCTAGTATATTGACGATAAGTTTTATGATTATATAAAATATAGTGTAAATTAAATAGCTTAACAATATCAAGTAATATTTTTTTATTTAAAAAAAATCCATGTTCAGTTTCTGAACGGCTAATAAGTTAGACTTCTGTTTGATTATAGATTATTAAAAGATTTAAGAATTTAATTAAATTAGTCATTAACTAAATAATTTTTAAAAGATTTTAAATAAGAAAGAACGTGCTGGATAAAATCTTAAATGGCTTCTAATCCTCTTTTATTAATTGTAAACTAACACCATCATCCTTTGCAATTAGCCAAATGAACAGATTAATGATAATATCAATTACATTAGACTTTAGAAAATAAAATAGAAAATTTATTACATTTAAACAAATAAAGCAATGGTATGTGCATAAAAAATTAAGGACATTAATAAGGTACAAACACAGATTTATGAGTCAACCATTTATTGATTTCTGGACTGTGAGTTTAACTTTTTGACTACGGTAAAGTAACTATAAAAAATGAAATGATGGCCAACAATTTCATTATTCATATAATTAAGAAATTTAATACTTATTTATTCAAACCCATTGCTTTTTTTTATTTTATTAAAAATAAACAATGCTTTGATATTATGTCATCAAAATGTACACATATAAATGCTTATTTGGGGCAAAAGTTGATTATAATAAACTAGGATATGATATAAACAAAAAAGATATATGACTGGTTAACTCTGCAGAGATAAGACATCGATCTGATGAATAAAACAAACTCATTTTTTAAATCAGTTACAGATATGTTATTATTACTAGCTGTGCATTTATACATAGCAAATATTAAGCCATAACATTTAAGCCCACACCTTGTTTATAACATGGGTTTTATAAGGATGTGTGATATTTGATAGTGAACTATATTTAAAAATAACACAAGCTCAATGTTGGTCCATTTATAAAAAGTATTAATGTCTTGATCATAGCAATCAATACTGTTTGTGATGGCTGTTAGATTTTTGTTTTTGCAAAGGCAACTATTGATGTTTCTAATTAAATAACTTAAAAAACATTTTTAGTTGGTTTTTTTTTTGGTAATATCCATGATTTCGTTTTATAAAATAATTAATTCTTCATTATTAACATTTGTATATTTCTGTATTTACAGGCAGTAAATTGAAAAATTGTATGATTATTAATAGAGAGAATAAAGTTACTGGACATAAATTAATTAAAGAAAGACCTTCAAGTCTCATTCCAAGATGCTTTAGATTGGCCTATGTAAGTGAATTTAGGTACAAAAATAAGATGCCACTCATCTTATCAATCTCTCTATCTTATGCATTAGTGTGAGACTATTCTTTGTGCTCAAAAACATCATTTAAGTATTAAAACAACATTACAGCATATGCATATAGTGTGTAATGCCCGTCTGGTTAAAATTACATATGAATACTTCAAGAGTAGATTAAAAAGAGGGTTATATAATTTCTAGGATGGAACTAGAAATAAAAATTACAAATTTGCAACATTTGTAATCTATGTATTTTCATTTGAGAACATTGTAGTAATAAATATATCCCTCAGATATATGCAACTTACCTTTAAATTTTTTGAACTTGATCTCCACAAGGTTAAATGTTTGACTGGATTAGAATTCAATCAAAATTAAATTAAAATTAAATTTTGGATTATAGATATTTCTTTTAGACGTCAATATTACATATACACACATGATGTGAATGCTAATTAAAAAAATAATGCATGAAGTGATATTAAACATAATTTCAATAAATTATTAATTTTTTAATATAATACAGCAACAACATGTATGCATACTCAAAACACAAACATACACACACACACACACACACATATATATATATATATATATATACACACACACACACACATATATATATATATATATATATAATTCTTTTCTCAGTACATCCTACATATTAGCTTAATCATATCATAATCATGTATATGTGATAAGCAAATTCATGTCTTATCACAATGAGATGCCTGAAGTATCAAGAAATAATGATACAATCCAAGCATATTTATTTATAAATATATTTAAATCATATCATAAAATCAGTCTTTATTAATGAGAGCTAAATTTAAATATGTGTATATGCAGACACTATAGTGTGAAAATTTATAAACTTTTTTTTTCATTAATATTTCATAAATTAATACTACATATTTTTCTGTACCTACTTATTGCACATTACGGTCTAGTTCACCAGAATTCACGAGTAACAAATCTTTCAGAACTCCCAACACGTAGCAATAAAAGCAGGTATAATTAACAAATGAGACACTTATTAACAAAACACACTATCACATTCTGTTGGTATCACCTGCTACCCAAACTCTACTTTTAAAATTATATATATATATGGGTGTACCCTGATGATATGTTATTTATATATTTTTGAACATGTACATAATTACATATTAACAATGTATTATTTTTGGGATGTTGTTAAAATGACAGCTATCTCTGGTATCATACAATGAAGGTATAGTGGTATTACTATTTTTATGCCTATTTTGAGTTAGTAATAAGAAAATTATATATATATACAATGAAGGTATAGTGGTATTACTATTTTTATGCCTATATTGATATATATATATATATATATATATATATATATAATCAACATTGTTGACTGTTCGTTGATAACAGCAGTTTTAAATAATATATTTTAGCACAATAAAAAATTTCACTTTATTATAATATTTTTAGGTATTTACTCTATGCATTTTATAGAATACATAGGCATTACATGGAATGATAAGTAGTATTTTGCCAAAGTATAAAAATGACTCTTATAGAAAATATGCATACAAAAATGTAGGAGTTGCAAAATCTACAATACAGGATATTTTTACAAAATAAAAAAAACAGCACTGAATTACTTGTTGTTACAAGGTATATTGAAATGAGATTTGAATTTTACTTTAACTATCTTTTTCCCATAAAGTAACTCAGAATCTGTGATATAAAACTGAATTTAACTGATATTTTCCTTAATAGAATTAACAACTTATCTTTGATTTTCATGGCTATCACACCATAGTAATTTATTAGCCAAAAGTCACATGTTTCTTCTTAGAAGCAATGTTACTATTTACAAAATGGTTAATTAATTTTTGTTTGATAATTTTGGTTATAAAAATACCATTTACAGTAACAGTGACTCAAACCTTAGATAGTTGTTCATAGAATTATTATTGCATGTTAATATGTTGTGACTCCTACTTGGACTATATAGCATGTTCAGCCATTTTTTATGCAGCAGAGTCAAACTGAAATTTTATTTTTCTTATCAGTGAACAAACCAGCAATCCAAATAACAAAAGGGTTTTGAATCTTTGTTTGAGGAAATGTTGTGTACCTCTCTTTGTGATTATTAAATGTCATTATTGGGAGAAGTTTACATTTTGACAATTTATCTTTTAATAGTACAGAATGTGTAGAAAATGTGTGAAAATGTAAATGTTTCATACATTGACATCTGACTTTCAATGTTGTATATTATGATTAATCATTATGTTGCTATTAATATTTTACTTTGTTGACATCATAATAAATCCATGAAAATATTTAATATGACATATATAGCTTTCCAGAGAGATAAATTCTTATTTACTGAATATCAATAAAAGATGTGATTTTCCTAAGCACTCATATTTAAAGAAGTAGTTGTTTTAGTTTAAATATATATTACAATTTGGATTAAAAATAAATGAGAGAACTTATTCTGTGTCTAATTAAATTCCAACATTAAAATGCTAATATTGGATATTAAAGAAAAATACATAAATATAAAAAAATAATTGATACTTTTCTAGCACTATCACTATCTTAATCTATTTATATTCCATTAGTAATAGCTTCATATTTTACATTATTTCCTCATAATAAATACATAAAAATACTTAATCTGTTATCAATTTAAAGTTTCATCAAATATTATTTACTTTAAATATGCTATTAATATTAAACGGAATATACTATATCTTATATATGGCAAAAAGAGCAGGTAAAACTATTGCTTTAAATGTTATTAATTGTATAACATAAAAACACTTGTCTAACATTTCACATGGGTTTGCATGTATATAGGACAATTACTAGATTTTAATAATACTTATGATTTCATATAAATAACTAATGAAGTAAGATTATGGAATTTTTTTGTTCATTGAAGGATTATTTGTAACTTCCTCTATTACGTTCTGTTCAGTAATTGGTTGTTTTTCATTTATGTTTTTTTTTTTTTTTAAAAGTCTCTTCACATCTTTTATTCGATATTCCAATAAAATCTGGACTTGATATATATATATATACAAAAGCTAGCTTAAGTAATTATTGGAATCAATAAAAATTATAAATATTTTAAAAATAATTTTCAAGGAAACCAAATAATTCTAAAAAGAATACACATTAGAAATCCTAATTCTATTGATAGAATGAACAGGAAATTCATTTGGACATCAAATCTCATAAAAAATGTGGAATATAATATGTTAACAATAATGGTTTTAGGAATTTTATCTTTGCATCATATTTTAGCAATGGTGAACAAGTTTTAAATGTTGATTTGATCTCAATTTTAGAATTGAACATTATATAAAATAACCTAAGCTATCTCCCTGCACAAAAATTAGGTTTCTCCAATGAGCAGAACATAAGTTATTACCCCCCCCCCTTTCCGGTGGATTATGGCCAAGAAAAAATAAAAATAAAAATTTCAAATCAACACAGAAATACAATGAAGTAATTCATGAGCTAAAATATAATGATCTAAAGATGAAAATGAGTACAAATGATGTTTTAGACCTAAACAGACACATTGAAGCTGCAAATTAATGATACTCTTTTAAGCAATAATTATTGAGAATTTTCTAAAGTTTAACAACAAACTTTAAGATTATACTTGAATCAAGACCTAAAATAAGTATCAACAAATAAAAATCACAGTGAACCCTGAAGGACATTGGTTGGTAATTGAACAACTATTGTGAATATTTGCAGACACAGGAGTTTGATAATGATTAGGGGTGGATGTTTAGTTCCATTGATCTTGGTGTGCAAAATGATATGGACAAATGATTTATTCTCATGGTGTGCAAGTAAATCAGGCTTGATTTCAAGACTACATGAATTAAATGTCATATTGGTGGGTGTGAGTTTGCACTCCTTTACCTTAAGTGTGGTGATAGTGGTCATAAGGGACTTGGTTCATTTGGAGGGGGTTGATGATCATTGTCTAGCCCAGAAATTCCTGCCGGGAAGGTGAAAGTCACTACCTTCACATGGACTTCACCATGAAGAGATACTGCACCCCTTGATGGATTATTTGATAGGTCAGTTTTGTTTGCACTCACTATTATTAGGTTTCATTTGTTAGCTTTAAATTTAGCACATTTGTAAAATGGTTGATCTGCTTTGGGCCACCACCAATTTTTGTAACATTTATAGAGTTTTGTTGTAATATTTTGTAGGCATGGGTTTGCACTCCTCTTTTCTTCCTCAGGAGCGGCTGGTGGCAGACATTAGGTGTCTGTTTCATGGTGCAGGCTGTTGACAATTTTGCCCTATCCAGAAAATCTGCCATGAGGGTACATGGTCAAAGTCTCAGTGCTAGTCCTGCTCTGGTCAGCTGCTTTGCCCCATGATAGGCTGGTTTTGGGCAGTGTCGATCTGGCTCATACTTATTACTTCTTAGTTTTTTCCCAAGTCGGCTTTCCAATATTGGGTAGGTAGACTGATTGTGGTCTCTGCCTATTTGGACTGCTAATTGGGAGGCAGAGGTATCTGGAATAGTCTTGACATGGCTCAGCTGTGGGTTGAGAGTTTATTGCTTGGTGAACTTGGGTCTTGAACCTCACTGCCTGTTGTGGTAGTTGGCGCAATGCTGGACTTTGCCACCTATTCAGCTGAAGCATGTGGGTTTTCACTTTGGGGCAACAGGGGAGGGATCATTGGGTGATGGTTAACTTCTCCACTGCCAGGCCATGTGGGTCCACATACAGATACACATTAATCACATTACCACAATTTTTATGGATGTAATTATTTTTGAACATATGTACATTTTACCTTGTTACATTGAACACTGTATAATCCTCAATGGGTAAGTGTACCCGAAAATTTTTGTAATCTTTTATTAATAAAGGTTACTTTTGAAAGTAAAACAATATCATAAATTGATTTATATATCTTAAAAATCGATGTATGTGTGTGCAACATGCGTATTAGATGTGCAGCATATAGTTATATCGATTTTTTTTAAGTGATCATGAATCATTAATTATATTATTTAAAATTAAAAATAGTAAAATTATAACTCATGTCATGAAGGGAAAGAAAGAGAAATAGTTAATTTATTTAAATTTTATATACCTAAAGACTATTGTTTGTTTGTTTTTTTAAATAAAAAGTTCCCATAATTTTGATCTCCCAGATTTGCTTTCTGGGAGACTCTTAAAAAGTAATATATCTTTTTGTGATAAATTTGATAATAAATCTCAATTCTAAAATTTTAAATTAAAAAGGCTAGAGGATAAATTTCAAAAGTGGTTATCATTTTTCCTTTTTTTCTCTCATTTCTTCCTCTTTCTTTCCAGTCAGCAAAAACAAAAAAAACTATGTTATAATAATTTTATGTAATGCAACAATCTGAATGTGAAAGAAAATAAAAAAATGTTTGCTAAATTAAATCTGTTATTCAAATTTGAGAGAAAAAGATGGTTTGTAAGCTATCCAGTTTAAAAAAGTTAATAAAGAATTAATTTATTAGTTCAATGCAATAAATATATTTACTAAGGTAACAAAAATAAACGTCATTAAAGACATAGGTATATAAAATATGATGTTCTTGCTTTGGGGCAAAAACTGTAAGTAGGTCTGAACTACAACAGTGGTCTATCTTGAACAGAGAAGAGCAGCTTGATTATGGGAATGTTGACTGAAAAGTAGAGCAGCTGGAATCTGCAGGGAAACAAAAAAGATGAAGTAGGATAGCATGACAAGGACTATGTCTGATTCATTAACTTTGTAATATAATTTTTAATAGCAAATAATAACCACTATCTAAAATACTTCCCTATAAAGTAGCTTTAAATAGCTTTATATTGGTAAAGGTTTAAAGGGGTATTTTAATATCACTTCCAACTTAGCTATTTGTTACCTGAAAACTTTTTACCATCATTGGCAAAATAACCAAGAAATATGAATCAAAGACCTGAAACTATATAGTTTATTCAGTTTTAAATATGGATTGTGTATAAAATACAATTTTACTTGATTACAAGAAGAAAACATGTCATAAAAAGAGGATTCTTCTGTAAGACCTACTATTATTGAGATCCACTTTCCATGTCTATCTCTATTGATTCCCAAAAAGATTAATTAAAATAAACACTGAATTTATAACAACTATTATCAAGGATGTGCATAAAAAGTATAATGATAGCTCATAATGTCAACACAAACCATTGTTAAAACATTTTTATGTAAGATCTTTTGTAATAGAATTTAAGACTCTAGAATTAATATTAATATGGGTTTATGTATATCCAGAGTTAATATTTATTATTTATGATGTAATTTTTAAATAGAAGTATATTCTCTATATTGAACTTAATGTAATTAGAAAGGATTTGAACTGATTTTCAAGCTTTCTACAGCTATTAACTTCATCCTATACAATTGATACACATAATCATATTTATGTAAAAAAGATAAATGATGTCCAATACATATATTTCATGCTGATCCAACACTCATCAGTTGATCTGGATCATGATTTCCCACACACACACACACACACATACACACACACATATATATATATATATATATATATATATATATATATATATATATATATATATATATATATATAGAATCCGTGTTCAGTTTATATTAAGGTGGCAAATCTTCAAAGTTTAACAGATAGGCTTCAATATTTTCCATCCTCAAACTCTTCAGCCATCCATATTATTGAAAATCTGATGATTCAATGCTTAGAGACCTTGTTGATCCCAATATTATTGTCATACTCATATTGACTTTAAGTCACTGTGATCTATATGTGAGGAATCAAAGTGTCTTAAAGTCAACATTGGTATGACAATGATATTGGAATCAGTAAGGGCTTTGAACATTCCATCATCAGATTTTTAATGATATGGATGGTTGAAGAGTTAAAGGGTGGAGAAGTTTAAAGCCAGCCTATTAAAGTTTGAAGATTTGCTATATTAATATAAACTGAGAATTGACTGTATATATATATATATATATACATTATCTCCCATATATATATATATATATATATATATATATATATATGGGAGATAATGATCTGGACCAACCGATGAGTGCTTGTTCTGCGCAAAATACATATATTGGAAATTATTTACTTTATTGACTTGTATGTGGTCATGTATATCAGTTGTATATTATGGAGTGAACAGTTGTTAGGAGTTTACAATTCTGAGTTCAAATCCCTTCTAATATTTATAATGATATATTAATTTTAATAATTTGTGATTTATTTATGTTATAATTTTATTGCAACTGTGAATATAAATGTAACAATTTCATTATATTATAATTAGTGTAAATAAATAAATAATTTTGTTTTTTTATTATTATACTTTGTTATTTTGCTACTTGACCTCATTGCAAACATATACCATTAATATATCACCAAACCTGAAAATGTCATGCATTCCCCTAGGAAATATACTGGAATAGAAAAACTGATAATGATCATGGATATTTTTTTTTTTTTTGAAATTTGTGTGTACGGCTAATATAACTTGAACTAAAAGAAATAAAATAATTTGACAAGTCCTAATGCTAGTTTAGTCATTATCACAACAATGTTATGTTATACTAAATGTGAGCTATACCATTTTGATTTTGCATGCATTGTGAAAAGATAATTATTTCATTTGGTGAAATAATAAGTGACTTAAATAATCCTTCACTATTGCTTAACCTAATGTTTGTACAGTCAAATATGATACCAAACATTAAAGCATTAATAAATTTAGAACATGATAAAAGGTAATACTATTTGTGTCATGCATTATGTATGTAGATAAGCAAGGATAAAATATGTATATTAACAGTTTAATACAAGGATAATGTGAGTCCAGGTAGGCATAAAAATATTATACAAGTGGCAGAATAATTAGACGGAAAATAATAAATGCAGCTATATAACTTTATAGTGGAGAAAATTACATGCAAAATATTGAGATCATATCATAATTTAATGACAGGGTGAAAATAAAGTGTAAGATAGCACCAATTGGAAAACAAGCATCCAATAACTAAAACAGTGAAAGTGATCAATCAACAGGATAAATAAAATAACAATAGATCAATCAACAAGAATGTAAATGTATTTGGTTGCAGATATAAATGATAACACAATCAATATCAAAATCATGGAGGCACAGTTAAACATGAAGCAAACAGAAACAACAAGAGGAATGTCAGCCAACAATTAGTACAAAAACTTTCAGAAGCGATATCAGGTTCATTTAATATTTAAATTTTGGGGGTTTTAATTAAAGAAATGCAAGAAGGCAATAAAAAGTACAGCAAAAATGAAAGAGATATAGAATTTAAATAAATGTAAATGAAATCAAATTTAAGTAAATGCATTAAAAGTAGATTTGAAAAAAAAAAGTTTCATGCAGTATAAGAAAACATGACGTCAGAAATAGCATATCAAATAATATTGCAAATAGAAAAAAAAAATTGGAGCTTGTACAGAAGAAAAATTACTTAAAAGATCTTATAGTTAGAAATCTATTACAATAATAAATTTCTCACTATAAGATCTTTCCATTGACTCATTGTAAATCGCAAGATTTCGTGAGTACTAATGCATAATAGGAATTGTGGACTTAATCAGTGAAGTATTGAATAGCTTCATGCTCTCAGTTCTAACCACTTCAGCTTCATCTATTTATATAGAAAGTAGGTTGAAGTAAAGAAGGTTCCCCTCTTTTCTTCCAAAGAGTAAGCTTGTGGTTAAGACCTGTAGAGGTCCTTACCTTTGCATTTTCAAGTGCACATGCTTAAAGCTTATTGCCTTACTAAATATTACTTACTGATCTGAAGGAAATTGTCCAAAAATCTGTTGAAACTAGTGAGTATAAAATACAGGATAGCAAGCAACATATTGTAGAAACAATTGAAAAATGGAATTAGAAGATGAAGTTAATAAAAAAGATGATAACTAAATTCAGAGTCTATTATTTTTGAAGAAAAACTCAAAAGGATTCAAGATAGAGCTCAAGAGAAGAGACAATACAATAAAAAAGAGTTTAGCATCATGAATGAAGTAAAAACTGATTCCACTATGATAGATAAAGAGGTAAAGAAAGAAGATATAAATATAGCATGAATACTGATACTATAAATATGAATAATGATAATGTTATTATTATGGATAATAATGTTGATAACTTTATTATACAATATAATTTGGATGAAGACATAAACAAAAATGTGATAAAGCAATATTTGAAAATTAATGTGAAATGTGATTATGATGAAGAATAGAAAGGACTAATTATTGATCTAAATGTTAATATAGAAATTGAAAATAATTATGCAGATAGGAACAAAAGTAAAACAGTAATTAACCTGCAAAATAAATCCTATTGCCAGAACACTAAAAAATAGACAATAAAATAAAAATATAGAAGTGTTTCACATTATAAGGCCTATAATAGAAGAGCAAAAATAATAAAAGATTATATATTAGCAACCTAAGCTTAAGTCAATGGATGCAGATAACCTGAAGGATCACCATATTCCAATACCAATTCTGAAACTAAAAACAAAGTAGAAGAGCAAAGAAGATAAATAGAAGATCCCTTCCAGAATGAAGAGAGTGATAGATGTTTTTAGGTCATTCCAAATAAATATATCAATACCATTAAGTAAATGCACAGATAAAGATAAATATTGACCCCTATATTGATAAAAAATCATGTATTCTTTTGATGATACTGTATCCATTGAAAGAACAAATGTTTTTTTTTTATTTTTTATGTGGAAATAAATTATAGAATTATAAAATTTTAAATTATACATTGAAAAGTCTACTAAAAACAAATAATTCTTTGAAAAATAAGATATTACCAGCTTGTTAGAAAGCTAAAGTGTCTTATAAAATTGCAAAAATGCATGACAAAATTGCCGTCTTGATATATTAGAGTGATAATATAAAAGGGATATATAACTCTCTGCCTTGAAGCAATGTAGTTAAATAAAGGATTAAGCATTTAAAAGATAATGTGGATAAAAAGATATGGAAATGATTGCAATTATATTCTATTTTCTTACTATAATATTATCTATGAAATAACATTGTTTTGAGAATGATTATATCTATGTTTTATACAGTGTTTTTTCTGCTTTAACACTTTGTTGTAGTCAATCCAAATGTTGTGCATAAATTCAATAATAACAGCACCAGTGATATTATTTCCAATAACTTTTCCCTCTTTTCTTCATAGCGTAAGCCTGTGTTTAAGACCTGCAGAGGTCCCTACCTTCGAATTTTTCAGACGCTTTTTCCTAAGCTTGTAGCCTTAGTAAATATTAATAACTTATGATCAAAATCAACTATTTGACCAACAAAATCTCCAAAAAGAAAAAAAGTATTTATAGTCCTATCTAACATGCAATAAAAAGCAATTATTTAAAAAAAAATCACAACATTTTCAGTCTTACCTTAGCTCTATTAAAGATTAGAAACATTTTACTAAACCATAGAAAAAATGTACTTGTGTCAATGCATTAGATATTTTTTTAATTATTGAAACAATATAATCCATTTAATATAATTTATGAAAAAAAATATTGTATTTAAGATTGCTGCATATGATCCTAAATCTTATTTTAATGATATTTATAAACCAAAATAAATGTATATAAAAATAAAAAACAGAATATATGTAATGGAATTACATCATATCATTTCAACACCATGTTATTACATACAAAATATAAAATAACTAGAATATTTACTTTCAATAATGGAACATTTTAAATTCCTTTGTCCAAATTTTAAAAATCAATGAACATTATTAAAGAAAATAAATATCGAAAATGCAAAATTTAATATAATTACAAACATATTTGAAAGAAATATGAAACTAATACAAATTGAATTTGTTAGGCAAATAATGAAGAAGTTGGAGTTTGTGGCAGATTACTCATACTCTCGGTCTAGCGGTGTGCTAGAGATGGAGGCTGAGTAAGGCTTTTGATGAAATTTAAGTGTGAAATCCATGAGCCCTGATTTTAGAGGGGGTGTTGATTCAGCTATGTTGGAACTGTTTGCAATTGTTGAGTTGGAGTTTGTGGTAGATTGGCCTGACTCTGGGTCTGGATGTCAAATGAGACTTTTGATGTGATTTAAGTGTGAAATTCATGGATAGAGGGTTCAGACCTAGGGAGACAGGGTGAAATCTGAGTAGATAGTTAGGCTCAGAATTGCTATTGGAAGTGACTTATGTCTATGAAATTTAGTAAATTGATGTTAGTTGAAAATTTGAATGAAAATTTAATACAAAATTGGAAATAAGTTATCAACTGATTGGAAATTGAAAAAGGTTAATAATGTTTTTTTTTCCTTGCTAGCCTAATATTTTGACTACTTTATAAGCATAAACAGCCATAACTTGTTACAAGAATATTAAAATAAGTGTATGCTTGACTGACCTTTAGACCTTGAACCTCTGTGCTGGTATTATTGCTGGCAGACACTGGTCATGTAATGGCTTAGTAACTTGATTTTAATTGGAAATTTGAATAAAAATGTAACACAAAGATGGAAATAAGTAATCAACTGATTAAAGATATAGTATTATATGTTAGACTAAGTTTTTGAATTCTTTTTAAGCATCACAACCAAAGCTTGTTAATTTGATTGTGAGCAAATGAATTGCTTGCTGAAAATTTTGATTTTCAAACAGAAAATCAGATTTTGCAATAATAAATTTAAAAATAAGCTTGTTTGATTGAATTTTGGATTTTGAAACAGTTCTGGTAATATTGGTGACAAACATCTGGTAATGTTATGTTATGACATTGTTGACATATTGTTTTTTTAAATTATTGTTGGGTAACTTGATTTTAATTGAAATATGACTAAAATGTAACTTATAATTATTAATTAATTATCAAATCATTTGAAATTTAAAAAGGCATTTCAGGGTAAGATTTTTATCCTGTCAAGCATAGCTTTTGAGTACTTTTGGAGCATAAAATCCTAGATTTTGTTAATTTGTTTGTGAACAAGTGGATTCTTGATTATTACTATATTTCTAAAGAAAATTTTATTAATAACCATGAGAATTATATTTAATATGAGCTGCTCTACACACATTTATATTGCATGTGAATGAAGAAAATAAATTTATATATATATATATATATATATAAGATACCAGAGAGGGCATAGTTGTCCAGTGCTGTGGCTGCTTACAGAATTTTATGTGGTGAAGCAGAAATGGAGGCTACAATATTCATTTGCTAATTTATATTTGAATATTTTATACTTGCCTCTGATTAACTTTTGTTGAGGAGGGATGTGCAGATATTTATGTATATGTCACATGTTTCTTTTCAGTTTGTAACATTTTGTATTGATTTTACTTGATAGACATTTGAGAGTGATGATTCATGGAATGGAATCTAAGTTCTCAAATACCCTGTATCATAACTGTTAGGTGGAATCAATTTTTGTTACTGATTTTAGTATGATCCTTGGTTTTTAAGTCTTGAATATGTTATTGTAGTGCTTGAGATCAACTGTATGCTGTCATAAAAATTCTCTATATTTCAATTGTTTTCTAAGGGCACATCTTTATGGAGAAATGCTTGTTGGTGACATGGATTGATAGAAGCATGATATCCAGTTAGAGATTTAATTGCTGTGTTATAAATTACCAGATTGCAACAGAGATATTAGGATGCACAATTTTATTATCTCTCTCTCTCTCTCTCTGAATTTTGCCAGTTTGATATAAAATGTTGATGAATAATGTCTTGTATTGTTTCATAAGGTGAATGTGCAATAAGTGCATCAATATGCATGAAGCACAAAAGTGGCTGGGTGGTGGGACAGGCTATATCCTTTGAGATATGAGGTGATGATTATCTGAGGAGTGATACTGGGTTGTCTATAGGCATCTGGTCATATTGTACCAAATTCTGTCTAGTTCTGACTAATGATAGAATTTATGTTTCTGTGTTTCTTTGTCCAGTGACATAGGGAGCACAATGGATCAATATTGATGTCCAGCCATGAGAATCTCAGAAAGTATGATGTGGACAAGGCATAGAGAATTTTTGCAAAAAATCAAAGTACTTTGGCTCTACAATCCATTTTTCGAACTTACAGAGTAACTGTTGCTTGTTGATTCCAAGCATTGTAAAATTGGTATCATGGTGCATATTTGTATAGATTAATGAATAAATTTGCCAGTATGAATAATTATACATAGTTTTGAGAGATATATTTGATGTGGTTTATATATAATTGATGATGGATAATTATTAGTCATATGTGGAAGGGATGGCCTATCTGTTGGCATTATTTGAAGAAAGCATTGTAGCATGTGAAAGTGTTTGACTGTGGCTATTATTAGGTTTGTGGTTTTCTGAAGATAAAAAATATGAATGATATAAAGTCCAAGCTCATTGTGAGTGGGTTGTCTTCTATTCTGTTTGCAGATATAGTATTCTTTTGCCACAAAAGCTTGTTGGAGAGGAATAAACTTTGTTTGTAAAACATTTTAGAAAAAGTAATAATGGGAGAGTAATAGATGATTTTAGATTAAATAACTGGATCTTGGAATATATTATCATCATTATTATTACTATTATTATTAAGTTTCAAAGGCAAACTTTATTTATTGTCAAAAAAAGGCAAAACAGGATTACAATCTTGTTTGAGATAGAAAAAAAACATGATTTATAGCAACAGAAAGAATAAAGATCCTTACATAAAATGATACATATATGAAATTAGGATCACATAAAGTTTTTCAGTGTGATATTAAGAAAAATACATGGAAGCACTTGATAGTACAAGTGAAAACATATATGGGGCAAGGGTTTGATGTTTTTATTAAATAGCTATATGACTCTATATAAGTTGGGTTTATTTGGTTGAGAATATTATATTTTTCATGGCTTTTTGTTATCATTCATTTGTTACATAAATTGCATGTGAAAAACTCAATTGGATAGATGTGATTACATATACAATGTTATAATAATATTTCATGTATCAGTGTGGCTGGAAAAAAGGAACCCTCATGTTCATCTGGGTGCATATTTCTGTAGAATATTGCCCATGATATCCTTGTTATTCTATGATGTCTGTAAATATTGAGTATTTCTATATTTGGTTGGTAGGTATGAGGCAATGGTTTGATTGTGGGAGAGATCCATTGGAAAAATATCTTTTGATGGAATGCTGGTGATTATGTATGGATTAACAACCATTTCTGTTTTGATTTTTTTTTGGTTATTGTTTCTTTTTGGTTGCCTGGGTGGTCTTTCGGTTCTTGTTGAGATAGTTCTATGGGTAAAAGTCATTGATAGCAGGTGTATTGTTTGGTAGATTATTATATGTTGTATCAGTATGGTTGAGTAGGAGGAGGTTCCATGTCCATCTGACCAGAGCATTCAGATGGAAAATAGGCCATGGTATCTTTACTATGCTGTGATGTCTGTGGGTATTTAGTACATCTATGTTCAATTGGTAGGCATGAGTCAATAGTTTTAGTGTGTGGGTGATACATTGCTATAAGATCTTTTGGTGGTGCTAGACATTTTGGTGGGGCTGGTCATTATGTTTGGAATAGCAACCTTTTCTGCTTTGACACTTTTTGATTGTAATTTCTTTTTAGTTATCCATGTGGTCTGGAGATCTCTGTTGAAGCTGTTTCTATGAGTGTAAGGCAATGATTGGGTGTTTCTATGGTGTGAGCTGCATGTTGTGGTAGCTAAATTATATACCTGATGTGGAGTTATCTGATCAAATTCTACAATACCTTGCAGTAGTTAGATCATGGATTTACATGTATTCCACTGGATGGTCAGTTTTATGATATTTGGGGCTGATATGATAGCTAGTCTCAGTCAATATGCCTGGATCAGTGGTGATTGAATTTGCATTATTTTTTGTGCATTGTGTATGTTTGGATAATGGCTGTCTGAACATGTGGTACTTGATTGGTAATGCAGTGTATTGCAAGTTGGCACACTTACCACATAAGTAACACAGGGGTTTTAAGCCTCTTATGTAGAGACAGGATATGGCATCCTGATCTATAATTTGCATTCAATGATGTTAGGATCAATTTGGGTGTGTAATTTTAAATTTGAACTCATAGCTATTGGTATAAACAGGTATGGGTGTATCTGCTACATAAGTAGATTGAAATGCAATAACCTTACCAAATGGCTCCATCATTGCTTTAAAATGCTGATTTATGTAGCTGAAGAAGATATTTTTAATTATTCTGGTTATATAGGTTTAACAATATTGTCAATGGTGTGGAGTGGATTGAAGAAGTCAATTATGAGCTATATCAGTATAGGGACATTAAGCAATAAATTGAAAAGTCTCCAATAACTCATGTAGAGTTAAAGTATCATATAAAATATGTCTAGGACATTTATATAAAGATATACTAGAATCTGTAGTAGTTAATATTATAAAGTGAGAGAAAAAATCTTTTGGAAAATGTAAATAAACTCATCAGAATACTATAGTTTAAGTGATTTTTGATTACTTTTAGTTCACTATCATTCCATTTATGAGGAGGAAGTCTTGATTTTCAGATATTTGTAGGTTTAGTTTTCTTTTAGTTATTTTAGTTAGTTTTTCTGAACTGAGAGAGGTGTACAGTGCTGTGCATTCGGTTGCTTTAATTATACAATTGGTGATTAGAAAATTGGCTTTAGTAGCCTCAGCATAGATTTTACTGTGATTTGAAGCTTTGAAAGTTGCAGAATTTATGCTGGTACTACATACTTTGTCAACTGATTCAT
The DNA here is from genome assembly GCA_028023455.1 of Epiperipatus broadwayi. NCBI lineage: Eukaryota > Metazoa > Onychophora > Udeonychophora > Euonychophora > Peripatidae > Epiperipatus > Epiperipatus broadwayi. The sequence continues at coordinate 666,820 of JAQFVV010000337.1, read as the reverse complement.
CAGTCACCATATTTTTTTTTCTGATTCTATGAAACATTATTTGTTTATTAAGAGTGTCTCTTACAAATTTGAAGTTTATCACAGAAAAATGTTTTGTTAAATTTTATTTACTATGATCTATATATATATATATATATATATATATATATATATATATATATATATATATATATATTTAGCTAAAAAAGTATATATATATATATATATATATATATATACTTTTTTAGCTAAAGAGTGTAGATTACCCACTGCTTTATGTGGTTCAAACCTAGGAGCTTGTAGAATATTGTGCAAGTAATATTAAGTTTTTCTGCATTACATAATTGTTATTATTTTATTTTGCCATCTAATTAGTTTCAAAACATTTTTTTTTTAAATTATGGGACTAATATATTAATAGCTAAAAACCTTTTTTTTTTTGAAAGAATCAGGAAATATTCCACTAGTTTAAGTTACAAGATTCCATATTACAAAGTAACTACAAAGTACCTTAGTAAAAACAATAACAGATTATTAGCAAAATATCATTTTTCTAGCTATAAGTTAACTTTCACAACATCTGTTTGGTGTCATGTAGATAGATATCATTATTTTTACTGTTACTAATAATAAAAATCTTATTTTAATAATATTTGATCCTTTTTATGTGAATTTCGACATTAATTGTGTTTGTTTGTTTGTTCATTAGTAACTTTAAATTATTTTCAATTTAGGTTTAAAAATAAAAAATTAAAATAACAAGATTCCAAATAAAAGCTGCATTATAAGGTCTGTTCTTTAAATATATATATAATTGAAGTCAAATAGTAGTTATTTAAAATAAAAACCAAAAACAGAAAAAAAAAATATTTAAATAGTAACTCCTTAATACAGTTAGAGGTTATTTACTTTTAACAGAATTTAATTATTATTATTTAATTTTTGAAAAATAATTCATTTCAATAATTTAATAAAGAAAAATTCATTTAAAAATTTTTACTAAAATAATATATAAGCAAAGCAAATTATTTCTTAAAAAAATAATTTAAAACGACAAAGAGAATGAAAAGTTCTCAATTTTCATTTTTCTTTTGTTATTAGAATTATTTTTAACACATCTGTTCGATGCCAAAAAGAACTAATTTAAGATCTGTAAAATCAATAAATTATCTTTACTTTTTATTTACTTATTGAAAAAAGACTGGACATGTGATTTGAACTTTAAATTTGTCACAGTCTTAGAATAGTGAGATGGTTAATATTTGAAGTGCTTTCTAAATCTGGAGTACTTTTACAGTAAATATGTGTAAACTTATGAGTACATAATCAAATAACCTAAGTATAAATTAATTCCCTTTTATAAAAGAGATTTATGATATTAATTTTTTCAAATCCAAATAAAAGTGGATATGATTTTAAGCACAGATATTATTTGAACATGTTGCATTTTTTTTTTAAAAAAGTATTTTATCCATCGAAATGTAGATATACAGACAATTATAGTTAATTAAATTGCTTTCTAGCTATTAATGATTACATTATATACAAAACTATAAACATTTTATAACTAGACAATCACTGATATATTATAACCTTATTGTCAGATTTGATCTTAATCAAGTCCTGTTTTATCAAAAGTGAATTAAAATTTTAAATATCATTAAACTTTAATATTAATTATAAAATCAGTTGTTTGAATCAGCGATGTGTTCTAATGTTTATTAATTTTTATTGGATGAGAATATACAAACTTAACAGTTTATTTCTCTAAGTCAATAAATGATCAGATTGTTTAAACTAATATTTCATTTCTCTGCAAGTTGTGTGTGTGGGCTGCTCACGTATGATTTGATAGATAAAAGAGTTTAGCATTTACAATTGAGATATTGATATAGTGTAATAATTTAATATTGTTTTACATAAAACACATTTTAATATTTTACTATTAAGAAATAATTTTAAAAGTAAACTTAAAACTTGAATTGTTAAGCCAAATAATATAATTGTAATTAAAAATATGTTTTAATACATTCTGATTTATTAATAAAGATTTCAATTAATTATGCTCAAGGTTAAATGGTGAAGGTTTGCTATTTTTAGAAAATATCTCCAATGTCATTAGTCTGCAAAATCTTGGAGGGGTAATTATTAATTCAAGTCAACTAGGGAATAAATTCAAGTTAATAGAGTGATCTTTTCATATTGTCAAGAGAACCTATACATCGTTTAAAAGTGTATAAATTTATTTAAAACTAATTATTTTCTATAAAAAATATATAAAGCCTTTATTGCAGTTACTTCATAAAACATGGAGTGTGAACTCTATTACCCTCATCCACAAAAAGAAAGCATTAGGAAACAGACTGATATTTTGAAACCTTAAATTCACTAATAAGACAAACAAATTAGTCTACCAAAATTAAATATTACCAGAAGCAATTCAACAACTTTATAAGCATTAATTTTCCTAAATTATACTAATTATAAAAACTATAAAATAAATAATAAATGTTGGCATCATAATTTTGAAGTTAACACAGAAAAAAAAATTGAAACTTTTAATACTAGGAGAAAATTATTTGCAGATTTTATTATAATCTATATAATTTTAATTGTTAAAATAATTTTTCTTGTAAACTTATAACACATTTATTAAAATGAAATGCTATTTTAAATTAAGTATATCTGCTATTGACTTCTATTTAACATATTGAATGCAAAGAAAAAAAGTTAAAATTATAAATTATGTCTAAATTAGTAATAGTGGCTCATATAAGTCTAAGTTTTCTCCATAATGAATGAAAAAATTATTAATAGTAGAGTTATTGGAAATGTCTTTACCTAAATTATTAATATGAAATGTTATAAATTATCTGAATTTACATGAAAAGCAGATATGACTTTTACTTAATTGTAATGAAATTGTCAAAGCTCTTAAATAAAATAACATTATCTGCCAATATTATCTTTAAGTTCATTTTAATTCAAGATTGGTACTTCATTACAGTACTAATGTTATAAAAAAATAAAAGCACAAAATGTTATTACAGAATAGTTAAATTGTAACCAAGAATTATATAAATGTATATAGCAATGGTAGTTTAAAACCAGCATTAATCTTCAGTGTTTGGATTTTCTTCTATTTTTTTTTAAAAAGAAATGTAATTAGTTTAAGTGATATTAACAATTCCTCAATAATTGATAATATAAGATTAATCACTATATATTTGGAACATCTAGGATTTTTGATTTCACTAAAACATATTCAAAAGAATTACTTCAAATATTTACGATAAATGATAAAAATATATTGACAATTACTTAGAAGATAATTTTCAATGTGTGTCATATATGATGTTGACAATATTCTATGATTCAATTGGTATATCCACAGGAAGAAAGAAATAAGTTAATCTTGATATTTAAGGAAAAGAAAATGTAATAAGAATAATTAAAGTATCAATGGTATTAGTTTCATAGCAAAGAAAATTATAAAGACCTCAAGAGTAATTTTGCAAATAAAAGTGAGAAATTCAAGTTTCCTTTTCTTTCGTGAAGACATATGAAGAAATCTTGTTTAATATTTTTTTTTTATTTTTATGTATTTTATTATAATCTTGTGTTTATTTGATGTTAATAGGTGTTAAACAGTTGACTTGCTAGTAAAAATAAAATAAGTCAAGGTAAGAGTATAATAAAGTTAACCTTTTAATGGAGTTCAATGGCTATAGCCAGTTATAGCTTCAAGTTGCTCAAAAACGGATAATTTTTATGTTATCATAGCAAATTTACACTCATTTTAAAGCTTAAAAAGTACCATATAATGCTGCTTCTCTAGAATTATTTTACAAGTAAAAAATCAATAATATTCAAATTTAAAATTTTAACAATGGGAGGTGGTCTTTCCAGGCGCTGATTGGTTGTTGTTCATATTTAACAAAAGAAAGCACTTGACAATAATTTTCACTACTCCAACTTTTTTGTTTCGATTTTGAAAATAAAAATGAAAGTCTTAGAAAAAAATTTTAGTATTGATTTTACATATTATAAATTATTTTGATAAAATATGCTACAAATAAAATTATTTTAGAAAAATAGGTAAGATTTTAGTAAAAACTATTTACTTTTACACAACATAAATTAAAAAAAAAATCAATGATGTACACAACATTTTCTATTAGGTTATAAATGTTCATTTTAGGTTCTCTGCTATAAAATATTTTTTTATAATTATAAATAGAAATTTATTTTTGAAAAAACTTTTGTTCACTTTCATATTCTGACACATTATTAATTTGCTTTTTACAAACAAAACTAAAACTTACATAATATTAAAGATGAATATATTTTTATGGCTGATTCTGCAATTGTCCAATCAAAATTTTAGAGTTTTATCTTACTTGACCAAGCAGAATTTTTGATGAAGAAATAATTATATCTGATCACAAGAAAGGAAGATAGTTAAGATTATCTATGAACTTTATTATGTCATTTTTGTTGAATTGATAAAGATGCAGTTGTCAAATATCATGGAAAGGCAAAATGTTTATGTTTATTGAATTTGAATGTACCAAGTATTTATGATATTGTTGAATTATGTCACTGGTATATTACTGATAATTGTTATTTATTATGGATTACTTTTGAGTCAATAACCGCCATTTTAATTTCTACTTATTAATCAATAATTACTTTTATGTATTTGGTGTTTACACTTGTAAACAGTGTTCATTTTAGGATTTTGATTGTTGCTATGTTGACTGATAGGACCTGCAGTCAATGGAATGACTGTGGTTTAGGTTACTTACTTATCTGTCTTGGCTTATCATTATTGTATTTGGGATATATTGCCTATGGCATCAAACTTAACATTATCAGTCCTTGATAGCTTAACATGTTATCATACTAAAACCATCCTGAGTAAAATATAAGATAGATCAGAATTGTGTCAGAATCAAACAGATGAATATATTTTATATGGTAATGTTAATGTTGAGTATTAGTATATAATACAGTATTATTTTACCTGTTTATTATTGACTCAGATTGGTATAAAACATACATGCTATACTCAGTGTTTACTGTTCTTAGTTAAGTTGCTAATAGATTAAAATTTTCAACCATATTATATAAAAGTTTCATTGTAAGAAATTGAGTAAATTATAGATTTATAGTGTTACCATGTTAATTTTAGATAGGGTAAAAGAACATTACCAGTCTGACCTACAAAGTGTTAATCTTTTAAACATGATGAAATAGAAATAACCATTGATGTATTAAAAATGTTCATCATCTGAGTTGTACCTTAGATAAATGTTGCCAGCTTACTATTAGTTAAATTGAAACTTTGTAGTTCAAATCTCCTATATAAAATTATTTTGTATGCCACTAATGTTTGTGCCATTTTAGCTCATGAGAATCTAATATAAGATCATGGGCTTAAGTAGTTTCTTTCAATAATGCCATACTTATGTAAATATGATAAATACTGTTTCTCTGGTATTTTATCTATAAGCTCTAATTTCACTCTTTTAGAGTAAAATCAGTCCTATCTATACACTGTATGAAAGTTCATTTTTAATGCGCTAGTATTCCATGACTTTAAAATATCTTTTAAAAACTTAATAAAACAAGTGTTACATAATATGTTTTAAAATAATCAAGAAATAATAATTTTAAAATTGAATATAAAATATATTTAAACTGATATCTTAAAATAAAATAGACATAACTTTCTATTTGTCTATTTTATACCATAATCAATAATTTAAATATCAGTTTTAATTAAATCAAAAGTTTTTAAAAATAATACAATAATACAATATTTTTATTGAATGTTTAGATGGATGTTTTGAATGGGTGGAATAATCCATTTAAACAGACAAATAGATGCATCCCAAAGAATCCTCATTTTTGGATGCAGTCTGTCAGTGTACTTTTACTCTTGAGTGAGAGAATGTGAATCTCAGCCTCAGGGTACCTTTTGAGTATTCCATTATCAAATTTTCAATTGGATGGACAGTTGAAGAGTTGGAGTGTGGAATGAATTGAAGCCTGTCCATTGAAGTATGAAGATTGGCTATATTAATATATATCGGAGCACTGATTGCATATATGCATAGAGATGATAATCTGAGCTAACTGATAATTGCTGGTTTATCATGGAATATGTATTGGTGATTATTTATCTTTTCAACATATATGTTTTCAAGTCTATCAGGGTTATGAAATAGAGTGAAGTATGGTGGGTTGTGTGAAAGTCTGTCCTCATATATCCTATATATTACATATATTGATACAGATATATAATAAGCCTGTATATCAGTTATTACATAGGAGATGTCTGTCCATCCATCATATATGTATTAAATGAATTATGTGTAGTACATGAGGGATCAGATTCACTTTAGGTCAACATGGGTGTGATGAGAATCTCAGCCTCAGGGTGGCCTTTAAGTGTTCCATCATCAGATTTTCAATTGGATGGTTGGTTGATAAGTTGGAGAGTGTAGTGGATTGAAGCCTGTTCATTAAAGTATGAATATCGGTTATTTTAATGCATATCTGAGCACTTATTGCATATATGTGTAGAGATGATAATTTAGACCAACTGATCATTGCTGATTTAGCACAAAATATGTATATTGGTGATTATTTATCTATTCAACATATATGTGTTCAAGTGTATCACTGTTATGAGATAGAGAGGAAGTGGTGAGTTGAATGAAAGTCTGTGCTCATATACCTTATATATTACATATACATACTACATAACAGCTTTCAAAATAATTAGATACTTATATGAAAGATATTTAACTTTTCCATGCATATTTTTATATAAAAATAGTGGGTTTCATATAATTAAATGTTTTACTTTATTCCCACATGAAAGTAAAATATTCTAGATAATTTTCATCACAAAATTGTCAAACATGTTTTTTAATCATTGTATGCATATCTCATATGTGTTATAAATTGTAAATGTTGATAGAAAAAATAAAAAATAAAATCAGATAAATATTTTTTTGTTCTCCTTTCAGTAAAATTAATTAAGTACAAGTTGCATTTAATAATTTTTAAAAAATAAAAAATGTACTAAGTGAAAATATTTTTATTTTTTTTTGTAAATTATTTAATAGATATTAATTTTAAACTTAAAAAAAGTTTAAGTTTTGTTTTTAATAATAAGATTTCAATACTCTTGGTAAATTTTATTTCATTTGTCAGAGTTGTTATTTTTTTTTTCTCATTATCTCTCTTCATTGCGAAAAATAAAACCAGTGTAATTAACTGATTAACTTGTTTTTTATCTTGTAAAAATGTTTTAATTATAATGAAATGTCAAGAATTTTATGATGTTAATTTAATGTGAAAGTTTGAAAATGGAAATATCTAAACAATTGTGTTTGTAAAAATTTACCTAATTGGTTATTATAAAATGTGTCATGTTGGAGACAGATTGTGATGGGTTTGTATATGACATTGTTCTAAAAATAATGGAGGTGTGAATAAGACAGAAGACCCAAATGTCTGGAAAGAAGAAATTACTTCTAACTTAGTTGTTGAAATGAACAATCAAGTCTTAATCTAGTTATTAAAGAAGAGAGAAGCAGAAGACTTAAATAAACTGTTGCACAGAACAGCAGAAGATTTAAGCAAGATTTTAGCATATATCAGTTTAGTCATAAAATAGTTTCTACAATAAAAACAATGTGAAAAATTCAGCTAAAAGCTAAACATCATTTATTTCCATGTAACTTGCCCTCACAGGAATAAAATGTAAAGAAAAGTTACCTGCCAAAGTAATCTGCAATCTTGTATCCAACCAAGAACATGAATATCTCTGTGTATTAGATCTGGAAAATGTATTTTAAGAAAATGGATAAAATTTTACTGTTTTTAATCTGGAAATACTACAAATCAGGAAAGAGACAAATTAATGATGATCATATAAGAGTAAAACACATCTGGAAAAGTGAAAATTATAATTGGGAAGAACTCTGCAGAAAAAATATAACCATGGTTATATTTTTTGTGTGCAGACTATATTTTTATTAATAGTTTAAATATTTTCATTAAGTTAATTTCCTTTAAATATTATAAAAGTTTTTTTAATTGAATTTTTTTTAAATTAATTTTTTGTGTATGAACATTATTTTTCCCTCCAAAACCTTAACAAAAGATTAATTAAGTTAAGACAAAGATTATCTTTGATTTTGAAAATGTTATTTATCTAAGTTATCTGAATAAATTAAAAATAATTTAATGAATATATATCAACTTCTAAATTATAATTTTTATGCAAGTACATTTTATTTCTAATGAAATGAATGTTTAAAATTCCATACTATCAGATCTTTTTTTGGGCTCAAGACTTTTTTCTTTTTTTTCTTTATTTTTGCTTACTTTATATATTATATAATATCAAAACTCCACTCTTTTACACTTTATAGCAAAATATATATTTAATTGATTCCAGTTTCAACTGTTCCAAGCATTCTTCATCAGATCTACAAAATGTAAACATTACATAAATACAATCACATTTTATATACTTATACATATAATCTACAATCTAACTATTTTATATTATATATATTATATCCAATAATTTATCATCTAATCCTTTAAACTTTAATACTATTTTTTTTATCTTATAATTTTTATACCCTATCATAATTTATTATATTAATAAATCACTTTTCATCTTTTAGCATATTTTACATTTATAAACTTACTAAACTATTATATTAATTTCTATCCAACATATATTCTATTTTATAATCTTACAATTTAATCCACTAATTGTTTAACCTTAGTCAATCCTACTTTAACATTTTTACCTTTTATAAATCAAAACATAATTACTTTCATATTACTATTAAATCTCTTTTTTTATCATAATTTTCTTTTAATTCTTACACTTCTTATTTTACTCTTATACTATTTATTACACATATCTCCAACCTTGATTAACTCAATTATACTATCTTATTTTTTATCTCATTTTATCTTTACAATCAATTAAATATATATATATATATATATATATATTGCTATATAGTGTAAAAGAATGGAGTTTTGATATTATATATCATTTTCTTTTGTTAATTGTTAATTAGTTATTAAATAATTACTTTAAAAATATTTTTTATTTTAATTTCTTTATTCTATCCAACTCCTGTTTTATAAATTGCAGTGTATGTAATTTTATTTCATGACAGTTTAGTATTCTAGCATTTTCTTAAATTATCCCAATAAAAATATTTACTTATAGTAGAAAAAACCTATGAATTATTTAAATGTGATTTAGAATAAGCTGCTTTATTTATTTATTCATCTCTTTCTCACAGTAATAGTTTATGGATTTCTTTTGTCCTGAACTATATTGAACTATAACAATTAGTTATAAGAATTGAGTGTTTATGTTTAGTGTTATGGACTTCCAAAATCAATGCACTACATTATATTTCTTTAAAAATTTAGTTTACATTTGGTCAATATATTAATCGTAGTATGTGGCCAGATCTTTGACTATTGTCAAGATGTTTTAGTATATCAACATTATTTGACTTATTGTTGTATTTTTATGTAAACACACCTAGATATGTGCATTAAAAAAATTATAGTTTATATTTCTGCCCTAGGTTTGGAAATGGCTAATAATTAGCCTGGTCTTAAAATGGACCACTTTAAATCCAGTCACATGGTTTACTGGTGATTATTCATATTGTTTATCATTCATGATGATTGTGCATGATTATTATTCTTATCTGTAATGTTTCATGAATTGATAATTAGTTTTTTTGCTTATCTCTCATGCTCATTATGTCCATTATTATGCTTCTATACTTAATTTATATTACTGTTTTAAGTGGAGATGATGATTTTCCATCACTTCAGATTTACTCTTGATTCTGTACTGTTACAAATGGTGACCAATTAGTGGCCCAATGAAGTTCAGGTTCTGGTGGATCGATACCATATAAATTGCATCTCGGAAATGCACCTGAAAAACAAAATTTTGTATTTTGATGCAGAGTTAATTTAAAACATGTTACTGTGAAATGTGATATGAGTGTAGACGGTGATTGCTGTAATTTGATTATAAAAATGTTTATTTACAAAGTTCATATTTAAAATTGAATAGAAAATCAAAGCATAATTTTGAAGAATGGATTGAGTTTTTGATGTTGGAGTTTGTTTAGCTTTACTTTCATTACTAATGATGGATAGAGGTTTTCTGTTGGCTTGACAATAGAATGTTTTGAGGTAACCATATGGAGTGTTCTTTTTCAGGCATTACTTGAACACATTTTTAATTTTTTTTATATTTTTTGTTTGTCATAATACAGTTAACACAGTTTGGCCATGATCACAGCCTTTAAATCTCCAAAAGAAAAATGATTCTGTATTTCCCAGCCTCTAAGACTCAAAGAAGCACAGATTTGCAAATAATATTGCATTATTTTGACTTTTAGTACCTTATAATTTTTAAATTGAGATAGATCTTTGGGTGTTCATGTGACAATGTATACTTATAATACAGTGGCTGAATTCTGTATCTATTCCAGGATTGCAGGTCATTATGTATTCTTTTACTGTCAGATCCTCATCATATCTCCAAAACAAAGTTTAAATAAATGTTTTATGACATTATCTTGTTTTTGTACATACACATGTCCTTATAATAAAAATACAAGAGGAATGGAAATCACTCACACATACATGAATAGAATGGATGTGTAGAATAAAGATAGGAAATAAAATAATTATATATTGATACATTAAGATCAAAAGAAAAGCAGATTAGGGGTGGTGATATGCTTATTTTATGAAATATTTTTAAAAAATACATATTTGCATTTTTTGTGTATAATAGAAACATATGTGCTGAGAAGAGGAAAATTGAAAAAGATGAAAGAAGAACATGATCATGAAACAGATTAACAATTACCTGAAGGAACACAAAGAGAAGAGGTTATGGCCATGTCAACCCTGTTAGTACAAATGTTTAAAGACAGACAAGAAAAAAGATAGGAAATGTTTAAACAAATGAGATATCTGGTTTGTAAAGCTAGATTTGAAGAAATTTACATTTCTGAAAAATTCAAGTTTTCAAACTGATAGTAATGTATTAAATAAGTGCTCTGAGTTGGAGTTTTAGATCTAGTTTCTGAAATCCTAACTCTTCACTGAAGTGAGTCATTAAGCTCGAAACCAATTAGTCTGGAGATGGGGATAGTATGATAGAGATTTTGAATTCTTTCTCTGTCGGCACTTATTATTAAAGCTTGTTTGGAACTAGTGGTAAGTACATATATATATATATATAATTAGTTTCCAACCAGTAACCACCTAAACATTCACAGTAAATATAGCAACCAATATTTCTAACTGCTGTCAAGGCAACCTTCACACCTTTTAGTGTGAAGGTTGCCTTGACAGCAGTTAGAAATATTGGTTGCTATATTTACTGAGAATGTTTAGGTGGTTACTGGTTGGAAACTAATTATATCATTATCCCAGATTAGCTTTAGGCACTATTTCACACACACACACACACACACATATATATATATATATATATATACTCTAATAGCATTGCTTATTTACATCCTCTATAATAATCTACAGAAAGTAATTGTCTTATATATATTAACTTCTTTCAGGATATATGTTTTGTCAATTAAAACCAACATTGTCACTCATTGGAAGACTAGGTAATATCACATAACTCATAGCAACCAAATTTCGGTTTTAACAGAATTATAATGCTGAATTTGATATAAAATGAAAATTTTAATTTGTAATTCAATTAAAGGTTCTTGCTTTAACCCACTTATTCTGCTCTATCATTCTAATTAATTTCTTTGTTCTCAATTGCTTTAAGATTTCAACTTTCATTTTAATATTAAATAATTATTATTTACCAAAATATAATAAATTTGATCTCATATGATAGATATTTTTATTGAGAAATTAAATAAATTTTAAAAAATCAATTGTGATTTTCAGAATTATTTTAAAAATTGGGTTTTAATCAAAACAAAGTGCTATCATATTATCAAATTTCAATTGGAGCAGATTCAATTTTAAAAATGAATGAAATCTTCATTCTTTGATGTTTGTTTTAAAAATCTAAATGGATAATTTTTAATATCTACTAAATCTATCAATTTATGCTTAAAAAGTTTAATTTCTTTTTGTAATTTTCACTATATTGCAAAATGTTATAACAGTCTGTTTAATGTCATTTCTAGTCAGTTGTATTCTCCTGTGATCATAATCTTCACAGTAACATTACTAAAAAGAATATAGTCTTTTGTATTTAAAAAAATAAAACATTTCTGTATAAAATAAGTATGTAATAACATATTTTTAATTTCTAATAATTATCATACAATTTTTATATCAAAAAAATAATCATACACTTTCCAATAATTAAATTTTATTCATTTATAATATTTTCTTGATGTAATAATGCAAAATTACTGCAAAGATATAGACTGCCAATTTAAACATTGTGTGCTCACCATTGCAAATCATATCATACATTGGAATTCCTACCTTTTTTTATTGTGGTGACATCTTAAGAATTTCTTTGAAATTAAAATCGAAAAAAAAATATATGTGAATTTTAAATTTTGAAAAGAAAAAGGGTTGGCAAAATTTTTCAATAGACGGTGGAAAATGCTAATTGAATTTCTACACTTCTGGACCTTAAAATATAATAGTGAAAACAGATAAGTTAATTTTAATTGACAAGACAGAGAACTTATAATCCAATTAATTTTTAAATAATTTTATTTTCAAATAAACAAGTTAAATAAGTAAATATTAATTAATTAAATGTATCAATATGTAATATATTAACCTTTGTATACATATAAATAACTTTAAATAATAACATATTAATTATTTTTTACATATATGTATATATAAAATTACAAAAGCTAAAGTAGTCAATATAATAAACAGAGTATCTATATAAGCAATTAAATAATTATCTAAAATTAAATTACAAATCCATTACCAATGCTTTTCTTGCACTTGAGAAATCTATTTTGGCAGAAAAATCATCGGAAATGAATTCGTAATTTAATTTTAGCTAGTAATTTAATTGTGAGTTGTACAGTTGGTTTGATATATATATGAGTGTGTGTATATATAAGTGTAATGAATAATTAGTTATTATAACTTTATTTCAATTTTTATCATATATTACTTTATTTTGCTTCTATTTCTTGAACAATAGTGTCAAAAATAGACGAAATAACTAAATATCAGATAAATATTATTAAATATTTAAAGTACAGTATTTATTTAAATTTTATACAGAATGAAAAACATCTCTTTTGATTATTACTTTTAAATTAAAAACAATTATTATTTTAAAAATACCCATCTATAATGACAACAAATAATATAAAAATCAAAAAGAACTATTTTCAACATAAGTGTTTTTCATTTAATCTTAATATTTATTTATATAACGTAAAAAAAAAAAAGCAAAACAAAAAGTAGAAAAAGCTTTCTTAGAAATTTTAATTAGACAATTACTATATTTTACAATTATACAAAAATAAATTAAACGTAAACAAAGAATTTAACTGCGTGAGATTTAATTTTAGATATTTAAAATATTTCTAACAATGCTAAATTAATATAAAAAAATAATCTTGCAATTAAATCTTTTTCTTCTTAGCTTTCAAAGATTTTTTTTTTTTTCAATATCTATTTTGTTATCAAATAACATAAAACCACCCAAGCTGATTTATACTATATTAGACATTTCCGTTTGCTCATATAACTATTTTAGCAATTATATATATATCTAATTAAATAAACTTTTATAAAAAATAAGATATTATATATATGAAATAAAATTGAAGTTTTACAAAATATGTAAATAAAGGAGTACTTTAAACATGCATATGTGAGGGTTTTTTTTTTATAGTATATAATTCTGAAAAAAATGTCATTTATATTACACTTAGTATCTGATATCGAATTGATAACAGTAATAATTATACTAATTATTTTATTTAAAAATATGTGTATATATTCAAAATATTTCTGATAAAACCGCAGGATGACTCTGAGCGAAACTTTTGCTGTCTATTTTATATGGTAATAAAATGAAGATTTAATATGATGCCCTTGACTCTAATAGAATCATCGAATTTATAATTTATGGGTAAATAATACCATTTTTTGCTCATTTCATATTATAACAAAACTAAAGCTTTGGAATTGGATACAAAATTATTATAATCAAATAAGTTAAATGACAGAAAATAGTACAAAACATGTGAAATATATATAAAACGTTTATTTGCTATTATGGACAACTAAATAATTTTAAAACATTGATCTTCATTTTATTATTTTCATTGATCAATCTACTACAGGATGAAAATATTTCTAAGTTTCATTTAATTTTCTGAACTACAACTTCTCTTCTACATATCACACTAATAAATTTTCGATATTTCATTCATTCATCTTACATATACTTTCTTTTTACATTTTTTATTATCTCTTTGTACCCAGTCAAAATTTCAAATGTCCATCTAATCTATCATCATCTTTTGTAGTATTATAGTCATCCAAGCTCCATTTCAATCTCTTAATTTCTTCTGTGATAATAATATGTGTTTGTTTCTTATTCAAGTATTTCATATTTGATCGCTTGTTGCAACTCTCAATATCCATTTCTCCAAACTTAATTGAGTGATCAGATTTCCCTGTATTGCTTTTCTATTAAGTATCTAAGTTCTTGGATCAATGAGTAAAAACAAATAAAATATATTTATTTAAAACTTTTTTTTCAAATCCATGTGAACATTTTCATTTACTATTAAGTTTTAAAGATTAAATTCATCTATTATATTTTTATCTATACAAATACTTTGACAAAAGTGACTGTAGTTGTTAAATTATTCTGAAGAAATCTATCAATAATTCAGTTGATTGTTTATCTCTAAACATATTTTCTTCCTGTCAGCTGACAATAGTTGTAATATTTCCTGAAATTCTGAAGATTAGTTATAAATACAACCACATTGTCTTAGAAATCTAGTTGACTTAAAAGATCATTTATTTTGCACCCTTAGCTTTCTATTTTAATTATGAAGCACTTCTTAAAATATTTTGGAGATATGAAATTACCTTATCCCATATCCATTCACATTTTGATAATATCCATTAGAATCTGACAATACTGTGTCAATATTTTAACACTCAAAGATGTTATCCTCATAGAAGTGATCATAGAATGAAATGTGTTTTCATAATCTATGAATCCAAAGCATGATGGAAACTCATGTTTAGTTTTCTTTTAGTTCAGTTTGGTTTAAATACAAAATTCTTTGCAGACATTTTGTAATTATCTAGGTAAATATCTTGTACAAATACTATTGGGCCTGTCATTTCTAATAACAACTTTATCATTTTTTTTATAAAGTCATATTAATATTGCATTTTTCATTCATCTTATACATTTTTATTATTTAGATAACTTATATAAAGTTTTACTAACAATTTCTCTATTTCTTCATTTGTTTTTTTAAATATCAATAATGATTTCATCATTTCTGGAACCTTCACCATCTCTATACATTTAATTGTTTACTTCATCTATTCAATTTGAATGCTTAGCAATTAAGAAGATGTGAGAATTACAGTCTTATTTTTTTTTTTTAAATTACTATAAAATTATTAGCCAAACTCATCCACATATATCATAATTTTATTTTTTAAAAGTAGTTCAATATTTTCTTTTTAATGTTGGAATGACTTTTTACATATTACCATGCTATTGTTAATATACTTTTGAAACTTTTATTATTTTCTTTAAAAATGTTTGCATGTTCATTTATTGTTGGTATGCAATCCTTTTAAATTATTTTAACATTTTAAACTACCCTCAAGTATATGGAATTAGTAAAGAGTCTGTGCAGAATTATTGTATAAATTACCTTTGCGAATATGCTTGTTTAATATTTAAGCCCATGAAAATTTCATATAAAAGATTTAAGTGTCGAAAGAAAAAAGGCAACATTTTTAAAACATTACATTATAGTTACTGCAAATCTATGAGAATATCCTGGCATTCATAAATAATGATTTTGGAAAGTCATGTAAAATTTGTTTTGATATTCTTGATTTAAAATACTATTGAAAGTTTTCTATTTTTTAAATATTGATGAATTTAGTGTAGGTTTTTAATTTTTTTATACTCCACAAAATATTGCTAAAATATGTGAGTTTTATTTTTTAAATAACATATGTTAATACAAAGTATTTAAATCACATGAATTGATAAAGTATAGCTGTATGAAAATAAAAATTTTGTTTTTTTCTAATTATCATTGAAAATTGGATTTTTTTAAATACTGATAAAATTTAGTGTGATACTGTTGAAAGTCTTTTATTTTTTAAATATTGATGAAATTTAATATTTTATTTTTTAAATATTAATGAAAAGTAGACAATTTTTTTACATAATGAAAATAAGTTATTTATTTTTAAACAATAGACAAAATAAATAGCCTTTTGATTTCTGTCATAGGTTTATAAGAAACATAAGTCGCATTTTGATTTTTGAAAGATTTATGTAAATTCCAATAATATATGTTAATGCAAACTATTTAGTCACATGAATTGATAAAGTATAACTGTATAAAAATAGCATTTTTGATTTTTCTAATTTTCACTGAAAATTGGCTTCTTTTTTCTAAAATACTGATGAAATTTATTATTTCATTTTTTAAATATTAATAAAAAGTAGGTTTTATAATTATCAGTGAACAGCATGATTTTGTAATGGCATGAGTGAAATGAAGCAACCTGACTTCTAAACCTGTATACATTTCAAGTGATTAACAGAAGCTAACCAAGAATTTCTGGTAAAAAAACACTAAAGTCCTATTATTGTAAAAAAAATATTTAGTTTTTTCTTTTTTCTGTTTAGGTACTAGAAATGAAGGCTAGATGTGATACACACTTGATGCCATTTTGAATTTGCAAACCTACTCAAAACCAATGCTGACACATCATTTATTGCTTGGATATGTCAGCGGTGATTTTGAGTAGGTTTTAAAATTCAAAATGTCATAGAACATGTACTATATCAGCACCCCCTTTTATATATTTATTTATATTACCTTTTTTGTAGTTACAATTTTAATAATTCTCTATAATTTCTATAAGGAATGAAGACTGTTTTGACATTTAAATATTATTTATTTAAATTTATATCAAGATTGATTATAGTCAATTGTTAGTGAAAAAATGAATAAATTGATAATGGAATAATATCTCACTACTTCAACTGAAAGTAATAGAAAATAGTTGATAAATTTGAAAAATTATATTTATTAACTTTAAAACAATTACTGATGCTTGTTTTTAAAACACTGTAAAAAAATATTTTCTTTTATTTCAAGAAAATATGAATAGTACATCTTGGTAATGCAAATCTATTTCATCTGTAATTATGAAAGGAAAATTTTTAAATAGTTTTCCAACTCAAGTATGCCTCAATAAACTGGTCACTTGATGAAATGCTAAACTTTGATTCAAAAATTAATAAGAATCACTTTGTTATAAAAAATAAAATCTTCCCTTAAGCAGATATACAACCAGAATCATTATCAACATGGATTAAAATCTATAAGTGAATAGAGTAATTATATATCTCAAATTAAAAAAGTAATGAAAGCTAATTGTTTGTATAAAATTATAATACCTATTCAAATAAATTGAATTGCTGAGTGTGACAGACAGTGAATTTGTATCCAGTGCTTAAAGAAATGTAATACAGATTTTGAATTTTAATTATTTGAATACCATTCAATGGATAATGGATAAAGAAAGCTAAATATTAAAATGCCATTCATAAATTATAGATTATTAAGGCAAGTCTTAAATATGATAAACATCATAGTTGTAAACAATCCTGAAAATTGATTAATGTGTTTAATATAGATTATCTTACATTAACATTTATGCTTAGTGTAATGTATTAATCTTTATGTTCTGTTTCAAAAATAATTCTATTGCAGAATGAAACTATTTGTACTTGGCACCATCTGTAATGCTTTCGTGGATCATTTTTATTATTGGACAAGTGAAGTAAAACTCTGAAACTTTTAATTGGTTTTAATTGGTCAAGTGACAAACTCTTTGATAGAAATATTTTCATCTTTTAATATATATTAATTTTAGTTTTGTTTTCAAAAAGTATATTAATTATTTGTAATGTTAGTAAAGTAAATGAAAGTTATTTCAAAAATATATTTTTATTTGTATTTTATAGAAATATTCCAAAGCAGAAAAATCAAAGAAAACATTACGAGCAAATTACAAGTGATGTAAATGTCATTTAAATCCCTCCCAGATTTGTCGTTATGAATTTTTTAAGAATTTTTTAGGAAAAATCTTAACGTTTTTCTCAAAATAATTATATTTTCAGCATATGATTAAAAAAATACACCAAAAAGACATTATAATATTTAAATGAATTCCAGAAAAATATTCTAAAACATTAATCTTTGTTTGAAAATCAAATAAACAGCTTGGAGCAATCTAAACTCTTGACAAGATGTCAAAAATTGTTGCTAACATTGATTTATTTTTCAATTTATAATCGTGTAAAGTATACAATTTTTTAATAAAACCTTACTATTTTTGTAAAATAACTATATTTTCAGCAGATTTTATGAAATATGTATGAAAAATAATAAAAAAACCTGCTCTAAAACATATATTTTCATTTTCAGCGGTGAAAAATATTTCTTAGCAGTCTCTTTTTGACCAAATCATCATCAGCCAATCAGCATTGAGAATGTATTGTGACTGGATGGCCCAGCCAATTAGCATTGGTCTTCTTCTTTTGTTAGAAAAAAAACACCCCTAAAATTGATTTTTTTACTTGTAAAATAATTCAAAAGAGAGCAGCATCTTACAGGCCTTGCTCTAAGCTCAAAATCGTGCATAATTTTATCATTTTAGCTCATAAAATGGCTGAGTTAGAGCAATCTAAAGATGACAACTGCAAATTCGCATTTCAGACTAAGAAAGGGTATCTTTAAGCACATTGATTTTTATTTTAATAAAATGAAAGAATGTCTTATAACTTGAAAATATATACAAATTGATAGTACAACTGAGCTCTTCAACTTGTTAAATGGGAAAGCAAAAAGTTAAACTTTTGGAATTTATTTTTGGTGAAATAAAAATATGTAACAAAATTATATTAATTTTTATATTACCATTATAATCTAATATTTGTAATAATAACAAAGGATAACTTTAATTCCTAATGTATAGTTAATCTGCATTGATCTGAAAATAAACAAGAATTCATTTAAAATGGTTTTGCATTATTATTAGTATTTATTTATTTTTTAATCGGAACATATTTCTAAATACGTAATCAAAAATGTAGTATTAAAATTAATATTTACATATAAATTTTAGCAAAATATGATTGTTCTGAAACATAGGATGTTTATTAAAGAAACGTAAAGTACATCTTCTTTAATTATTAGTATATATTGTGAAAATTAGAAAAAAAGAAACTTTTTATTTATTAATATACAACTGCAATATGAATCTAGCAATAAAGAAAAGGCTTATTGATATTTAATATTGCTTTAATAAATGTTTGTCATTGATGTGGACATAATAAACGAATAATGATTATAATAATAACAACAACAACAACAATAATAATAATAATAATAATAATAATAATAATAATAATAATAATAATAATAATAATAATAATAATAATAATAAGAAGAAGAAGAAGAAGAAGAAGAAGAAGAAGAAGAAGAAGAAGAAGAAGAAGAAGAAGAAGAAGAAGAAGAAGAAGAAGAAGAAGAAGAAGAAGAAGAAGAAGAAGAAGAAGAAGAAGAAGAAGAAGAAGAAGAAGAAGAAGAAGAAGAAGAAGAAGAAGAAGAAGAAGAAGAAGAAGAAGAAGAAGAAGAAGAAGAAGAAGAAGAAGAAGAAGAAGAAGAAGAAGAAGAAGATGAAGAAGAAGAAGAAGAAGCAGCTAACTAAAAAAAATAACTATGAGAAAATGCATTAAATAATCCTCCAATGGTTGTGATGATTTAAAATATATCCCATTGAAATATTGGTACTTGCAAATATTCCAGTTCTTGAAAATTTACAAACATTTTAATAATTGCATTTTTCTATAAAGTAAGTAAAAATCATTAAATAAGTAGTGCTTTTAGAGTAAGGAAGGATAAAACATTGATTATATGATAATTAGTCTTACTAAATTATACATATTACTCAACTGTTTTTCTATAAATCTACTTTCAGATGGGTTTATATAAATAATTTATTTAATCCACTCTGTCTATTATGTTTTAGAGTGTATTTATTATTAAACAAACATTATTTTATGCAAATTGCAACTCTTTGTAAAATATTAAAGTATAATACTTATCAATTAATAATAATCACATTCATAATATATCCAAGTGTTAAAAATTTTCAAATTAGAAACAACTAGATAAATAGAATTTATTTATAGCCTATGTCATAAGTTAAGACTAAAACAATTTTAATAAGAATGATTTGATATTTTGTTCCTCTCCCAGTTTCCAAAACATTTTCAAAATAAGAATTTAGTTAAATTTACAGTAAAGTGTAATGCAATTTTATAAACTATTTCTTTTACAAAGAAAAAATAGAAAAAAAAAAAAAAACAACAAGAAAAAATCAGAAAAGTCACTCATTTACAAATCTGAAATTACAAAAAATATATTAGTATGTATAAAAAATCTTTATTTTTGAATAGACTTAATAAAATAAATCTTTTACAATAAAAACAATTAATGAAACTTAAAAAATGCAGAACTTTAATTCTAAAAAAAATAATCATAAAAAGATCAATAACAACTTAAATAAAAGAAATAACGATTTTTCTTAATATATAATGAAATTACACATTTCTAGATAAAAGAATATTTTGAATGAACATGAATCTTTTGTTTTACACACACACACACACACACACATATATATATAAATCGTGTTTGTCATAATTTATTGGCAAACAGTTTAATGTAAAATAGTTTTACTATTGATTTTATGTTAGAAATAAAATAATATAATGAAAGCATACATAAATCTATATATGTATATGTATATCGCTGTAGATGTTTATTAAGGGTTTTGTGGTATAACGATTAATGCAAGTACCTTCTTTGGCCATGAAGTTCAAATCTATGCTGCCTATGTATGTCTTGATTTTTCCCTCACGTTTATGTAATCCTCCTCAATTTGGAATAAAATCCAATATTAGATATAAAATATTTTAATTACTAACTAAAATTAATTTACTAACTAAAAGTAGTTAGATGCCCAAGTATATAAAAACTGTTAATGTAGAAAATAGAAATTATTATCAATTACATTTTTATCAGTTTGTAGTAGTAAGAATACAGTGATCTTGTTCTACAATAAAATAGTTACTAGGTGTTTTATCTTTTCTGTGTTTGAGTGTGCAGTCTAAAATTTATGAACATAAAATTTTAATAGCAATAAATATCAGACGTTCTATTTTCTTATTTTACCCATACTTGAAGAATAGCGTCATCATTTTTATTTTAAATGTCTATTTAATTCTGTTCAATTACTTTATCCAGTTGCATGAATCTATTAGAATTCTTTCTGTTTAAATATTGGCTGCAATTTCTTGTAATTTGTGTTACTGCTATCAAGTGAATAATTTGAAGTATTCGAAATTGCCATTCATGTTCTCTAAGGTTCAAACATTTAATTTTCTAATGTTGTTGTTTCACAGTTTTTGCATTCTTTGAAAATAGTAAAAAGATGATGAAAATTTACTGGGCTTGCACATTTCATTTCCTTTTCCATTGCTGTGTAAACCTGATTGTTGCAGGTATTATATTGATTATAAGTAAAATACAATTACTAGTAGAACTATGCTCAATTTTCTGCATTTGCTTACCTAGTGACTGGTTTGACATTAGGTTATTATCATGTTTACTTTGTCTAAATCTTGTATATTGGTATACAATACACTAACATTGAATTTATTGTTCGCATACATATATGTTAATACAATTTTTTTAAAATTAAGGTTTTCATTTTTCTAATAGATAAGGAAAACTAATCTATTGTGATATTTTTTTAATATAGTGAAAACTAAATGTTTGTTGCATCAATATATATCATCATCATCATCATCATCATTATCAACCATTATCAATCCACTGCAGGATGAAGGTCTCTCCAAGTTTAATCCATCTTCTCTGATCTTTAGCTTCTCTTCTCCACATCACCCCTACACACTTTCTTATTTCATCCATCCATCTCACATGTGGTCTCTTTCTGGGTCTTTTACAATCTCTTGGAATCCAGTTTAAAATTTCACTTGTCCATATATTATCATCTCTTCTAGCAATATGTCCTGCCCAACTCCACTTCAATCTTTTATTTTTTTCAATGAGGTCAGTAACACCTGTTTGTTCTCTTACCCATACATTGCATTTTCGATATCTTCTTGTTACTCCTAACATGCATCTCTCCATACTTCTTTGAGTGGTCTGAAGTCTCTGTATTGTTCTTCTATTAAGTGTCCAATTCTCAGATCCATAAGTAAAAACTGTTAAAACACATTTGTTAAAAACCTTCCTTTTCAAACACATAGGCATATTTCCTTTTAGTATCAAGTTATTTCTACCAAAAGCACTCCAACCAAGTTTAATTCTATAATTAATTTCCTCCATTATGTTTCCATCTATATTAATAATCTGACCAAGGTATTTGTAACTGTTAACTTCTTCTAATTCATCACAATCAATCTTTATTTTCATATTTTGAGCAAATCGATTAAACATTACTTTAGTCTTTTTAACATTTATCTTTAGTCCTACTTTCCTACTTTCATCTGATAATTCCTGCAACATATCCTGTGGCTCTGAAGCATTATTTGCAAAAACAACTACATCATCTGTGAAATCTAAATGACTTAAATAATTTCCATTTACTTTCACTCCTTTAGTTTCTCATTTTAATCCACAAAATACTTCTTGCAGCACATCTTTCTCAATGTTGACTTTCCCAGTCTCATTATGTAATCTAATTGTTGCTGTTGCATTTTTATAAATATTCTTTAAAATATGACAATATCCTGGATCTATACCTTGATTATCCAATGCTTTAATCACTGAAGAAATGTTTATAGAATCAAATGCCTTTTCATAATCTACAAATCCAAAACATAATGACAACTCATATTCATTTGTCCTTTCTATAACTTCTCTCAACACCTGGATATGATCTATTGTACTAAAACCACTTTTAAATCCAGCTTGTTCTCTTGGTTGTTGGAAATCCAATGTTCTCTGTAGACGAGTTGTAATTATCTTGGTAAAAATTTTATATAAAACTGATAAAAGGCTGATAGGTCTGTAATTTCTAATATCTTCTTTATCACCTTTTTTAAATATTAATATTATTACTGCATTCTTCCAATCATCCGGTACATCTTTATCATTTAGACATTTGGTATATAACTTTGCTAAAAAAATTTCTATTTCTTCACCTGCTTCTTTTAATATATCAATTATAATTCCATCATTACCTGGGGCCTTTCCTTTCATCATACATTTAATTGCATGTCTCACTTCTTCATTTAAAATTGTGGGCAATTCAGAAGATGTAATAGATATAAGAGGTACTTGTTCTTTATTACTATATAATTGTTGATAAAAATCTTCTACCAATTTCATGATGCCATCTCTCTTTTTAGTAATAATTCCATCTTTTTTTCTTATTGCAGATATAAATTTCTTACCATTACCAAAATGTTGTTTTACATTCTTAAGACTTTTATTTTCTTCTACAGCTTTCCTTGCTAGTTCACAGTTATACTTTCTTATATCATTTTCAATTCTTTTCCGCACCATTTTACAAAATTCAAGATATTCAATTCTTTTAATGCATCATTTTTGTATATCTTCATATTCCTTCTTTTCTTCATAAATTCTCTAGTCTCAGTAGAAATTTTATTGGTCAATTGCTGCTTTTTTCTACCAGCAATCTTTGTTGCAGTTTTTAAAAGTGTATCAGTTATTTTCATATTAATTTTATATATATATATATATATATATATATAATATGAAAATAACTGATACACTTTTATCTCTCTACATATATATATATATATATATATATATATATGTAGAGAGAGAGAGGGCTCACAAAACAAACTCTTAATAAGCTATGTAGAATACCCCCAACCTCAAATTGGTTTTCTGCTACCAGCATCCTCATTGAGTTGCTAGGATATTAAATCATTAGATTAAAAATACCAGGACAAGCCCAGTACTTTATGTATTGTATAACTATTAAGTAGAAACTCTGAAATTTTCAGGCACCCATATGTCTTCCAATCTATCTATTTATCTTAAACAGCTATATGTCCTAGTAATTTTAATCTAATGATTGAATATCCTAGCACCTCACTGTGGATGCCAGTAGCAGAAACCTGTCTGAGGTTGGGGTTATTCTACAAAGTTTGTTAAGAATTTGTTTTGCGAGCTCTCTACATAACATTTGTAAACACAAGCTTTATTAAATTAGGTCATGTGACATCTGACTTGATTTTTTTTTTTGTAATTTTATTTTTTGGTGTGATGGCTTTCATAATTTTATATTACTAAAGCTATTAATATATGGTGTATCTGAACTTAGTTCAGTTCTATATCACTATTTAAGTTAAATAGCTGGATTGGAAGACATGGATTTCTGAAAAATTCAGAGTGACTACTTAATAGTTATGCATTAGATATATAATAAACAAAATACACCATAATATTCTAATGTATTTTATTTAATATATATATATATATATATATATATATATATATATATATATATATATATATATATATATATATATATATATATATATATATATATATATATATATATATATATATATGAATGTTTTCGTTGGTTGCAAATATAAAAAAAAACATATTTTGTAGGTTCATCCATGTAAGATTTTTATTTAAAAACTTCAATGTTTTGAGTTGATCACGCAAGCCCTCAACTGGAAAATGAAAACTATATAATTGTAGAGGTGCTTTAAACAATGTTAATAAAAATAGTCGTAGAGGCACTGGAAACATTCACAACTAAAAATACATATATAAAATTGAAAAAAATAATAATTGTAGAAGAAAAAGGAGAGGTAATTGCTTTGAGAACTTTGATGCAGCTACATTCAATACAAATCTAGTCAAGCAATCTAAATAAAAATGAACTAGATGTCTATGAAACAACAAAAACTACCTACAAAAACTTAAAATAAAAACTTTTTTATCCATTTATATTTTTTAAAATTAAAATTAAAATATAATATAACCATTTAAATGGGAACCAATTCTACTGTTTCCAGAAGCATTTTAAATCAACACAGTTTTTAAAAAAACTAATTTCTAACATGTTAAAAGAAATGTGGCAATAGGGCTAAAAAAATGTTCTTTTTTTTGTTTGTTTTTGACTTTTTTTAATTAACATTGAATTTCTAAAAAATATAAAAGTCTACCAAAAAAAAAATTGTCAATGAAAATTAATGCTATGAGATTTTGAATTGCTCAGTGAATTTATAAATTTACTAATAATAGTATTTATTTGTATAAATTCCAAATCCAGACTATAATTATCTACCCTTCCTTATCACTTTGAAAGGAAGAAATAATTTTGTAAAGTCAAAAGAATAATAATCTAAATTTCCAAACTGATTTTTTTTTTCAATTACAAATAATAAAATGATTATTTGAAATTAATCTACATTTTCTTAATTGATAAAAAGTGTAGCCCCTCCCCGTCTTCAATCTCTCTTCCACTTCTCCATTTCTCCTTTCTCTAAACTTAATAAAAAATTGAAAAAAGTAATAAAACTTCATGAAAAAACAAAAAAACCTGTTAATGAAAACTAATCATAAAAAATAAAGAGTGAATTTTTTAAATTAGTCATAATAATATTACCATTAGAAAAAATTGTCAGTTTTGCCAGAAATCTACAATTTTTTTGATTACTCATTCCTGTATTTAATGCAGTGTTTAAAGACTCAATTAAAGGTTAGATTCAAATGTATATACCAGCTAAATCGATGTCTATAGAGTTTTTATATTGATTTAATATGGAATGTTATATCATTTTCTTCAAATATTAATCCTAAACTACAAATAACAGACTAATAGACAAACAAATTGGCAAAGTCTTTGTCATTGCCATATATATTAACTCTAAAAACAGCTACAATATTTTTATCAATCTAGATTAAGACACCATGAATAAATTTTTATTTATATCTATTGTTTATTTATTAAGCAATAATTCATTAATAATTTTATTGGATTTTTTTCTATTTACAGATTCATATCATTCTAGAACAATTAATAAATTTATTCTATATTTATTTACGATAATAATATTCTTAATGATATTAACAAATTCAAACCATTCAATTGCAATCTGCTCAAAATCTAATTCTTTTAATATTTGTGTTATATATTTTGATGTTTCATAATCCAAGTCAATCATAATCCTTAAAAGATTGTACTTTTTATACAAATTAATATTAGCAAAAAATCTTGGTGAAAGAGCACTTGGTGATATAAATACAAATACTGCTTTCTTTTACACAAATATTTTTTAAGAACACATTTTGTGAATTTATTTTTAATTGATTTAATATTATAATTGTCCAATTTATTAATTTTAAAAAAATGAGCAAAATTTTTCTGGTCAAACATATTATTATCTAATAAAATAAAGTAATGTCTTTTGTCCTCTTTTATACATGTGATTTCATTTTTATGTATTACTAAAACTCCTGCTGTTTTATCAAACAATTTTTTTTAGCAATTTTCAATTCAGATACCATCTCCAAACGAGGATCGAACTATCCTTTTTCCACATATTATGACCCAAAATTAAGACTAGATATATAATCGAATGCCACATTGAAATTTGAAAGATGAACAAAGTTATAATCCATTCAAAAGTTGGGAGCCTTTTGCTTACCTGAAAAAATTCCAATTTGTCGCAAATTTTTTATCGTTAATTCATTTTCCAACTTATTGCAATTATTTATATATTTTTTAATAATCATTAAATTTCTTTCATTATATTTATCACGTAATAAAAATGCAATGTTCAACTTTCTTTTAATATCTTTCATAATCCACTTCATTAAATACTTTCTCAGTTTTTCAACAATATAAATATAATCATGTACAGATTTGGTATGTATACATATATACCTCTATATAGATATAGAAAATAAAATATATGTAAAAAAATGAGTCATTTAGAAATAGATATAATGTTGTATGTTTATATCATTCAGTATTTGGGTATTCATTTATATATATATATATATATATATATATATAAATGAATACCCAAATACTCAGATTACTATATATATATATATATATATATATATATAGTAATCTGAGGAAAACTGCTGGGCAATGGAAACTGTCAGAATCATTTTAATAAAATAAGCATTGAAAAGCTAAAAAGCAAAGTTGAATTGGTGATTTTTTATAATGTTGTCAATGTATAAAGAAAGATAAGTTGATAATATACTTTGCAATTATAAAATACAGAGTGTTTGCTAAATCAGATTTATATTTTTTGCACATAAATAAATGTTGCATCATTCTGGTTCTCAATTTTGCTTTTCCATCACTCTAGTAACTGCTGCTCAAAGACATGTTGAATATTTTAAAAGTAATGTTATGTATAGGATTGAGAAAGATGGAAATGTTAAAAAATGGATGACCCTATACTTTCTACTGAGTATTGGAAATAAAATTTGAAAAATAAATTCAGATATGTTCAATATTGGGTTTGGAACACCCATTAATTTGAATAGTTCGATTAATAATACCAATGATAAAATAAATTAGATTGGTCTAATGTTCTCTATGCAGTGAGAGACTTTATGAAATAACACTATAAATACTGCAGACCATCTAATGAAGTAAAAAAAAAAAATCTTCCGAAGAGCAAGAAATATCCAGTAAACTTTGTATATTTATGAAGCAAAGAAGATGTATCTAATTTAAAGCTACAAATTGAAGCTGTAGATCAGCAGTGATCTAATGAATTAGGAATCTCCACAGTCATTGAGAAATAATCAATTACTGAGTCATTAAGCATTTAAAAGAAAATAAAGATCATCAGTTTATCTGAATTGCTTTGATTTTTGCATAATATAAATTCTTTAGCATGTGGTAAAGTATTCAATAATCAATCTATCAAACATAAATATATTTAGTTTATTAGTGATTTCTATATAATATGAATGTAGATAAATACAATATTAGATATAAATAAAGTGTAGGGTAATTAAAGAACATTTTTTTAAAAAATATATTGGACAACACATTGATAGTTATCCCCAAAATCAATTTGGAAAACAATCCATCAACTGATTAAAAAGTCTATAAATACATACTTTTAGTATTTTATTTATAGTATGAATATGTAGTATAAAATCATAGAAAAATCGTATTTAGGCCTAAATAAAGAGTTAAAATTCTGGGCAATTCAGAAGATATATGTATAAGTGCCTCATGTACATATTATATCTTCTGAATTGCCCAGAATTTTAAATGAAGAAGTGAGGCATGCAATTAAAAGTATGAAGAGAGGAAAGGCTCTAGGTAATGATGGAATTGTAATTAATATATTAAAAGAAGCAAGTGAAGAAAAATAAAATTTTTTAGCAAAGTTATATACCAAATGTCTAAATGATAAAGATGTACCAGATGATTGGAAGAATGTGATATGAATATTAATATTTAAAAAAGGTGATAAAGAAGATATTAGAAATTAAAGACCTATAGTCTTTTGTCAGTTTTATACAAAATTTTTACTAAGATAATTACAACTTGTCTACAGAAAACACTGGATTTCCACCAACCAAGAGAACAAGCTGGATTTAAAAGTGGTTTTAGTACAGTAGATCATATCCAAGTATTGAGAGAAATTATAGAAAGGACAAGTGCATATGAGTTGCCATTATGCTTAGGATTTGTAGACTATGAAAAGGCATTTGATTCTATAAACAATTCTTCAGTGATGGAAAGCATTGGATTATCAAGGTGTAGATTCAGGATATTGTCATATTTTAAAGAATATTTATAAAAATGTAACAGCAACAATTAAATTACATAATGATAGTAGGAAAATCAACATTGAAAGGGGGTAAGACAGAGTGACTCCATATCTCCAAAACTTTTTACAGCAATGCTGCAATAAGTATTTTGTGGATTAAAATGGGAAGCTAAAGGAGTGAAAGTAAATGGAGATTATTTAAGTCATTTAGATTTTGCAGATGTAGTTGTTTTTGCAAATAATGCTTTAGAGCTACAGGAAATGATTCAGGAGTTATCAGATAAAAGTAGGAAAGTAGGATTAAAGATAAATGTTAAAAAGACTAAAGTAATGTTTAATAGATTTTCTCAAAATATGAAAATAAAGATTGATTATGATGAGTTAGAAGAAGTTAACAGTTACAAATACCTTGGTCAGATTATTAATACAGATGGAAATATAATGGATGAAATTAATCATAGAATTAAATTTGTTTGGAGTGCTTTTGATAGAAATAACTTGATACTAAAAGGAAATATGCCTATGTGTTTGAAAAGGAAGGTTTTTAATAAATGTGTTTTGCCAGTTCTTACTTATGCATCTGAGACTTGGACACTTAATATAAGAGCAATACAGAGACTTCAGACCACTCAAAGGAGTATGGAGAGATGTGTGTTGGGAGTAACAAGAAGAGATTGAAAACGCAATGTATGGATAAGACAACAAACATGTGTTACTGATCTTATTGAAAAAATTAAAAGATTGAAATGGAGTTGGGCTGGACATATTGTTAGAAGAGATGATAACAGATGGACAATTGAAATTTTAAACTGGATTCCAAGAGATTGTAAAAGACCCAGAAAGAGACCACATGTGAGATGGATGGATGAAATAAGAAAGTGTCCAGGGGTGATGTGGAGAAGAGAAGCTAAAGATAGAAAAAGATGGATTGAACTTGGAGAGACCTTCATCCTGCAATGCATTGATAATGGTTGATGATGATGATGAAAGAAATGAATTATAAAAATCCTATTTTTTTTCTGAAATTCATAGAACAAATTATGAGCCCATTACAAATCACATGAGTTTTATTATTTCTTTAAACTTCCAGGCTATTAGTATAATTAGTTTAGTTTTGCAAAATTAGATTACATTCTGTAATATGCATATACTTAGTTGAATTAGTTGTGTAAATATCTTTCTTAAATATTTTCATTTATTGTATCTAACTTCTGCATTAAATAAATACTTTTAAGTTAATTGAAATCTCTACTTTAATTGTTTTTATTGATGGCTAGTAATGTATACGTCTTAAATATTTAAAACTATAAGCTATTTACAAACTGTTGCATCATATAAAAGCATAAGAGAGGTGTTTTGTGTTATATATAACTATGTATTTTATCTTACTTGTTAGAATACACTTTGGTTAATGTTGAATATTGAATACATTGGGGAAAAAAATTTCATACAAAAAATAATAAAAATAGTATGATTAATAACATTATTTTTTCTAATAATAGAAAATATTGACTAGGTTAATTTAAAGGATACCATACTTCGTATTTTTCTTTAATAATAAAATATCTTCCTTATCATACTATTTTTTCATTAATGTGAATTCACCATAAATTTATTATAACAACACATTAAAACTATTTAAAAAGTACTTAGGACAATCTGATTAGATAATAAACATAATAAGAATAGTTTAGGTAATATATATATTGTACCGGTCAAAACATGTTTATCCATCTAACATGAGCTGGAACTCACAAAATGTACTTCAAACCCAGTCAAGCCCGAGATTTAGATCAGGGATCAGACTGGATTCAAACCTACTCTCTAAGCCCCAGATCTAACACCTAATGAATAACATAATAGTGATGGCACATGAAAATTAATTTTAATCCAGCTGACTAGCAAAGCTGAGCAAAACAATGAGACATCTATTAACTATGACTATAAGCATAACTGTAATATGTGGAAGTTGAGGAAAAGTAATTTGAACTACTCAAATAAGTTAGACAATAAAAATATAGTTTAATATACTGACAAATTTTTATACATTTATAAATTAATTATATACATTAGTGGGTGCATGAATGAGCAAGTGGTAGATGATTACATAGTGTCATTCACGCTATTATTTCTCATATGCTTTTTATTAGCTAAATAATATATTACACATAAACACACATCTTTGATGGGTCCAATATTAAAATGCCAATCAACTATTACAAAGAATTCACATAAAATGGTTATTAACGCTTTGATTACGGTTCTGAAACATGGTGACTAACATTATTTAGGGAAGCATTCTGAGATTCATTATAAATATGATATAAACTATTTTCATGCCACTGAGGTCATGAAAATAAAAAAAAATACATTTGAAAGATTATATTTGAATCTATGACAAAATATTTAATGAAAATTATTTTAACAATAGTAAGATGAATGCTTTATTTTTCCCAAGGCATATACTCTTAAATAGATATATAAATTATGATGGTGAGATTGTATATGATTGAAATAAATTTAATCAATAAAACTAGAAATAGTTGGCATATATATATATATATATATATATATATATATATATATATATATATATATATATATATATATATATATATATTAAGCTGAGCGCAATTTTAATATTAGAGAATTAAAACTGGATCATGAAGCAAAAGAAATAATAAAATGGAGAAGTTTGCACTGCTGACATAATAGTCTAAAAATAACTAAGAGGAAAAGGTCATGCTTCTGGATGAAAAACGAAATCTCACACCCCCTTCTTGGGTAGTGCTTAGAGAAAAGTGGATAGGCATGGCATGGCCCAGACTTTTGCTGGTATAACCGACACGAGAGGCCTTTTATCTATGAAAAAATATGCATAGCATGTGCCAAACTTATGGGATCACCACCAGAGGCATTTTATACAAAATAAATATGATTCCAGATAGATCAACTATGTACGGAATGAGATATGAGAAGAAATCTATGGGTTTGAACTTGTCGCAACCCCCAGATTAAGACTAGAAGCATGTAATATATATACAAAGATAGGCTAAATGTTAATAACGCAAAACGACTGAATGTCCCTAATGACATTGAATAAGATTTTCTGCTTTAAAAATAAATGACCCTTGTTTGAATACCATAATTTAGATAAATAATATGCTATTCCTAAATAAATATATGTTAAGATTTTATCTAGTAAAAGAAACATTAAGATTTACTTAATAACTAAAATAGTAAAATATTAAAATCTATCCCCTTCCCTTTCTGTTATTTAAAATAAATCAATCCCACCTTCGTTGATTTTACAACAAATGGAATATATAAGTACTTTATTTGAGATTTTAAGTGTATGTAAAAATAAGAAGACTGGCAGTTATAAAAAATAACTATTGGGTCACTCTTTAGAATTAAAAAAAAACATGTAAAAGGATTTCAAAGCATTAATTAGCTTGAGTTCTGGATTTACCCTGGGTAGAAAATCCAGAGTTAAACAAATATATTTTTTATACTAAAACATAAATAAAATGTTGACTCGAAAAAAAATCTGGCGAGCGTATTAATTAATAATGCATTATATATATATATATATATATTTTAAGGGGACATTAATAACCTTTTTATGAAGATTTACTTAAAATGACAAAAAAGATTTTTATAAATTAAGCTCACCAGTTTGCTTGAGATTGGCAAATTAATTAGAAAAGCATATATGTATATAAATCAAGTAATAAATAAATGACCGCACCAAATTTAAAGAAAGTTAGAGCATATGAGACAATTAAATTTAAAGAAATCATTTCAGAGCAATTTACATATTATATATAAAAATTAACTAAGAGCAAATTGCATATTAACAAAAACAAAATTAAATAATATATTAAAAGGAATCTTGATAGATTAGCTAGGTTAGATTTAGTTTGCGGTGACGGCTTGAAAAGTTACTTGGCAATTTTAAGAGTCCAATTTAAAATATTGCATGTGCACGGCAATTGAAATGAAAATTCTTAAATAACGGCAAGCTCCTATTAGCATTAAAGTTCTTAGGCTGGGCTTTTACTTCCTCTTGTGCAGCAGAATGAGATGGCCACTGCAGATGATGACCCAACCAGGCAGAGAAGTGATGGATTTACGGCTACATTATTTAAGTTTCAAGTGATGTGTCATACATTTATAATCAGTTCTCTTCATAATAGCTAATCTAATCTGAGACTGAAAATTCAGTCATTTTATACTTTTTTTCTATCGGTTGTTTTTGAAGATGCAACAGTAAAATAATGTCCAAAAATAAATTTAAATCTATTTCCAGATTAGAAATAGATTTGACAACATGTTTTCAACAAAAGTAAATCTTTAATCTACTTAATCCCATTTATTTTAAGTAAAACTTTAATTAAAAAAATACCTTCCCCATATTAAAACAATAGTGTTTCCAACCCTTAATTATTTTTAGACAATCAACTGTAGCATCTTCCATATAGGATTTTATAAAAATATACAGTTTAATAGAAAAAGTACTTTAAAAATAGAAAGTTAAAAAAATGACATATAATAAAATATTTAAAATCAATATTGTTAGTAAGTTTTTGCTCTTATATATATTTGAATCGCACTTATAATACTTTAATAAAAAAGAACTAATAATTAATAATAGAATTAATAATCATAAAATTAATAATAAAATGTTATTGAAAGTTAAAATTGATGAATTTAGGTGTGCATTCCAAATATATATATATTGTAACGATCCGGAGAATGAGACTTACGTAAACTGCACTACGGGGCTGCATCTAGGCATTTGAACCTAGAAAAATTTATAAAGTAGGCAGATACATAAGTCAAAAAAAAAAATATTTTTTTTTTCTTTTTTTAAATTTTGATTCCGGTCGTTAGCCCATGTCACTAGCTCAGTGGAATAGCAGAGATTTAATAAGATAATCTAAGAGTATATATAAAAAAAAGGAATAAAATAAGCCACTGCCAGTAATTAACATACAAACATTTATTTATGCACATATATATAAGATTTAAAATTATTTTAGTATTAGTTTTACATTTTAACATTATTTTTAACTTTACCTTAGATTTTAATTTACATTTTAATTTCTATTATATTATAAGTTTACATTTTAATTAAGTTCGCACAGATGGGATTATAAAAGCTTGTTATAATAAGTTGCTATAGATCGGTTACATAGATTACACGGTTAAAAACATTCCAAAGTAAACATAAGCGACCAAAATATAAAATTATTGATTACTGACAATTGCGGAGGGAAATTTATATGTAACCCAATAGTATTCACCATAAGATACTTGCATTGTCACCAATAACTTAAAAGACATCCAAATAAATACATTTTAGATACTCACCGTAAGGTATCATTATTTATCGAATGTCTATATATTCTGATCAAATATGAAAATGCAAAACATAGTTAACCGATAAACAATCCATGCAAGCATCTATAAACAACTTAAATTTAATGCATTTTTATTTAGGATCGAGCATGAATACTACATAGATTTGCATTGAAATTAAAATATTCTATCCCTATTTAACCTTAGGCTAAAATTCGTAGTCAAACTGGCATCAATTCATCTGATATATCGATGTATTCAATGTAATAAAATACGACAGCACAAAAGGTTAAAAGAAGAAATTGCCTCTTATGAGATAGGAATATTACATCTATCTCTAAAGAAGAGCATTAAAACAAAAACTCCATAGAAAGGAACTGCGGTATCCGACTTATAATTCCTTCCATAGGCAAACGGAAGTGTGCGGCGTATGAAGCGATTCTGCCCGTGGTGAATCAATATTACATCTACTAATCACACCAATATATCCAATCCATTGACCCAATCTAACCACAAAACAAATAACCTAAGATTACCCTCCCTTAATATAACTTTACAAATCTATACAGCCATTCACGCCCGACTTAAGTTTAACATTTATATAATTTAACTTAACGGAAAACAAAAATCATAATAAAACTTAAAGAACAAAAAATAAATAAATGGAAATGATTTTACAAAATAAATACATTAAATAAAATTATAACTAATTAATAAATAATGTTGGTCAGATAGAATAATATTGCAATTATTTAAATCTGGAAAGTTTTTAATTTACTGTTCATAAATTTTAAAGTTCTTACGGTTATTTAAATAGTTCATCTTCATATATTCCTTGCCATTTGAACGTGAATTCCCACATCGTCTGAAGATTGGTATCCTGTTGGCCGATTTATTTATCCATCCGGAGATTTTTTAGTGTAGTTGGTCCTCAATGTAGAAACGATGGCTCATTTTTCTTCCTTTCTTAACAGAACTGAAGGGATTGAAGCTGTGCGTCTTTTTCAATCCCCTCAGCACTAACACCTAGCTGTTACATCGTAATAATCATCAATAACTAGTCACTAATTAATAATTTCCAAATTTTCCTTTTATACGTATTCGAAGGATTGACTTGGCATTATGTCATCGATGTGATGATCCTTTCGCTGAGGTCCGATTTCCAAATGGATTTATTTCATTTGCTGAAAGTTTCTATTGTTTTCTTATCTGACCGGTGTTTTTACATTTAAATGCCAAGGCTGGTTTACATTTAACTAATTAACAATCATTTCCATTTCTGATTAATTAACCTGTTTTCCAAATCAAAAATATGTTTAAAGATAAATTTAAAGATATAATTTTATCTCCAAATCTTTTTAAAATTTAGTTTTAAAATACTTTTTCTTTAATAAGTTTTTATTTTAATAATTTTTCATTATCTGTGCGATTTAATATATGAGTTTAAGATGATATTTAATTTCAATTTTTAATTCTTAAAGAAAATTTTTAAATGCGAACTTTTTAATTTACTTTCATGTTTAATAAATAAAAATAAAAAAACAACAATGTAACGAACGTCTGTGCTCGTTACAATATATATATATATACTACAAAAGGAACAGGATGAGATATAGGAGTTTGAATACGGGTTAATAGGTAGAAACATGAAGCACAATCAAGCTAAGATTGACTGCTTCAATATATATATATACACACAAACATTATCATCATAGTGGAAAGAAATTTAATTTATTATGGTATTATTTTGATACATTTTT
Organism: Epiperipatus broadwayi; assembly: GCA_028023455.1. NCBI lineage: Eukaryota > Metazoa > Onychophora > Udeonychophora > Euonychophora > Peripatidae > Epiperipatus > Epiperipatus broadwayi. The sequence continues at coordinate 630,517 of JAQFVV010000337.1, read as the reverse complement.
CAACTAGATAATATTATGTAAAACATCATTATAGAACTGCAATAATTTTATATATTTAATATAATAGTAATTACAAAAAAAAGTTTTTTAACAAATATTTTGTCTTTGCCAATATGATTGTAAACTACGCTAAAGTATCAATTTACATTGCATATATTTATCGATATCTATCTTCTTTTTATATATACAAAATTAATTATATATACAAAAATACATACAAAAATAATAAAATAATATATGTAAAATTAAGAGCTTGCTAATGAGCTCCTCAAGTCAAAACTGGTCTGGGGATGGGGACAATCCAAGAGAAAGATGATTTGAATGCCTTTTCTTGTAGTAGTATTTATCATTAAAAAAATAAAAAATTAAAAAAAGCTTGTTTAGAGCTCATTAGCATGCTCTTAATTTTACATATTTGTAAATGTAATGTGACATTTGACTTTTTTTTTTTATATATATATATTATATATATATATATATATATATATATATATATATATATATATATATATATATATATATATATATATATATAAATGGTAGGGAAAAAAAAACCAATCCTAATATTTTCAAATGTAATATACAAAATTGAAATTTATCAGTTAAACAAAATATAACAATTATTTATAATCTGGAAAAATGATGCTCAATTTATTTTTAATTGAGTATATATAAAATATCAGTCAACTTAATTAATATTTGATCAATTAAAATGAGTAGAAAGTTATATATTTTTACATAGTGTATTTTTTGTATGTTATATAATTGTTATATATTGTTTAACTGGTAAATTTAATTTAGAATGTTACATTAGTAAATATTTAAATTTTTTTTTTGTTTTGTTTCTTTCATTATTTTTCTTTTCTAATTAATTTTATATAAAATTGATAAATATCATTATGTAAGCAATGTAAATTGAATCTTTAAAATAGTTTATAATCATATTGAGAAAAGCATAATATATTTGTTAAAAAATGCTTTTTTACATTATTATAATAAATATATAGAATTATCGTTGTTATATAATGGCATTTTATATTATTTACTTAAAATATCTAAATATTATAATCAATTATAAATTTGAAAATCAATTGATATTGGTGATACATTTTTATCTCATATGGTACATTTGGTTTACACTATCATGTAAATAGCAAGATTTGTGAATTTTATTATGTATTTTAAATAAACATGCATATATATATATATATATATATATATATATATATATATATATATATATATATATAGATAGATAGATATAGATATAGATATAGATATAGATATATATATATAAGTATGGCTGCAGAAAGAAGTTTGCTATTAACTGAAAATAGACCCTTTGATTCCTCTTGGAGGCCTTAAAGGAACCAAGCAGGGGAAATTCCTAATGTCCACTCCATATGTTCTTGTCGTTGCAACTGTTATTACTATGTGATTATTCATATAGTATACGAACATGGATGGGCTGCTCACCAACACACATTAGCCAGCATGGTGAGTTTATTGGCTTTTTACCTCCAAGATTAAGATTATTTTTTCAATATATACAATCATGACAGACAAAAATAAATCATGGTCCTTATTCCCAGGAGGCTATAAAGTCACCAACCAAGGCAGCGTTTGGTGGCTGAAGGCGGAGGGTATTAAGAATCCACTGATTGTGGACTCGGGCTGCCATTTGATGATAACTTTTTATTTAGGTACTTACAACTGCAGATCACTTTCAAGTGAAGAAAGATTGCAAGAGTTAGAAGAAGAACTGTCTTATATTCAATGGGACATTATTGGACTTTGTGAAGTTAGAAGAAAAGGTAAAGAAACAATTGATTTAAAAAGTAGGCATACTCTACTATAAAGGCACAAATGTTGAAAATACAAGTGGAGTAGGATTTATTATAAATAAAAAATGAAAGAATAACAGTGTGGAGATTGATGGTGTTTCAGACAAAGTGGCAAGATTAGTTTTACAACTTAATAGAAGATATAAAATGCAGATAATTCAGATTTATGCCCCTAACAAGTTCTCATAGTGATGAAGTTATAGAAGATTTTTATATGGATGTACAAAATGCTTTTTATCAGAGTAAACAACATTTTAAAATTGTTATGGGAGACTTTAATGCTAGAATTGGTAAACAAATGAAAGATGAAAATGTTGTAGGTAATTTTGGTTATGGTAATAGAAATGAGAGAGGTCATAGACTTGTGGAGTTTGCAGAAAAAGAAAAACTTTATATTATGATTTTTTTTTTTTTTTGAAAAAAAATGTTACAAGGTAATGGACATGGATACATCCAAATGAAGGTATAGCAGATTTGGATTATATTTTGACTAACAGAAAATACATAATTCAAGATTGTAATGTTCTTAATAAATTTAACACCGGAAGTGATCATCAATTAGTAAGATGTTGGATACATCTTAATGCAAAACTAGAGAGACAAAAATTATTAAGAAAAACAATATTTACAGTTGATATTCCTAATCTTCAGAAACATTCTAATGAATTTAAATTAGAACATACAAATTGGTTTCAAGTATTAGTAGATTTTGAACATGATTCAGATTTGAATGACATTAATAAAAAAATAAGCGATACACTTTTAAAGACTGCAACAAAGATAGCTGGTAGAAAAAAGCAGCAATTGAGCAGTAAAATTTCTACTGAGACTAGAGAATTTATGAAGAAAAGAAGTAATATGAGGATATACAACAATGATGCATTAAAAAAGATTGAATATCTTGAATTTTGTAAAATGGTGCATAAAAGAGTTGAAAATGATATAAGAGAGTATAATTGTGAACTAGCAAGGAAAGCTGTAGAAGAGAATAAAAGTTTAAAGAGTGTAATACAACATTTTGATATTGGTAGGAAATCTATATCTGCAATAAGAAAAAAAGATGGCATTATTACTAAAAAGAGAGATGACATCATAAAATGTGTAGAAGACTTCTATCAAGAATTATATAGTAATAAAGAACAAGTGCCTCCTATATATATTATATCTTCTAAATTGCCCAGAATTTTGAATGAAGAAGTGAGACATACAATTAAATTTATGAAGAAAGGGAAGGCTCCAGGTAATGATGGAAATGTTATTGATATATTAAAAAAAGCAGGTGAAGACATAGAATTTTTTTTGGCAAAGTTGTATACAATATGTCTAAATGATAAAGTTGTACCAAATGATTGGAAGAATGCAGTATTAATATTAATATTTAAAAAAGGTGATAACGAAGATATTAGAAATTATAGACCTATCAGTCTTTTATCAGTTTTATACAAAATTTTTACTAAGATAATTACAACTCGTCTACAGAAAACACTGGATTTTCACCAACCAAGAGAACAAGCTGGATTTAAAAGTGGTTTTAGTATAGTAGATCATATCCAGGTATTGAGGGAAATTATAGAAATGACAAATGGATATGAGTTGCCATTATGCTTAGGATTTGTAGACTATGAAAAGGCATTTGATTCTATAAACATTTCTTCAGTGATTAAAGCATTGGATCTTCAAGGTGTAGATCCAGGATATTGTCATATTTTGAAGAATATTTATAAAAATGCAACAGCAACAATTAGATTGCATAATGATAGTAGGAAAATCAACATTGAAAAGGGTGTAAGAAAGGGTGACTCTATATCTCCAAAACTTTTTACAGCAGTGTTGCAAGAAGTATTTTGTGGATTAAAATGGGAAGCTAAAGGAGTGAAAGTAAATGGAGATTATTTAAGTCATTTAAATTTTGGAGATCCTGTAGTTGTTCTTGCAAATAATGCTTTAGAGCTACAGGAAATGTTGCAGGAGTTATCAGATAAAAGTAGGAAAGTAGGACTAAAGATAAATGTTAAAAAGACTAAAGTAATGTTTAATAGATTTTCTCAAAATATGAAAATAAAGATTGATTATGATGAGTTAGAAGAAATTAATAGTTACAAATACCTTGGTCACATTATTAATACAGATGGAAATATAGTGGATGAAATTAATCATAGAATTAAACTTGGTTGGAGTGCTTTTGGTAGAAATAACTTGATACTAAAAGGAAATATGCCTATGTGCTTGAATAGAAAGGTTTTTAATAAATGTGTTTTGCCAGTTCTTACTTATGGATCTGAGACTTGGACCCTTAATAGAAGAGCAATACAAAGACTTCAGACCACTCAAAGAAGTATGGAGAGATGCATGTTGGGAGTAACAAGAAGGGATCAAAAATGCAATGTATAGGTAAGGGAACAAACAGGTGTTACTGATCTCATTGAAAAAATTAAAAGGCTAAAGTGGAATTGAGCTGGACATATTGTTAGAAGAGATGATAACAGATGGACAATTGAAATTTTAAACTGGATTCCAAGAGATTGTAAAAGACCCAGAAAGAGACCACATGTGAGATGGATGGATGAAATAAGAAAGTGTGCAGGGGTGATGTTGAAAAGAGAAGCTAATGATAGGAAAAGATGGATTGAACTTGGAGAGACCTTCATCCTGCAGTGTATTGATAATGGTTGTTGTTGTTGATGATGATGATATAAGTATGTAAATACTGATAATATAAAGTACATTTTCAAAATGATAAAAATAAATACCTACATATAGGTTTGTCTGGCTACTATATATAATGTCTAGACTAAAAAATAATCTGAAATTATTATTTTTTTAATTTCTAATCTTGATATTTATTATTTTATATTTTTCTAAATCTTATGAAAAATTAGTAATGGGATTTATTCAATGGTATATAAATAGATTATAGAGTTCATGACTGATCTCTGTCACATCTAGTAATGGATCATTGTATAAATTATTGAGCAATCAATCAATATTTTTAGAGACATTGAAAAAGAATATAGGGCAAACTTTTTGAAATTTTGTAAACCCATTTAAATGAAATTTTCATCAAAGTCCGGGCATCCCCACTTAGCAATAATTTATTTTACTCCTAACATCCATTGTGATAAGAAAATATTATTTATCTTCTATTTATATTATTTATAACGATGTTGATCCATCATTAATTCATATTTATATTTTAGATTTGTTTTAACAATATCTCTTCAAAAGGTCAGTCATAATGCTATTCTGAAATAGGCAAGTGAAGGAAATAATATGGCAAGTTGTAAATCATCAATTTTTTAACCACATGTTGTTAGTGTTTTTTTTTAAATAATCATTTCATATTGTAATTTCTTAAAGTATACTTTTAATATTTTTACTACTATAATTTAGTTGTTAAACCAATTGTAAAATTTGTTTCTGCTTTTAAAAATTATCTTTATAAAGTTGTTGGTTTTCAAGTTATTTATTTTTTAATTAGTTTGTAAATAAATTGTTTATTTGTAGATTTCATTTAAAACGTCTGTTTATAAAGTCATTCAGAATAGTATAAATTGTACATTCACATTTCTCTAGTTTTTTTTCTAAAGACGGATTAAGTATTTTAACAATTTTATTAACTAAAGATAGTTGGCACTTGACTTTTATTACCCTGACATTAATATGATTTATTGTAGATTTCTAGTAGTAGCCTTGCTATTATATTTGGTATTTTCTTTAATTCATTTTTTTTTTTTTTTGTAAATTAATGTGAAGCCCTATACTTTACAGCTCTAGATATTTCATTAATACAAGAAAAAATGGAATAATCTAAGCACTATATGATTAAAAGTATTTTTTTAATCTTACATAATTATTATTATCATCATCATCGTCGTCGTCATCCTCCTCCTCCTCCTCCTTCTTCTTCTTCTGCTTCTTCTTCTTCTTCTTCTTCTTCTTCTTCTTCTTCTTCTTATTATTATTATTATTATTATTATTATTATTATTATTATTATTATTATTATTATTATTATTATTATTATTATTATTATTATTATTATTATTATTATTATTATTATTATTATTATTATTATTATTATTATTATTATTATTATTATTATTATTAGTAATATATATATACAAAATTATTTCTTATTTGTAATAAGTTTAGATATTTGTTATTATATTAAAAAAAAAGAAAGAGCACTTGCTTTGGTTATATATCGTTCTTCCCTCTTCTTTTTTTTTAAAAAAAAAAAAAACTTAAAAATAGAAAGATTGTTTATATCATCCCCACGTCTTCTTGATGCGTGGATTCTAATTACGCAAACGAAATGAACTAAATGGAAAGATTCCATTAATACAAGAGACTTCCAGCACTGTATTTTGATTTTAATTTAATTTTTTTTTAGATGGAATTTACACTTATAAAACAGATGTTAATAGTTTATTATTAGTTTTTCTTTCATTTATTAAGCTTTTACAGAACATTTTACACAAAATAAACTTGTAAAGTAAAATAAAAAATACCCCTTACAGTCTTATTAATTTCCAAAATAATATTATTATTTTAAAACGTAGTAACGTAGCAAATAAATTAATAAAAATAAAAACTTGTTTTAATTTAATTTTACTTACATGCAACAAACAAAATATAATATAAAAATAAAAATGAAACATACTTTAGCACAAAAATGTCATAGTGTGGTTTAATAAAGTGTGTTTTGATATTTACATAATAAAAAAAAAAAGGATATCCTCTTAATGATCAAAGTACCTCTAACTAGTTGTATATAGAATAATTGTTTTATAGAATTTATTTCATGTAATTTAATAATGAATAAAATCAAGATAACTTTAATTTGCAGATGGTCTTGAATTTTTTTAAAATACAATTACTAGGTCATAAATAACTAAACATGATCCAATTGGAACTACTTTTATAAAGGCATATTGATGAATTGGTGTGTTAAGTATATAAATATTAATAATTATAATGAATTAGAGTATGAATTTGATAATAGGGATAGATTCCTTTAATGCATGGTTTTTAATAATATTACAGGATTTTTTAAAGCAGGTTTTCTCTTATAGAATCAAATTTGTTTCAATTATAAATATTATCCCAAGTATATTATAAAAAAGTCAATGATAATAGCTTTCATTGGAAAACATAATTGATGATAGAATGTAATAAAAATCCATCACTAGACAATGTGTTAATATCTTTCAAAAATAATAATAGACAATTTCACTGAAGAAGTTAAATTTCATTGCAAAATGTTAAGATAAGTTTCCATCACTACATGTTTTATTTAATATTTCCAATGTAGATCAGTATTGATTTCGATGGTTTACTAGCAGAATTGATAATTTTTAGTTTCAAATATACATTGTGCAATTAGTCAATATTTCAATTACGCAGATGCAAATGTATGTGGATATACGTGTGTTTACATATTTAGATAAAAAATAAACTTAAGTTACTTCAATGAAAATATTTCAATTAAGTAAAGACAAATCATCAAATGATAGCAGAAACAACGAATATTTTTAATGTTTAGAAAGTAAATAATTATCATTAAATTGATTTAAGACAAAAATTAAATGCTTTGCCATCTTAGTAATGTTATTTATGTTATTTTATATACGCATCTTGCATAATTCTGTTGAGACCTTGATGTTGTTCTCTTTATAAATTATCTACACATTTAATTTTATTAAGAGACAATGCTATAGTGGAACTGTTAGAACTGTTTAACCCATTGGTTCTAGTTTGGGTTCTCTCTAATTATAACTGCAATAGTGTTTTAAATGTGATACATTTGTTTATTCTTTATTTGCAAAGTTGTTAAAACTATATGAACAAAAAACAGTGTAAGAAATACATAAGTAATTTTATTTATTGTAATGATTTGATTTTGTTTCTTGAATGATACAATACAAATTTCCCATAGCCTTTAAAACAACTTGAAAGTAGATAATTTTGGATTTATTTTTATTTTAGTATTTTTAGCTTTAAATTATGACAAACAAACATGCAAACACACATATATATTATAACCATATCAACACGAATGCAGCCTACATTAATCAAGATGAAACACTGCAAGAGCTACTTAATAAAATTTTGAACAACAATGTTCATGTGTGTGTATGCACTTATATACAATAAAGTAAAGAAATTGCTCATGAAATTAAAAAAATAAAATAAAATGCATTTTAATCATATTAAATGTTGTGGCAATTTATGCAGAATGTTATCGATCATTTACTCTGTAATATGTAAGTAATAAGATAATAATAAATGAAATTATAAAGGAGGAAAACAAAAAAATACTTTTGACAGCAAGTCAATTTAGAGTTAAGTTTAAAATATGAGTAGTTCATAAATTTGAAGGCATTTTAAAGATCATTGTGATTTTACCTGTTTTAAATCGATTTATAAATAAAATCTTGTCGATTCCTACAGTAATTGGAATGGTGAATTCAAATCTAAGATTAAAAATTAAGAATTAAAAATATTTGAGAAATTAGAAATAAAAAAAGAAAAGTCACAGATTCTATCTGCTATAGAAAAGGGATGGGGGGGGGGGCAATGATTTCTTTCTTTTTTCGATAGAAAATAGTATAATATTGTATACAAGTTTGTTTCTCCCACATATTTTAGAAGAGAACAATATAATATTTTTACCCTGGGGTCTGGGATTTTAGAATAGTCTACATTGTGGTTGTGATGTAGACAGGAGATAGAAAGACAACAGTAAGTTACAAAAAGGGATCATTCATAATTCAGTCACTATGCAGTAATTCATTTTTGATGTGAAGCAGCAATAGTTTGAGTCCAGATTGAAAGCTGTATGTATTGAAATAAGATGTGCATAGAAATAGACTTTACAGATAATTAAAATTGCAACACCTATAGGAAAAGCAATGCCAATGTTAGTGGATTATTTATCATGCAATGCTAAGCAACAAGTGTCGCATCAGGTATGCAGTCTTATCCTGTAAATAACATTGAAATCTGAGGAACTAGATTGTTACCATCTCTAAGATGACAGTGAAAGAAACAAAATGTACTTTTCTGCTAAACTGTCCCAAACCCATTAATATGTTATTATGCTGCTGTACCTACAATTCAAATCTTCAACATGTGGGTAGAAATATACACTTCATGCAGGGTTGCAACAGTATCTACAAAAAAAAAAAGAAAAAATGATATTTGAATACCCATGATTTAGGACTTTTGGATATTTTTATCAGTAAGATATTCATATTATAATATCTAAAGGACTGAGACTTACAAACTGAAAATATATTAATCATTGTGATATACTATATATCTATATTTGTAATCACTAGTATTTTAATATAACTGATTTATAAATTGTTAAATAATTGTTTGTTAATCCAGTTGTTTGTTTATAATTATGTTAAAAAATTATAACTTCAACACACATATTCTAACTTATAAATCATCCACAATTCTGAGATAACATGTGAACCACTGGGAATATACTGGAAGGTCACAGTAATAATTGACAGTGATGATGATAATTATTTCATAAGTATTCTAGTAAACATTCTCTGTTGAGGAAGATTTGTGTCTGGTGTTTTTTTATTGAAACTTACGACAAATAAAATACTGTTAGCAATACTTGTGAGTACAAATCTCAATCATCATCATCACAATGTTCAGTATGATTATATTTGTTCAAATCAGGATTTATGAGATCCATGAATACATGTAGTAAAATATTCTTACACTTATCATTATACATGTGCATGTTAATCATTGAATATCTTATATATATATATATATATATATATATACAACTGTGGATGGTTGTGTGACAAGTGAAATGTAGTATATTGATATTAAAAGTTTTTAACAGGATGAACCCGAAAATATGTATTTTATATATTTAACCCGGCAAACCTCGTTTTAACATATATATATATATATATATATATATATATATATATATATATATATATATATATATCATCATTATCAACCATTATCAATCCACTGCAGGATGAAGGTCTCTCCAAGTTTAATCCATCTTCTCCGATCTTTAGCTTCTCTTCTCCACATCACCCCTACACATTTTCTTATTTCATCCATCCATCTTACATGTGGTCTCCTTCTGGGTCTTTTACAATCTCTTGGAATCCAGTTTAAAATTTCAATTGTCCATCTATTATCATCTCTTCTAGCAATATGTCCAGCCCAACTCCACTTCAATCTTTTAATTTTTTCAATGAGGTCAGTAACACCTGTTTGTTCTCTTATCCATACATTGCGTTACTCCCAACATACATCTCTCCATACTTCTTTGAGTGGTCTGAAGTCTCTGTATTGATCTTCTATTAAGTGTCCAAGTCTCAGATCCATAAGTAAGAACTGGTAAAAACACATTTGTTAAAAACCTTTCTTTTCAAACACATAGGCATATTTCCTTTTAATATCAAGTTATTTCTACCAAAAGCACTCCAACCAAGTTTAATTCTATGATTAATTTCCTCTATTATGTTTCCATCTGTATTAATAATCTGACCAAGGTATTTGTAACTCTTAACTTCTTCTAATTCATCATAATCAATCTTTATTTTCATATTTTGAGCAAATCGATTAAACATTACTTTAGTCTTTTTAACATTTATCTTTAGTCCTACTTTCCTACTTTCATCTGATAACTCCTGCAACATTTCCTGCAGCTCGGAAGCATTATTTGCAAAAACAACTACATCATCTGCGAAATCTAAATGACTTAAATAATCTCCATTTACTTTCACTCCTTTAGTTTCCCATTTTAATCCACAAAATACTTCTTGCAGCACTGCTGTAAAAAGTTTTGGAGATATGGAGTCATCTTGTCTTACACCTTTCTCAATGTTGACTTTCCCAGTATCATTATGTAATCTAATTGTTGCTGTTGCATTTTTATAAATATTCTTTAAAATATGACAATATCCTGGATATATACCTTGATGATCCAATGCTTTAATCACTGAAGAAATGTTTATAGAATCAAATGCCTTTTCATAATCTACAAATCCAAAACATAATGACAACTCATATTCATTTGTCCTTTCTATAACTTCTCTCAATACTTGAATATGATCTACTGTACTAAAACCACTTTTAAATCCAGCTTGTTCTCTTGGTTGGTGAAAATCCAAGGTTCTCTGTAGACGAGTTGTAATTATCTTGGTAAAAATTTTATATAAAACTGATAAAAGGCTGATAGGTCTGTAATTTCTAATATCTTCTTTATCACCTTTTTTAAATATTAATATTATTACTGCATTCTTCCAATCATCCGGTACATCTTTATCATTTAGACATTTGGTATATAACTTTGCTAATATTTTTTCTGTTTCTTCACCTGCTTCTTTTAATATATCAATTATAATTCCATCATTACCTGGAGCCTTTCCTTTTTTCATACATTTAATTGCATTTCTCACTTCTTCATTTAAAATTCTGGGCAATTCGGAAGATGTAATAGATATAGGAGGTACTTGTTCTTTATTACTATATAATTCTTGATAAAAATCTTCTACCAATTTCATAATGTCATCCCTCTTTTTAGTAATAATTCCATCTTTTTTCCTTATTGCAGATATAAATTTCCTACCAATACCAAAATGTTGTTTTACATTCTTAAGACTTTTATTTTCTTCTACAGCTTTTCTTGCTAGTTCACAGTTATACTTTCTTATATCATTTTCAACTCTTTTCCACACCATTTTACAAAATTCGAGATATTCAATTCTTTTTAATGCATCATTCTTGCATATCTTCATATTCCTTCTTTTCTTCATAAGTTCTCTAGTCTCAGTAGAAATTTTATTAGTCAATTGCTGCTTTTTTCTACCAGCTATCTTTGTTGCAGTTTTTAAAAGTGTATCAGTTATTTTCATATTAATTTCATTCAAATCTGAATCATGTTCAAAATCTACTAATACTTGAAACCGATTTGTAAGTTCTAATTTAAATTCATTAGAATGTTTCTGAAGATTAGGAATATCAACTGTAAATATAGTTTTTCTTAATAATTTTTGTCTCTCTAGTTTTACATTAACATGTATCTTACCCCTTACTAATCGATGATCACTTCCTGTGTTAAATTTATTAAGAACATTACAATCTTGAAATATGTATTTCCTGTTAGTCAAAATATAATCCAATTCTGCTGTACCTTCATTTGGATGCTTCCATGTCCATTTCCTTCTAACATTTTTCTCAAAAAAAGAATTCATAATATAAAGTTTTTCCTTCTCTGCAAACTCCACAAGTCTATGTCCTCTCTCATTTCTATTACCATAACCAAAATTACCTACAACACTTTCATCTTTCATTTGTTTACCAATTCTAGCATTAAAATCTCCCATAACAATTTTAAAATGTTGTTTACTCTGATCAAAAGCCTTTTGTACATCCATATAAAAATCTTCTACTACTTCATCACTGTGAGAACTTGTTGGGGCATAAACCTGAATTATCTGCATTTGATATCTGCTATTAAGTTGTATAACTAATCTTGCCACTCTGTCTGATACACCATCAATCTCCACAATATTGTTCTTCCACTTTTTATTTATAATGAATCCTACTCCACTTGTATTTCCAATATTTGTGCCTTTATAATAGAGCATATGTCCACTTTTTAAATCAATTGTCTCTTCACCTTTTCTTCTAACTTCACAAAGTCCAATAATATCCCATTTAATATAAGAGAGTTCTTCTTCTAATTCTTGCAATCTTCCTTCACTTGAAAGTGATCTGCAGTTGTAAGTACCTAAATAAAAAGTCGTCATCAAATGGCAGCCTGGGTCCGCCTCCAGGATATTCTTAGCACCCTCCGCCTTCGGCCACCAACCGCTGCCTTGGTTGGTGACTTTACAGCCTCCTGGGATTAAGGGCCATGCTTTATTTTTGTCTGTCATAATTGTATAATTGGGAAAAATCTTTATCATTTACACAAACATTCATTCTGCCTTATCAGGCACTGAGAAGAAAGACCATGGTGTTTCTTGATCTTAAACTCAGAGGTAAAAAGCCAATAAACTCACCACGCTGGCTAATGCGTGTTGGTGAGCAGCCCATCCATGTTCATATACTATATGAATAAACACATAGTAATAACAGCTGCAACGACAAGAACGTATGGAGTGGACATTAGGAATTTGCCCTGCTCGGTTCCTTTAAGGCCTCCAAGAGGAATCAAAGGGTCTCCTTTCAGTTAATAGCAAACTCCTTTCTGCAGCCATATATATATATATATATATATATATATATATATATATATATATATATATGTTTTGTGTACCAATGGTTATGGGTTCAAATCAACACTACTGGGAAAGTTTATTATTATATTGGTCAGTTATTTATTTACCATTACATACTACATGTCATTTTGAATAAATTTTCAAACAATATATCTTCTACCTTTCAAATATTAAAAGTTTTCAATTGTAATATGTATTATATTTAAATTAGTACTACATACTAAAACCCACCATGCAACGCAGAAGTATTTATGATCTCTCTCTTTATAATGATGTACTCTTAAGTTACAAAAATAATCATTTTAATAGCGTCAATGTATTTAATAATTACATTAAAAATTACAAGTCTGGAATTTCAAAACTAAAATAATTATATTAAAAAAACAAAAAGCAAATTATTTTCTAACAGAAAATTATTAAAAAAAAACTACAGGGCGTTTTGACCGGATTTTTTATTATTATTAACAAAAATACAATGTATTAAATTTCCACATTCCTGAAGCATTGAATCTATAGTTTTTTGATTAATAACAGCTGTTATCAGATAAATACCTTTGAATGATATAAATACTAATTAAATTAGACGGGCGGAAAATGTACTTAATGTTGTAAGTATATATTTGTAATATATATGCCTTCTCACAATGTTATAATCTGAAAAAAAAAAAGCTTACGAGTTTCTAAAAAAAATAAATTAATTATAAATTCTCATTATAAAAAAATATAGAAGGAATCCATTTTTAATGTTATACTGATTAAATATTACAATTAAATTGTATAAAAAATAATTAATGATCAAAGTTGTTTATATTCCCTTGCATCAGAGCAATCTAACATGAATTGGGGATTATTATTATTAGCAGCTTTATAATATCTTGTGATATAATAATTATAGCACTTTAATGATTACATATATACATACTACTTACAAACTATATCCAAATCAAAATGTTTCATATTTGTTTAGTGCTCTTATTAGTTAAAGACCATTGTGTTAAAAGTTTTAGAATACTTATTTTTAATATATATATGTGTGTGTGTGTATTGTAAACAATTTCCACTTTCTATGTAAAAATTGTGAACAAAATATCTCAATTTTTATATCGGTGATGGAAGGCTGTATGTATAAAAATTGAAATATTATGAAAAAATTTTCTCTAATAGTCTAGACAAAATTTTAGCTACAATATAACCAAAATAAGAACCACTTAAAATGAGTAATGAAAGATATAATACAAACAATAATACTAGTTTCAATTATATTCAAATTTTATCTTAAAGTTATGTTGTATGTGTGAAAATTTAAATTATATAAAGGTGTTTGTCATCATTATCTTTACGATAATTATTTAATACTTGGATTAATTAAACTCTAAAAACCAGTTATGAATAACTGCAATAGTTTGTAATCACCACAAATTTCAACTTTTATCATTAGGGTGTAGCAACTATATATAGCTAGAACATTGAATTTAATCAAATAAAAACGCTTAATAACGCAGATAATTTCAATCTGTATTTATTACATATACAAAAACTTTACATTCTATATCTCTAATTTATCAAACTACCTACTCATCAGATGCTAGTTTATAAGGTATAATAGTAAATATTAGTTGCATAATATATAATTAAATCTTAGAAGTATTTTAACTATGAACATTTCTCCGTTTTTTTATAGATGTATATCATTACCAACTACTATGTATCAAAATTTTAAATAACAAAATTATAAGAAATAATAATATAACTTTATTGAATACATTTTATTTATTCAGATGGCGCTGCTGGATTTAAACTTCAGGCATTGAAGGCATCTTTTTCACCTTCAGGAAATTCTATGAGAAATGCATTTCCCCCTATCTATCTTTTTATTTAGAATGGTCTTTTATATACATTCAAAAAGGTTTTAAACTTATATTTCTGTGGGACATTGATTGGGGAGGAGAGTCCTACAAACATGAAATCTCCTACTTTGAATATACAAGGCTTATGAGAGGCTTGGGTAATTTTTTTCTGTCCCATTTCTCTCCAATTTCCACTAGCCTTTAATGGGGTCTTAATTAATATAGTCTCTTTATATTTTAAGTACAGATACGAACTTAGTAGATTTGTTTTGCATTATATTAATATAACAAACTACATCCTTCAATTTATGCACCCATGCACAGTGGTGGTTTCCCAGATATACCCTAAACAATCTACCCCACTCACAGGTAACTCTTTCACATGAGTTAGACTGTGTGTTCCTAATTGACAAAAAATATGTTTTATATCTTGTCATTCAATCCAACATTTCCACTCCTTTACAAACTGTGATTTTTGCAAACATTTAATTACATTTCTAGCATTTGTTTTGGCCACCAGATATTCCCCTACAAATTTGGAGAAGACATCATAAATTACCAAAATAAATTTGAAATTTTTAAAGGATGGGAAAGATCTATAGATACTGATTGGTAATTGATCATTGGGACAACCAGATATTTTTGGTTGTAAGGTTCTAGCATATGACTTCTTAGCATATTTTGATCTTAAATAGATCTCACAATATTTGAGCCTCTTGACTATGGAAACATACAATCCAAACCAGGAGAACAGTCTGTGCACAACATATTCTATCTTTCAAGGTCCATAGTGCCCATAAAGACAATGCACAACAATATTAATCAATTTCTAATACATGATGGTATCACAATCCTTCCTTATTTTTCATAGCTCTTCTTTATCTTATAATATAACAAACTTGTACTCCGTTTATATCTTAAAACAATTTAATTCTTAATTATTTTTATGGCTACAGATTCAATTCTCACATCCAAATATAACTTGGATCACACAATTGTAAATTATATAGTTTCCTTAAATCATTTTTCACTGAGTCATCAACTGCCAGTGAGACATCAGTTATAAAAACATAATCTCTATTAATATGATATGTGTCTATTTTGACAAAGTTTCTACTTAGAATATCTGCTACAATATTATCTTTTCCTTTACAATACTGAAACTTATAATTGAACTGTTGAAAGAATAAACTTTATCTAAGTAGCATTTCACTACTCAAATGGCTTCAATTAATAAATTTTAAGCGTTTGTGATCTGTAATAACTACTATTTCAGACCCAAACAAATATTGCCATAGCTTTTGGAAAAACTCATATGACAGCAAAGGTTTCTTTCTCTGTGGTGGTACAATGTAATTTCACACCATTCAATAATCTCCTTAAGAAATATAAGAGACAGGGATTCTTTTCATGGTCCAACTGGAATAAAACTACTACTAGACCATACACAATACTATCAGTTTGCACATAAAATATTTCTTGGAAATTAGAATAATGTAAGCTTACAGTATTCAAAAATTTTGATTTGATTTTTTCAAATTCTATAGAGTGGTTCTCAGTCCATTTCTATTTCACATCATTTCTTAACAAATTTAATGTATGGACAATGTCTTAAGCAAAATTCTCATAAAACCTATGGTAAAATTGCTGAAACTAAAAAAAAGAAACAATTTTTTTTTATTCTCCAGAATAAAAAAAATTATATAGATTACATTTTATCAAGGGGTAGTTTTATCCCATAATAGCTTGAAATATGCCCCAAATATTGTATCTACTTAACAACTATTGTAGTGGTCAAAACATGTTGATACATCTAATATGAGCTGGAACTCAAAAATGTACTTCAAACACAGTCAAGATTGAGCTTTAGATCAGGGCCAACCTTAATTTGAGCCTAATCCCTATGCCCCAGATCAAACATCTAATCAGTAACATATAATGATGGCACATGAGAATTTATTCTAAATCCAGCCCACTAGCAAAATGAAGAAGACAATGAGACTCAATGTTAACTAAGTTAAACTTAACTAAAATATGCATACATATATTGTTTGTGTGGAAGTGGAAAAAAGGAATTCAAACTACTCAAACAAATTTAGACAAGTAAAAAATAGTTTAATAACATGACAAATTATTTATGTACATTTATGTGTGTGTGAATGAGCAAGTAGTCTACCAAATGATAGATAATTACATAGTGAAATTCACACTAAGGGGTCTCATATGCTCTTTTATTAATTAAATAGTATATATAATTTAACACACATCTTTGGTGGGCACAGTATCAATATGCCAATTAATTATTAACAAGATTACATAATATTTCCATTAACACTTTGATTTAGGATTCTGAAACATGGTGAATAACATTATTTCAGGCAGCATTCAGAGATTCATTATATATATATATATATATATAAGAAAAACGATTTTCACACCATTGCAGTTGTGAAAATAAACAAAATACAATTGACAAATTATATTTGATTTTATGACAAAATATTTATTGAAAAAAAAAAAAAAACATTTAAAAGACAGAATGCTTGATTTTTCCCAAGGCAGATACTCTTAAATATAAAAATACTAGATTACAATGGTGGGATTGTATAAGACTGAAATAACATTATTAATTAATAAAATTAGTAATACTCAGCATTTTACATTTAATATTAGAGCACTAAAAACTGGGTCATGAAGCAAAAGAAATAATAAACAGATAAGTGGAGGTACTAATATAGTGATATAGAAATAACAGGAAGAAGTCATGTTTTTGGAAAAAAAACAAAGTCTAAGACCCCCTTATTGGGCAGTGCTTAGAGAAAAGTGAATAAGCATAGCATGTGCTCAAGATATGGAAATCACCAATGCCCGAGGCTCTTTTATATGGAATAAGTCCTGGAAAGCTCAACTATTCTTGGGATAGGACACACAGAGAAATCTATGGGTTCGATCCTGTCACAACCACCAGATTAGAAGCATGTAATATATATATATATATATATATATATATATATATATATATATATATATATATATATATATATATACATACATACATACATACATATATATATACATACATACATACATACATATATATAAATTCAAAAACTTGAATGAGCCGAATGTCAGTAACCCAGTATGGATGAATGTCACAAATGACATGAAATAGAATTTACTGCTTTAAAATAAATGACCCTTGCTTAAATGCCATAATTTATACAAATAGTACACTATGCCACAATGATATATTCATATATAAGATT
This sequence comes from Epiperipatus broadwayi, assembly GCA_028023455.1. NCBI lineage: Eukaryota > Metazoa > Onychophora > Udeonychophora > Euonychophora > Peripatidae > Epiperipatus > Epiperipatus broadwayi. Next base: position 612,280 of record JAQFVV010000337.1, on the reverse strand, counting down.
TTATTTAGTAAAAAAAACATTAAAATTTACTCCCTTCCTTTTTTGCTATTTAAAAATAATTCAATCTGACCTTCATGAATTTTATAATAACTAGAATATTTAAATACTTGATATTTTAAGAATATGAAAAAAAAAACTAGCATTTATAGAAAACAACTAATAAGTCACCTTTTCAGAATTTAATAAATAACATTTATAAAATAAATAAGGTTTCAGAGCATTAATTAGCCTAAGTTCTGGATTCACCCCAGGTGGAATTACTTTATTCTATTTGGAGTTGGACAAATAACAATTTTATAATAAAACCAACATACATGTTGATTCATAAAAACAATCTGGTGGGTATATTAATTAATAATGCATTATGTTTCAAGAGTACATTTATAACTTTAATTCATGAAGGTTTACTTTAAAAAAAAAGATTTTAGAAATTCAACTTGTCAGATTGCTTGAGATTGGCATATTAATAATAACTTAAATAGCCATATAAAATCAAGTAACAAATAAATGACCACACCAAAGTTAAAAAAAAGTTAGATCATATGAGATAGGATTATATAAAAAAATTATTTGAGAGCAATTTACATTTTACAGATTATAAAAAGACAAAGTTAAACAAAATGTTAGGAGAAGTCTTGATAGCAGGATTTGAGATTAGGTAGACTACATTTACTTTCAGGAAGCATGAAAATCATTACCTTGCACAATTTTAAGAGTCCATTTTGGTAATCCAACCCATGCTTGGCATCTAGGAATCCAAGAAAACTCTTAGGTGACAAATCTTCCATTCAGCATTCCATAGTTTTTATTTCAAACTTTCCTTCCTTTCAAGGCAGCAGCAAGATGGTTCATTAGCAGCGAGAGACTCACAAGTGTCTGAAAGATGATTGTAATCTACTCTATCATTATCTTAGATTTCAAATTGTGTGGAATATACATGACTAAAAGAGCAGGATAGTATATAGGGTTTGAATACAGATTAGTAGATGACACCATGAAGCTCAATCTTAGGCTAAGATTGACTGCTTCACTATATGTCTCTTTATTAAATTTATTTTAATATATTTCTCTACATGCTCTTTTAAAAATATATTTATATAATGAAAATGCTCTGAGATGTTTTCCAAAACAATCACAATATCATCCACATACATGGTAATAATGTCCTTGACTTCCTCAGACAATATATTATCCAACCATCTAAGAAATCCAGTCTCACTATTTATAAGTCTGTAAGACATTGTTTTAAAACATAGAAGTATCCCTTGAATTTAGATGCAGTATCATGAAAATATATCTTCCAATAACTAGCTATTAAATCAACTGCCAAAAAGACCTTTTTGTTTTTATAATTTAATTAATAATTCCTGCACAATAAAAAAGACATTATATTTTGGAATCATTAACTGATTAACCTTGCATCAAAACAAATAAGTGTGGATCTGTTCTTTTTATAAACAACTACCAATGAACTATTGTATGCTGAGGGGCATTCCATGATAACTTTTTACTCACCCATCTAATGAATTTGTTTTTTCATTTCAGCTTTATACTAGTGAGGGATAAGATAGATTTTACAGTGGAATGGACTACAGTCTGTCAAACATATCCATTGTACATATATTTTTATCAAACAAGGCTTTTTGATAATATATCCTTATATATACAGAATACCTGAAAACATTTTTTAATGTAATTACCTTGGAAGATTCACAAACTTTTGTATATAAATCTGACTTCACAGAATTATTTTGGATGACTAATACATCAAAACTTTTAATGGGTACCTCCCTCTTAAAAGCTAAATATTTCCACTTTTTAAAAGTACTTCTTGACTAGTATAATCAATAATATATCTTAACCAATTCATAATGTTGGATCCTATTATGACTTCAGGAATAAGTTCAGACATGATTAACAATATTTGCCACACTGTTATTAAATTTTCTTATACAGTCAACCACACTAGTTGAAAAAAACAATTTTGCCTTATGACCATTTGCCATTATAACTTGTGTTTGTCTCAATGACAAAATCAATCTCAGCAAGTTTAATGTGTAGAAACTTTCTGATATAATGGAAATTTCACTCCTAGAATCAATAATGTACCCTATATAAATATGCTAATTTCTTGGCAATTCTTATTTATATAATTTTCTATTACCCTATCATAATCATCTTTTCTCTCAAAACTCAGTGAAGTTAAATAGTTAATTATATCACTGCTCTACACATTTACAACACTATAGGGTTTTCACAGTAAGAACATTTTAACAAAGTTCATTTTAAATTAAAATTAGTTTTACGCCTATCCTCTAGCATTTTTACATGTGCATACTATGAGTCTGATATTGACAGATGAATGCATGTAAATTTACCATTTATCTAGTAGTGCATCTGTGAAACTTAATTTTCTTCACAAGATTATAATTATATACATCGCTAAATTATTTATTTATATATACACTCATAAATTTGACATGAAAAGGAAAATAATTTTAAAATACCATAATTTATTTCTGTTCATTTTTTAGACATTAACTTATAAATTTAACATCTATTTAAACAAAACCTATAGAATACCGCACGCAGTTCAATCTTATATATATGAGAAAATAAATAATAGAAATTAAACTAATGAGAATTGTACTGGTTATTCATTTATTTTTTATCTCTGACATTTTTTTTAATTCATTCTTTTCCTAATGAAAACGTATTTAAGTACAAATATATATAAGCTTTCTAACCATCGAATAGAAATAAAGGCTTTCAATCTGATTTAATATGTTATCTAAATTTGAATTCTCCAGCCTACTCTCGTTCAAATAAAAAGTTAAATCTAATCTGTTCTTTACATTCATGGTTTTAAAGCATTCTCAAATTGTGAACAATGTACAATTCTTTTTTTTTTGGAAGTTTTTTTTTTATTTATTTATTTTTCTTAAGAATTATTTATTTTCTTTCCTTGGGGAAATCGATAAATAAATAAATAAGATTAATTTGCAAATAAAATCTATAAGATTTTTAAAAAGCTTTTGGTAATATACTTAAAGAAATGTTTTGTCTGAATTTGCTTAAATGGAAATAATGAAAAAAGCATATATGTATAAAAATATTAGAATCGGATTACTAAATTAGAGTATGAAAAATAAGAATATGAAAATACGATAAAAATAATTAATTTTTCAATCATGTTTGCTGTAAATCAATAAAAAATCGGTATTATGAGTATTATTATCAATATTTTTGATATTATCAAAGTAAAAGCAAAGAAATAATATAGATAGATAGATAGATAGATAGATAGATAGATAGATAGATAGATAGATAGATAGATAGATAGATAGATAGATAGATAGATAGATAGATAGATAGATAGATAGATAAATAGATAGATAGACTTCATTTAATTATCAGTGAGATTTTATCTATCACTATGAATATTATAAGAAGATGAAAAAGAAAAAAAAGAAAAGGAAGGAAGAAGAAATAATAATAAATAACATATTATAAGGTTTTTTTTTAAAAAAGAAGGTTTTGCAATTCATATAATAAATATTTTATACTAACTATGAATAATAAACATATGTCACTATGTGGCAAAGACTTAATATACTACAAAAATTAATAACACCTTTATGCATTCATAGAAATCAACTATGAATAATAATAATAATAATAATAATAATAATAATAATAATAATAATAATAATAATAATAATAATAATAATAATAATAATAATAATAATAATAATAATAATAATAATAATAATAATAATAATAATAATAATAATAATAATAATAATAATAATAATAATAATAATTATTTTTGTGAAACATAGCTTAATATACTGCAAAAATTAATAACTTATGCATTCATAAAAATCAACTGTTAATAATAATAATGATGATGATGATAATAATAATAATAACAATAGTAATAGTAATTATTATTATTATTATTATTAACAGTTGATATCTATGAATGTATAAAGCTGTTATTTTTGTAGTATATTAGCTCTATTTCACATAATGACATATGTTTATTGTTTATAGTTTGTAATAATAATGATGATAATAATAATAAAAATTCACAATATTTGCCCCCATATTGGCTATCAGCAACCCACAACACTTGAGAGGCTTTTAGAAGTGGTTTCTGAAGCCAAAGTGTTTTGATTTCTTGATCTGAGTAAACCTGCATGCATTGCCTATTTCTTTTTTTAAAAATACCACTGAATATATATATATATATATATATATATATATATATATATATATATATATATATATATATATATATATATATATATATATATATATATATATATCCATTCTGCGACCTGTCATACTGCACAGTATATGCAGCAGCACCTCATGAATTCCTGCCATGTTTTAAAGAGAACCTGGGCCATCATATTCAGCACATACAGATAGCCTAACCTCTCATTGTAAGACTTGATGCACTCCTATCAAGTGCAATACCATTACCATGTACATGTTCTGGTTTAGTCAATGCACATTTACTGTGGAGCACCATACCAGATAAAATTCATCCATATTCATCAACTAAAACAACTGAGGCACTAGGATAAAAAAATTACCCACTCAGATATCTATGCAACAACCTGCTTCTTCTTCAAACAATCCTGAAAACCTTTACACCAACTATATAACAATCCACTACAAATGGTTGTGACTGATCACAATTTAGTCACAAATTGACTTATTCTGAAACATTTACTTAAACTGTAATAAACCAGAAGTCAACATACATGGGGAAATTGACAAGCCATCATCAAGCTGTCTACCAAGATGGCCAAAGCACTCTAATCAGCAACTACAACATCAAGAAAACAACTCAGCATGCAATATGGTAGACTTAGTGACTAGTTCAATGCAGTAATTAATGCTCCCATGTGCACCACCTCACTTAATACAGATAATAATACAATATCAGGTTGATTCTCCTTCACCCAATTCCCCCATGAAGACACCTTATGTAACTAAGTCTATTACACTCTTGTGTACATGATGTGACAAAAAATTAAATTTTTATGTATTAACTATTTGGATTAATACGTATGTTAATTTTATATAATTAACTTATGTCAAACTTAGTAGCCTTATGTATTCATCATATTGTAACTTTTGTATAATCAATAATCATGCATGACTAGATGTAAAAAAATATTATTACATGTATAAATCACCTTAATTAGATTTTAATTTAATTCCCTGTATCATAAATGTGTAAATTTATGACACCATGTTACTTTGCATCTATTTGGAGAGATGATACATATAGGTTATGTAAATAAAGATTATTGTTGAAACATATAATAATAATAATAATAATAATAATAATAATAATAATAATAATAATAATAATAATAATAATAATAATAATAATAATAATAATAATAATAATAATAATAATAATAATAATAATAATAATAACAGCAACAATTAGAATATATTTGAACTCAGACTAGTAAGCTCCCCTACATTTTTCCAATCCTTCCTATACAACTGATGCCCATGACCTGATATACATTAAGAAGATAAATGATCTTTAATATTTCTATTTTATGCAGAACCAGCACTCATCAATTGGTTCATATCATCATTTTCCACATCTATATATAATCAGTGCTCAGTTTATATGAAGATTGCAAATCTTTGAACTTTAATAGACAGGCTTCAATCTTCTCCACCATCCAACTCTTCAGCCATTTATATCTTTGAAAATCTGATGGATGGAACTCTCAAAGTCTTTGTTGATGCCAATATAAGTGTCATACCTATGTTGACCTTAAGTCACCCTGACCCCTTACATATAGGACAATATATCTATTTAAATTTACAGAGTGCATAAATGAAGAATATATGATGATTACGTAATGTTTGATAAATGGTATAATTTATGATTATGTAATATTTAAATACAAGTATATTGCCTATACTGAACTCAATGTAATTAGAAAAAATTCATCCTCAGACCTTCAAGTTCACTATATATAATGGAGATCATTTATCTTTTTTTCCATGTATGTGGTCATGTGTATCAGTTGCATAAGATGGAGTAAATAGATGTAGAGAGCTTAAATATGAATTCAAATCCCTTCTAATTACACTAAGTTCAGTATAGATAATACACTTTTATTTAAATATTACATATTCATTCTGTATTTTGCCCATCCCTATTTTGTGTACTTAAATAGGCATATTAAGTTTCTATATGTGAAGGGTCATAATGACATAAGGCCAACATGGTTATGATAATAATTTTGGCATTAGCAAGAGCTTTGAGCATTTCATTATCATATTTCCAATGATATAGATAGTGGAAGAGTTCAAGAATGGAAAAGATTGAAGCCAGTAAAGTTTGAAAAATGCTAATGTAATATAAACTGAGCAGGTCACAATATATATATATATATATATATATATATATATTGTGACCTTCTGAATGGGCACAAGTAATTAAACTTTGTTGCATCAGTAGTGAATAACTGTATTGTAATAAAAAAAATAGCCTTAAAATTTTTCTAGTAATGGTTCAAAAAATTTATATGTGGGCCAACTGTGCATTTGGGTCAGCAATTTTTCAAGCATTTATTGTTATTATCATATTTTGACAGTGTTTAATGTAAAGAAGGGAGGGGATTATTACAGAAAGTGTTATAATAGTTAGATTGATGCAAAGTTGTTTTATTTATTTATAAGATAGTGTTGGTGTTTGTTTGAATGGTTTTCTGATTTATTATTCATTGACACCCATCCCTTTTACTAATATTATAGTCAGTGAGATATGTTTAACCCATAGCCATATCAATTATGTTTTAGTTAGAATGATTTAATATTCACATAGCAGGATATGTGTATGAATCTATCATTATCTCATTTTCATTTCATATTCTAATTACAATAAACAATATTACACTTATAATAATATATTTTAATTACAGTAATTATCTTTAATAATTTTGCAAAAATAAATTTTCTTAAGTGATTAATGGATATTTGACTTGGTAAATTATTTGACCAAATTAAATAATGTTATCAACCATTTTATTTAATAGTTAATTGATATTCATTTGTTTCAAAGTTATAAAAAGTTCTTTTTTTATTATTTAATTTGACTTAATTGTGAAGGTCAAAATAATTTTTTTAAGGAAAGATTTCTTGACTATTAATTAATTGATCAAGTGCAAAAAGGTGGGAGTTGAGCTTTGGATGATCAGGTGACCTTTTTGATTGGTGGGGGAGATATTTTTCTAAACTGATAGCTGGTAAAAGAAAAAAAAGAGAAAAGAGATTATCTTTTGTTATTTCAACAAGTGTACTTTTCATTTCTGCTGCTATCGGTTGTATCTCTTCCCAAAATGGTTTAAAGTGAAAGTGTAAAACAGTCTTTTCATAAAGCTCATTAGAGGAACTTCAGACATTTAAATCTTTATAGGAGAATGGCTGAATAAAATATAAAGAATATATCAATCTCATTTTTTTATCTAATTAAAACATTTAAATTAATACTTTCATTTTGTTTAAAGATGTGCTTCTGTACTGTTAAACTTCATGTTATTTCATTTACTCTTATTTATCTCTGTTAAGAAAAATACTAAATTGCATGAACTTTATAATTTCTTAACTACAATGTGTGAACTCTATATTGTTTCGTAGTCATGAAAGAATATGCAGACTTTTTTAACAAAATTTACCTTGATAAACTCTCTGTTTAACTTATATTTTATGTATACAAAGGTTAAGTTGAAATTAAAAGGATGTGCATATTTATTATGCAATATTTAAAATGACTTCGGAATGCTAACCTTATTTCTTATTTATGCTATAAATAATATGTGATTTATTATAAGAAGATAAATGTATGATTTACCCAGAATAATTGATTGCTATCATCTACAAAATATATGCCAAGATTAAATTGAAGGACTTTAATATTATATATTTTTGTGTGTTCTCTTCGATACATGGATATTGGAAAACAAAATATTAGTAGTAGTAGTTAAAGAAATATGAATTTCATGTGGACAATTATTAACAACTTTGTAAAATTAATAATGTAGCGGTTGATTAATAAATTATGGAAGCGAGTAGTTTTTCTGCAGGAAAATATATTAAACATGTTTTTGAATTAAACTGGTGGAATTGCTTAAAAATGAATGAAAGAGAAACCAATTAATAGCTGTAACTGTCTTTTAATATTTCCGTTACCAAAAATATTCATTGTTACATGTGTTATATAAGTGAACTTTATTAGCTTTAGTTAAGAACATTAGAGCTCACTAAGTTAAGTTTATATTATAAATGTTTGTCCTAGGAATAACTTTTTTTAATGTTTCATATCTTAACAAACATGCACTCGTTTGGAGTATTCTTCATTATCCAGCAGACCTCGGAAAAGAGACTTTGCAAATGAACATTTTTTTAAGTTTAAAAAGAAGTATAACCTTTTATTTTCTGGTATTATTTGCGGTTACTGATACATATGTATACAATAGATAGCTAGATAGATGTATTTAATATTATATGTTTATTTATTTAATTTGCGAACTTCTAGAACTTCTCAGAATAGCAAATCCACAAATGGTGGGTAGGCTGGTAAAATTAATATTGTTTGAATGGAATTTATTTTATTTGAAAGTGAAACATAATATATATATATATATATTTGTGTATATTGTTACAGATAATGATTTAATCTTATATATCTCTCTTTTATCTCGAAGTGAGAATTAATTTCAAGAGTAGCTAGAGAATAAAAAAAAAGAATTTTGTGCTAAAGGTAATAAAACCTCATTTATTAGATTATTGCTATTTAAAGTATAAAACCACTCACGGTTTATTATAAGCTAAAAGTTTTAGTCTCAGCTTATTCTTTACAATTATAATATTGGCATATTAAATAATTTAGAACTGTATACTTATTTGCGCATATGTGTGTTTGTCTTCTACAATATTTCATTTAATTAATAAATATTTGTTTTAATGATTGCTTTTCTCTATAGATTTCGGATAGTGTTATATTCCAAAAGAATTAAGAAAGTCAGTAATCGATCTTATATATATATATATGTGTGTGTGTGTGCGTGTGTGTTTATTGCCAATATATAATATGGAAATGTATAGATTAGCTATGAGAAAGGAAATTATTCTTATACGTTCTATGCTTGTTGAGGTAGAGAATTTTCTCCCTTAGTATATATTTTTCTTTTATATTGCCATGGGTAGAGTATAGTTTAGATTGCGTAATATATGTTATAGATGATATTTAATGAAGTTAAGTGATATATTCCCATTGTTAGGTGGTAAGGCAAGTCCCACACCAATAGTATATTTCAGAATTTTCGTAGTTTAATGTTAGATTTTTTAACTAAAGAGCGTATTCACTCCCCATGTGGTTAGATTCTCTTGAGTATTTATTTTGTATTTTCATAGGAACATAGTTTTATGGAATTTAGTAGCTTTATGGAATTTAGTTGGTGGTTAGATAAACAGTCAAATCAGGCCCTTTGTTGAATATTAAAGTTGTTAAAATGTTATAATTGGTGGTTGGTTTATGACGTGTCCGAAATAAAATATTTGTTTAATATTTAAAATAAACTGATAATATAAAAAATATATATAAATTGCTTTTCTTTTATTATTGCATGGGATATAACACACACGCGTAATGAAAATAATATCGCGCGTATAAAGGTATAATATTGCTAAGTTTATATATCTGAAAATAAACATTATACAGTATATCATATTAAATTTGCCATAAGTTAGAAATCATCAAATCATCGGAATGATCATTATTTGTTTCTATTTTTATTTTTGCATACCTGAAATTGTAGGTATTTAAAGTCATTATTTAATTAATATTATTTGAAGCTGCTCTCTTAATAGCCAAGTGTATTAATGTGCTTTATCCCAACAATTGCTAGTATATCCTCTCAAAAGTGTATATTGTGCCCAATAATATAATGTATTATTTATTTTTTGTTGCATTTTGATAAAAATTATTTAGATAGCCTGGATATTCAAAGTCAGAATATTAAGGTTTAATTTGTTTGCTAATTTACGTTTATAAATGTATCAATAACAAGTTATGTAATATGTAATGGGGATAATCCTAAACTTCAATTAACGGATATGTTTGTAAATTTTAAAATTAAGATAAAAGTCTTATTCTGAATTAAATACATTTAACTAAATCTTAAGTGTAAGTAAATGTTTTGTTTATTATTCAAAACTGTGTCTCGAGTTGTTCTTCAATGCATTCAAATTCCTGTTTCCACATCTCCAAATTTCATACATCTATTACAGAAATAAGTATATTATTTTATGGCTTTGATGTCAAAATTGGTGTTATTTTAAATAATTAAAAAGTCCACATAATTTTTTTTTTTTTTTACATTTAGTTGATAAAAATGATTAATGATACAAAAATTTCTCAAAATATCGTTACTGCGAATTTGTCTTACCGAAGAAAGAAAAAAATAATAATGTGTATATATTTAAATATTTTCTGTCAATTTTGCTTATTTCAGAAAGGAAACTTAAAAAAAAAGTTATTTGTCTCACAATAAATACCTTGTCTTTGATGAAATAATAATTTTATTATATATATATATATATATGATATCGTCTTGATCAGATATTCATTAAAAATTATATTTCACTAAAATGTATATGTATAAGGCATTATACTATCTACTAATGACTGCTCATAACTAAAATGTTTGCTTTATATCCATGGTTTAAAACTTTAACAAAAATTATACAAATTTAGAATCTTCTATTTTTATATATTTCCAGAGTCATCATCATCATCGACCATTATCAATCCACTGCAGGTTGAAGGTCTCTCCAAGTTCAATCCATCTTTTTCTATTTTTAACTTCTCTTTTCCACATCACCCCTGCACACTTACTTATTTCATCCATCCATCTCACATGTGGTCTCTTTCTGGGTCTTTTACAATCTTTTGGAATCCAGTTTAAAATTTTAATTGTCCATCTATTATCATCTCTTCTAGTAATATGTCCAGCCCATTTCCATTTCAGTCTTGTTAATTTTTTCAATGAGGTCAGTAACACCTGTTTGTTCTCTTATCCATGCATTGTGTTTTTAATCTCTTCTTGTTACTCCCAACATGCATCTCTCCATACTTCTTTGAGTGGTCTGAAAAACGTATATAACTATCAAAAATTGGTTATCAATTATCTGCCATTGTTAGCTTAATTAAAGGGAAAAATATATTTCTTAAAATCATAATCACAACATTTAAATAAGAAAATACTATCTCTTATCTTTTAAAATCCTATTAATCTGGAGAGTAATGTTTGCTTCTGCACTGTTTTTATGTGTGTCTGTTTGATATGTTATTGTGTTTAAATGAACTATTTACATTTTTTTTTTACATTTCAAGAATATGATAAGACTAATAGTACAATAACCACAACCATTAGAGAAAGAAAAATGAACTCATATTTTTCTGTGGTTAAAAAAATCTACATAGAAATTAATTTAAAAATATAGTAATTGTAATAATTAACCTGCATGTCACATATATAAACAACATTTCAATGAATCATTAAAAACTCATATTTTATGTTACTGACAAAGCAATGGTCATCATTAACAATAAAATATAAATTTAAGCATAAGATGCTTTGAAAAGTAGTCAGAACAACAATCTTTCTAATTCATTATAAGATAAATAATATGACAAGTATTGCAATGTTAATAACCAAGTCATCAATCAAACAGAAATGTTACCACTACGATGTGTTATTGAACAATGTATATGGAAATGAATTGAGATAATAGCAAATATGAGAATGAAATTCTATACACCACAAATATTAAAATTTCTTGAGCAAATTAAGCTTTAATCAATACCACCACAGCTGTCTCAACAAGTACACACTTGAAATGATATAAATAAAACAAAATAATCATTAGTTTGTAAACAGCATAAATTGATGATAAAAAAACTTATGGTAAATCGTCTATGTATGCAATTTCATTCTTGCATTCATTGCTGTCTAAATTTTTTTTGTGCACATTTTTTTCACTACTAATATGGAGACAGTTCATTATTTATCATATAAAATTAGGACTGATTATAGTTTTGAATATTTTACTTTCCTTTCTCTCTCTTTCTCTAGCTCTCTCTCTAAACATATTACTACTCCTGCAACTATTGTTACAATTAGACAGTTTGTACAATTTATTTATGTACCATTTTGGTGCTATGCACAAAATGAATATATTTATATGAAACTTCTGCTGCTGCTGCTGCTACTACTGCTACTACTACTACTACTACTACTACTACTACTGCTACTACTACTACTACTACTACTACTACTACTACTACTGTTTGTGTAAAACCAAGTTTTATTTTAATAAGGGAAACCTCATTTGTCATAATATTACTTGCTGGAAATTGATAAACAGTGACATATCAAATATTAATCTATTTTACACATAAATAATTTGCAAATAAAATATAAGGATTGAAAACCACTATAATTAAAGTGAAAAAAATAGCATCTCATCTATAATCTAAGGGGTGGTCAACATATATGGAAGTAAGCAGCTTTATCCACCAAATTTGCTTTCAAATAATGGTATAAATGGAGGGTTTTATTCTAATGCATTTTGGTCATCAATCAGTCAATAAATCTTTCTATTCATTATATTTAATTTTGTAAACTTTAGTCCTCAAAGAAAGATTATTAAATCGTAAATGAAATAGTCGCCAAAGAATCTTAATTTTGGTATCAAGTTCAATTAACACTATTGTCTTCAAGATAAGTCAAAAATTGACTAAGAAATACAATTATTCAGCAGAAAATTACTACATATAAAATGATACACATATTTAGATAAATAAATTGAAATTAATTAATGCTCAAATTACATTAAAGAGATCAAGGTATTATAACAACAAAAAAGACAGTGACTATGAAATGAACAAGTGTTTTTCACTATCTTACTATTGAAAATCTATTAAAACAAAGTTTTAATTAATGTTACTTCTATATCACTTGCCATCTTTGAAAAAAAATAATGAATGTAAAAGTGAATGAGAATTCTATATGTGAATTTTTGAAAAAAGTTTGAAAAATAATTTGAAAATATAGAGCAAGGTTTTCAATTTATAATTAAATTAATATTATTCCTAAACAAAATATGACATGTCTTAAAAATATTGATCAAAATTTACTTCGTTTTCAAAATATGAATCACATATTAGAAATCATAGAGCAGGATCATCAAATGAATAAATATAAGACATTTGAAAGTATGGAAGATAAATTCAATAAATATTGTGAATATTGAAAATAGATTTGAAAATATAGAATAGATATGTGAGCAGAATAAAACCATCCTGGAAAGGAAAGTAATAAAATGTAATGGGCAACATATACAATATAAATATAAAATTTTCTCAAATGGAAGGTTAGACTAAGCAGTTGATTACAGATAATATCAATATGAGCTTAAAGTATATGCAACAACAATTATAAATTAGAAAAAAAAAATTAAAGTCAACATAGTGCAAAACTTGTCACGTGCTCAGACAAAAATTACTATAAAAAATTTCTTAGCAAAATATCTACAAATCATAAAATGTTTTATCATCACAAAATAAAAGATTATAAATATGGTAATTCTGATATAAATTTTAAGAATTTCTTTTGATTATCAGTACAAAAAACTTATTTAGAGATAAGGCATTGTAGTTAATGTACTAGAGGTTAGTTAAATAGGATGTGCAGATATCTATATTCTAATAAGTCAGGTACTATATTGCGAGAGTGGCAATAATTGTATATCATAGATTTTTCATAGTATTCTAGTACTTACCGCAGTTTTTTCAAATCATTCTAATGCCTGGATACTCTATCTATACAATTTTTAATGACAATGAATAAGTAATATCTAAATAAAAAATAATTTATTCATTTCTTTATTTCTAATTACTTTAAAAAATCTGACGCATTAACAAATAAAACATTTTTAGCTCTGCTTTTAAAGACTTGCTCCACATAATGATTCAACATTAAAGTGATGAAATTCAATTTAAAACTTTTAAAATAAATTAAGATTACATTTATTTTGACATGTTAGTAATGTGGTGAGCTTGTGAAAGTTTAAGGGTATTGCTATACTCAAAGATATTTTTCCAAGCGGTAGACAACTATTATCACTGAGGATAACGAATCATTTTAGTTATTATATTTTTAAATGAGCAAACGATTTTACATATATCAATAAATTTATAATACTTTTAAATATATAAAATGAATAATTTCAATTAATTAAAAATAAAAGATTTAATAAGAAAAAATAACATCAAAAATCATAAACAGTATCAAAATGTCTTTTGGGGGAAAAAATCATAAACAGTATCAAAATGTCTTTTGGGAAAATAAATTTATTTTCAAATGAATATATATATATATATATATATATATATATATATATATATATATATATATATATATATATATATATATATATATATATATATATATATATATATATATATATATATATATATATATGAATCATCCTCCTGATGAGATGTGATGTGATGCACTGTGACTTCTCCTTAGACAGAGTCAGGAATCTCTCAGCAACTATGCCCAGAGAAACCTGTTAACCACTTTGAACCCCTTTCCATTCCCCACCCCAAGTTTTCCCATATACTTTTCTACCCTGCTGTATCCCATTTCCACAACATAATTTTTGTCAACTCCATGGTCTTTAGATCTAAACCCACCTTATCTTTTCCCAAACTCAGCATAAAAATAAATAACCCACTTTCAGTATAATCACATTGTTCATATATATTCTTCCACAACGTCATTATTTGTATCCTTTCTGCTTTCATGCATGTACATTCAATTAACAGTTGCCTAATATTTTCTATATCTTCCTTACACAGTTTTAAAAATAAATCACCCATATTTCTTCATCTACGTGTATATTCTCTTGTTGCTAAAGATCCTGTTTCAGCCTTAAACAGTAAACTACTGTCCTTGCTATTATCATAAATTAACTCACATCCAATATTCTGTTTACTTCTATAAATATTTAAACACCTTTTACTCTCCATACTAGCTCTCCATTTCTCCAACTCCCTATTCTTTATTCATGCATCTATTCTTCTATATCATTCTTTAACACTAAAATACTCAACAATTTTTTTAACACAATCATCCTGCTTTTTGTATAAGCATACTGACATAAATTCATTATCTAAATTTTCTCCATAATGTATTACCTTTTGCACCCATCTTGTTGCCTGCCCTTTATTCATAACCCAATTAAATACTATTTTGGCTAATCTTTTATTATCCATCAACTACAATCTTCCAAACATTTTCATTTTGCTTTTTGCATCTATCATTTAAAAACTTCCCCATCCATTTTTTCTTGAATTGCCTCCTTTGCCACCCACACTTATGCATCTAATGTATGTCTTCTACTTCTCTTTGTACTTTTTCTTAATACTATAATAACCCTTTACTAACACATAATGCATCATTACCATATGTTAACACTGCTACTCCCATCCATACAATTATATCTACATTATATTTATTATAGGAGAACATTGTTCCTTTCTTTATCAATCTATTTTTTCCCTTTGCTTCATTTATCAATTTTTTTCTCCCATTCATCCAATCAATTTCTCTGATTACTTAAAATAATTCACAAATAGTTATATCTATTCTACACACTTAATTTTATATTCCCCAATAAAAAATTTTTGTCTTTTCTGTCCCCAATATTAATCATCATTACTTTTGATTTTTCTTCACTAAATTTAATTCCCATGTCTTTACCCATCTTTATGCATATCCTCAGCATAACATTTATATATTTTTTTTCTTTTTGCACACAAAAAAAATTCATCTGCAAATAAAAGATCTATCAAAGTATATACTCCCTTGCCACCTATTACTGGTATTTCTACCCCTTTTCCTAGTCTTTCTCTTTCTCTCTCCATTTCTTTCAAAAACAATAAAAACAAAATAGGTGACAGAGGACATCCTTGCCTTATTCCCACCCCATTTTTAACTTTAACACATTTTATATTCCTCAATTGATACACATAGTAATTATTATCATATAATTTCTTAATAATATCCACTAAAACTCCATCCATTCCCAAATTTACTAAACTTATCCATAATATATTTCTATTTACTCTATCATACACCTTCTCTATATCTATAAAACCATATATAAGTGTCTACCTGTATTTCTACTCATATCCATAAGTTGTGTAACTACAAATAAACTATCTCCTATATGCTTATCTGATCGAAAACCTCCTTGCATTTATTCCACTATATTATTTTCTTCGATCCATTTTGCAACCTTTCCAGCCACCATATATGAGAAAACTATAAAGAGCACTGATGTTGCCACTATCAGTTTATAATTGCTTAGCTTTTTATGATCTTTACCCTTTTTTTAAATAATAGCCTTACTTTTGTATTACTCCAACTACCTGGAAATACTCTCTTAAATGTTATATTTTAGCAACGGCCCATATATATATAATAGAAGCAAGTGATAAATCATATGACTGATATTGCTTGTAAATATGTAATAAAGAGCAGATATTTCTAAACAAGCTTATTTTATTACTATTTTTATTTATTTATTTATTTATTTATTATGATAAATGCTCTAATAGAAAGCATTCAAATCTTTATTTATGATTGTCTCCATCCACACACTGGTTCTGAGCTATGGCTCTCTTCAGTGAAGAGCTAGAACATATAGCTTGAAACTGGTCTGGGGATGAAGACAATCGTAGATAAAAGATTTGAATACTTTCTCTTATAGCATTTATCATAAAAAATAAAAAAAATAATAAAATTAGTTTGTTTAGAAATATTTGCTTTTTATTATTATAAAATAAAGCTTGATTAAAGCTATTGATAAGCTTCATCTAAAAAAGCAAGTTACGAAATTAATGACTTGTTTTATTAATTATTATAAGTGTACCTTTGAAGGCTTTTATGATGCTATACTGCAGACGTTATTATTTTATGGTGAAACTGAGCTGAATTGAAACCCATATAACTATCTGATTTGTAAAGCTGGATTTGAAGACATTTACATGTCTGAAAAGTTTAGGCTTTCAATTTGATAGTAGCATGTTTTATAAGTGCTGACTTTTGAGTTAGTATGTTAGATCTAGTTTCTACAGTCCCAGCACTCCATGTAGGTGAGCCATAATCTTAAAACCAATTGGTCTGGAGATAGGACCTTTCTGATAGATATTTTGAATTATTTTTCTTTCAGCACTTATATAATAAAGCTTGGTTAGTGATGATTAAATGCAAGCTTAAAAGAAAGTTGCCAAATTTATTACTTGTTTTAATAATTATTATAAGTATACCTTTGAAGGCTTTTGCGATACAATATAGCAGAGGTTATTACTATATGGTAAAACTGAGCTGAATTTAGACCCATATAGCTATCTGGTTTGTAAAGCTGGATTTGAAGACATTTATGTGTTTTGTAAAGCTGGATTTGAATACATTTATGTGTCTGAAAAGTTCAGGCTTTCAAATTGATAGTAATGTGTTTTATAAGTGCTGACTTTTGAGTTAGTATTTTAGATCTAGTTTTTAGACTGAGCCATAAGCTCAAAACCAATTCGCCTGAAGATAGGGACTTTCTTATAGAGATTTTGAATTCTTTCTCTTTCGGCACTTATAAAATAAAGCTTCATTAGAGCTATTGGTAATCTCCATCTAGTGATCATTAAATATAGCTTAAAAGCAAATTAAGAAATTTATGACTTGTTTTATTAATATATATATATATATATATATATATATATATATAATAAAACAAGTATATATATACACACACACTCATATATATATATATATATATATATATATATGAGTGTGTGTGTGAGTGAGTGTAATACCAAATGCCAAAAAAAATAGTCTGAGTACATGAATTCTAAATGAAATTGATAGGCAAAATTACATGACAAATTGACTGTTAATGTTTTTCCTGGAAAAACACAGACTTGAGAAGTTTGCATGAGCAAGAAAACCATTCATTTTGGATTTTTCATGTAATGTTGACTAACAACTAAACAACATTAACAAAATTGATTCAAATTTTATCAACCATTATGTAATTTGCACAAATCAAATGATGGTTTAATGGGCAGAAATGTTAACAAAACTCCACTGTTATCAGAGTGAAATTGAACTATTACAATCACCAGTCTACATTCTGTTTAATTAAACATCTTAACTTATCAAGCTGTAAACTCCACCTTTCTATTTTAAAATGTTCTATATGGACCTTTCCACCATATTGCTACATATTTTAACATTATATTTTTACAATTAAGCTTTCACATGATAGACATTTTATAGTTAATATTTGACTTTTTGAAAATATGAAAATAAATTGCTGAATTGAGTTTTTAACTATAAAAATGATGCTTAGTATTATTAGACATAATTTTTTTATTTAAAATGTCAGTATAAAAGTGTTTTTAAAACCAAAAAAAATGTAGTGTTAGTTATTATTAAAAGTGGGATTTATCATTAAGAAAAAAAATCTTAAAAATAAACATTTAACTTATTGGTAAACAAATTGTAAAAAATAATTTCTTAACCATTTTGACAAAAGGCCATTTTTGTTTACCCAATAAAAACTACTTTTGCTTTGCAATAACAAACTTTTTAAGAGTTGTCTTTAAAAATAATGTTTTTTTTAAAAAATCTCATTATAGTGACATAAGGTTTTGTGTTAAAATAAATATTTTATAAAAAATATTGCATAAATAACCTTTAATTTGCATAGAGATTAACAAAAATTACATTTTTTCTTTTGTCATAATTTTTCTCAATTGTGTATATATATATATGACGTTTATGTAAACAAAACATACGCTTGATGGGTGTTTTTGGTAGAACGCCATCTGTGGACATAAATACAAGCGTTAGCAAGTTTTTTAACTTGCATTTTTGTTTATCATATATATATATATGGACAAGGTCTCAACACATAGAAATGGAATATATGTCATAGGAAAGATCCTCTCTAGGGATCAAGCTACAAAGGCCAAGCATAAAAGTAATCATAAAATATCAAAATATAATGTTATTGTAAGAAGTAAATACTAAACACTGGGGAGAGCATGATCAAATCCTCCAAAGTACAATCTAAGTAATACAACATATAATAAAAATACATGCATCCCATATTTATTAAATGATACTAGCATATATTCTAGCAAGACCATGGCAAATAAAAAAAATATCACTAAAAAAACTAGATAAATAAATCTTCAATCTCTAAAATATATACATTAAACAATGTATAAAAACAACAAATAAATGCAAGTAAATGACTATAAAATACTTTAAGTAGCAAAATAGAAATTTGCAATTAATTAAAAGTACACATATTCAATAAAAACAGCCTAAAATTTTATAAACTAAAGTGGACATAAATGGCATATGCAAATATTGTGAAATATATTAATACATTACCTTATCATATTAAAAATTTTATAATGAAATTATTATAGCATATTAACTAAAAACTATTTTGAGCTTCTGGTAAATCATATAATGGCTGTTTACCCATAAGAAAATAATAAGGTATTAATAAAATCCTACTTATGAATGAAAATATATGTGTATATTTACCTGGACACATATCTCATATAACTTATTTTAAGCCAATAATAATAAAAAAAATATATAAGTTTTATCTTCTCAAACATAAGAATAAATGCATAATTTATGATATAACTAAAGAAAAATATTTTTGCATAATATTAAAATAAATAAATAATAATAATGATAAATAATAAAATTATTTTTTTTTAAAAATATCCTTAGTTCTTTATCCAAATTCCTTCATTGTGAGATATCAGATACAGGAAAACAATGTTCTTTTGCCAGCAAATTATTTTTAGAATAACCTTCAGAGAAAAAGAATGCAAAATAGTATTTGGATCCATTTATTGACTCAGCAACTCAGTCAAATATTAGCTATAGCTTGTTTTAATATATTTTTGTCATTCTGGAAAAATACATTGCTAGGAATATTTTATTAAATTTATTCATGGTTATACACTGGAAAATGAGCAATTCTTTCATTTTTAAGAACATTTTGAATACTTCTTTTAAAATAGGAATCAATATACTCAAGAGCAATTAATGAAAGAAATTTAAAAAAATTATATTTATTTTAAAAGTAAGCAATGTTCATTTTTATATTCCATAATATTGTTATACATTGAAGTTATATCTTTTTCATAAAACTTCATATTAATGTATTCACTTATTTCATACTTCAAATGATCTTTTGGAAATATTATTAACCTAATTATCTCAAAATAATGTTCATCTTGTTTTATCAAATAGGCAAGTCAGCATTTTAAAATCATTATCAAGATAACACTTAAAAATAAAATTATCACTTAAATGGTCGACAGTTGCACATTTTTCAATTAACTACTGACCATTTCCACTGAAGCATTTTTCGCTTTATCTTTTAATTAATTTTCAAAAGTCTCTCAATGGTTAGTTTGAATATTACTTTATTAAAAACACAAGTCCAGTAAAATGTTCATTATAGTTTTGAAAAAGAATGCAAAACATATTACCTTTTTCACTCTATAAATGTGTGTTTAAGCAAGATTGGATAAAGTAAATTAAAAAAGAGAAACAATTTTCCTTAAGCATTTTGTTAATTTCTTTACAAGTTTAAGTTATCAGAAAACTCAAGACTCTATTTTGTTTCTAGCAATGTATAGTTACCTAATAAATAATAAAAATTTTAAAAAAATTAATAATATTAAATTAAAAATGAAAAATTGAAATTAAATATTACTGTCTTCTTGTTGAGGAGTCTTGGGATGAAAAAGAATAGTTCAATTAAAAAAGAAAGGACCCTAACACACCCTGAAAATTCCCTTACTTTTATACCTTTTTATTTTGATGGGCCTTTTAATCAGCCATACCTTTTAAAAATCTGACCTCTATTAAAAATATGTAAATGACAATATTTAATTAAATTTAAAAATTACATATTGTTTTATTTTCAATTACAACATGATAATTTAAAACTTTTCAGAAGTTGAACTTTACTTTTATTAATTATTTAATTAACAAAAAATAAAACAATAGAACAAATAATACATTTACTATTTTAAATTATTGCTTTTAATATATAAGTAGCTCTTAAACTTAATTATTTTAAGCATTTTTATTGTTAAACTAATCATTTATTTATTTTTAAATAAATTTATAAACCAAAATTAACTTTACTTATTGCAAATAACATTTTAATAAACTACTATGCATGCATATAAATTCATATACACACACACATATACAGGAACATACTTTCATATATTATAATTTACTCTGTTTAGTGGTTAATTTGTGCATTTTAACTACATTTAATTTTTATTTTAAATAGACTAAATTTATTTAAATCTTTTCAAATCTAATAATATAATAACATAAATAAATTATTAATCAAATAGAAAAAAATAAATTTAACAGTATTATCATGGCATAAGTATAGCCACTAACTAGCTTACATTTTTAAGCATGAAAATTAAGTTTTATTCACTTTTATATTATATATAACTTTATTTACTTTTTATTCTTTATAAAACCAAGCATAAACTATGTCCCAATTTTTTTCTTAATAGTATACCCATTAATTATATTATTAAACAAGCTACATTTCCAATAACTTTTAAGTGAGTAAAAAATTATATTAATATTTATAATTACTTTAATATTAATTATATCAATTAAACACAAATATAGATAGCATAATTCCTAAATATTTTATTTTTACAATATATTTTATCCACATCTCTTCTTCTCTTTTTTATTTTCTTTTTTTTTAAAATAATGTGAACACTTACGGTAATCAGCTGAATAGGACAATGTGCAATAACACAGGTTATATATATATATGAAAAAAAGTTATAATCACGTAAACTTGCTATCGCTTGTATTTATAATCAATAGATGGCAGTTTATCAAAACCACCAAACAAGCATACATTTGTTTACATAAACATCAAAACAGTCAGAATTCACTATCTCTTTTGTTTGCTCCACCTTCAGATCATCTGATTTCAAGCTAATTTTCTATCATCAGTGAAGGATAGGGCTAGAAACTAGATCTAAACACTGACTCCAAGCATTTATGCAAATAGTTTCTGTCAGTTTGCAACCATGAATTTTTCAGGCACATAATGTCCTTAAACCCAGCCTAATAAGCAAGATAGCTACATGGGTCTGACATCAGTTCAGTTTCACTACATAGTCAAAGCCCCTGCAATATATATCATTGCAAAAACCTTTATAGGTACAGTTATGAAAAACAAAAACAAGTTATAATCACGTAAACTTGCTATCGCTTGTATTTATAATCAATATATGGCAATTTACCAAAACCACCAAACAAGTGAATATTTGTTTACATAAATGTCAAAAGAGTCAGAATTCACTATCTCTTTTGTTTGTGCCATCTATAGATCATAAATACAAGTGATAGCAAGTTTACATAATTATAACTTGTTTTTGATTTTCATAAGTGTACCCTTAAAAGTTTTTGCAATGACATATATTGCAGAAGCTTTGACTCTGTGTAGAAACTGAACTGATATGAGACCCATGTAGCTATCTGGCTTGTTAGGCTGGGTTTGAAGACATTACGTGTCTGAAAAATTGATGCTTGCAAACTGATAGGAACTTTATGCATAAATGCTTGGAGTCAGTGTTTAGATCTAGTTTCTAGCCATATCCTTCACTGATGATAGCAAATTAGCTTGAAATCAGCTGATCTGAAGGTGGAGCAAATTTAAGAGATAGTGAATTCTAACTCTTTTGATGTTTATGTAAACAAATATACGTTTGTTTGGTGGTTTTGGTAAAGTGCCATATATATCTAATTAACATTAAATACAATATTATATTCAATTCTTTTGTAGCACTTTCATTTACATGGTAATCCTCATCAGCTTTAAGTGAATTTGAAATTTTTAAACTTAATGTTATGTATATTTTCATAAGTTGTGTATGGCCGTATTTGCAATTTACCTATGCCTATTAATAACATCGATCCTATATTTATCAATCAATATTGCCACTTTAATTTTCCATGTTTTTATGATTTCTTTTTTCCATTATTATTTTTATTTCATTACTGTTAAATGTAAACTTATAATTACAAGGTTTTTCATGGTTAAAGAATACTGAAGCTGTATTACATTGACTATTTGCACTATTTTTAATTCGATTATATAATAATTGATGCTCCTTCAATCTTTTTTTTACAGAACATTATCGATTCACCGATGTAGAATTTCTGACGTCCACATGAAATTTGATAAATTATATTACTTCTTTGCAATTTAGGAATTATACTCTTAGAATTATTAATCAATCGATTAACATTACACAAAATGAAATATTATACTTTTCTTTAAATATATTCTTAATTAATTTAGATTGCATTTTATTTATAAACAGCATAGCTATCCATTTTTTATTACCTATGGTAACATTGCAAAACCTCTTCTTATTATTAAATGAATTTAATGTATGCACGATTTGTTTTTTATCATAATCAACCTTTAAAAGTTCATTAGCAAAGAGTTCAATATTTAAAATTTTATCACTCTTATATTTACATAATGTATCATTGCGATGCAAAAATGATTTCAGACTTGCCATTTTATGTATCATTGGAACACATAATTTAAAATGAATATATCCTCTTTCTCCAATAGTTTTAAAAATTAATTTATAATTTAAATCAGTAGCATCTTTAAATATTTGTAAATCCAAAAATTTTACTTTTTAATTTTGTTCATTGACAATAGTCCATTTTAAATTGTTTAAATTATTCAGTTTATATAAAAGAATACCAATAATGTCTTTAGAACCACAAACAAAAACATCATCAACATGTCTAGTATAAATTTTAATATGTTCAAAATTATAATAATTAAATATAATATCTTAATATTTTGACAATGTAAAATTACAAATTTGTGCTACCATAGGTAATCTCATTGACCATCCTTTAAATGTTTATTTATAGCCATATTAATTAGTTCAATTTCAATTAAATTTATAGATTCAAGACGATAAATTGATCCATATAGTTCTGTTATATCCAATGAAGCTAATAGATCATTATCATTTATTTTTATATTTTTAATTTTATCACCAAATTCATAGGAAGGTGCAATCGTATATCTTCCAAAACCCAACACATCTTCCAACAATTTACCAATATATTTAGTTGTTTTATACATAAATGTTTAACCAAAATCAATCATCAATCTAAGAGGATTTCCTACTTGTTGAAGTTTAATGTTAGCAAATATATTTGGTAGATGGATATATATCATAATATGTACAATTATTCATAAAATGACTTTTAGCCTAAATTGCAAAGAAGTAATATAATTTATCAAATTTCATGTGGATGTCAGAAATGTTCTGTGGAAAAAAGACTGAAGGAGCATCAATTATTATATAATCGAATTAAAAATAATGTAAATAGTAATTTTAATACAGCTTCAGTATTTTTTGACCATGAGAAAAACTTATAATTAAAAGTTTACATTTAATAGTAATGAAATAAAAATATTAATGGAAGATAGAAATCATAAAAAGAGAAAAATTAAAGAGGCAATATTAATTGATAAATATAAGAACGATGTTATTAATAAGCAAATTGCAAATATGGTCATACATAGCTTATGGAAATATACATAACATTAAGTTTAAAAATTTGAAATTCAGTTAAAGCTGAGGAGAATTATGCTGTAATCAAAAGTGCTACAAAAGAATGTAGACTATAATATTGTATTTACTGTTTATATATATATATATATAATGGGTATTGTATTTTATATTTACATATTCATTTTATTACCATTATGGAATTTTCAGTCTTGGGTAAATTTTCACTAATTAAAGAATGGTGGAAACAAAGCAAAAAGTTGATACGTGAAAGTTGCCGATTATACTTTTTTAAAAGTGTAAAATATTTTGTGTTTTTCCTAAATACTGTAATGTTCATTTGAATAGATGTCTCGAATTTTCCTCAAATAATATGTCTAAAATTAAATCAATTATTTTGGACAATATAATAAGACAATCAATGTAAAATAGAAATTTATGACATTAAAAAATATTTAACGGTTATTGAACATTTAATAAATATGAATGAATGCGATCAATGGAATGCATTTTATATACATTGTCAAGTTGGATTTAAAAAGTGTCAACAAAATTGGATTAAGAAATTTGATAACAAAATTGACTTTTTATATAATCATTATTATCCAAATAATTATGGTGATGATAATTCCATGAAATTAATAGATGAAGAAAATTAGTTTTACTCTGAAATATGTATTACAATATGGTTCAAAGTATGTAGAAAGTGTATGGAAAGATTATAATATGGAATTGATTGCATCAGTGCACAATGTTTTTGATGATAATATGAATTTACAAGATTGTAGTAATATTATTAAGGAGATTTCTAAATATAAAATAAAAACTAATAAATATGAGTCAGTCATGGAATTATGCTATATCTGAATTTAAAAATCTTCTTAGAACTGAACAAAATATGTTTGAAAGAAGAGGTTTGTGTATATGTTTTATTAAAAACATGCATATAATGATAAAATTGAAACACAAATAAGTAAATTGGGATTTGATATCATTGATAGTTATAATATGGAGGACAATGTGTGAAATTTATAAATAGTATTTTAAAAAAGGTTAAAAGTCATTTTATGGATAATTGTACATATTATGATATATATCCATCTACATCTATATGCCCAATAATATTTGCTAACATTAAACTTCAAAATGTAGGAAATCCTCTTAGATTGATGATAGATTTTGGTGGATTGTTTATGTATAAAACAGCTAAATATATTGTTAAATTGTCGGAAGATATGTTGGGTTTTGGAAGATATACAATTGCATCTTCTTATTAATTTGTTAATAAAATTAAAAATATAAAAATAAATAATTAATGATCTATTAGCTTCATTGGATGTAACAGATTTATATGGATCAATTGATCATCTTGAATCTATAAATTTAATTGAAATTGAATTAGTGGCTATAAATAAACATTTAATAAATTTTATTATTGAATCACTAAAATTTATAAGTGATAATATTATTGCAACATATAATGATAGGTTTTATAAAATGAGTAAAGAATGGCCAATGGGATTACCTATGGTAGCACAAATTTGTAATTTTACATTGTCAAAATATGAAAATATTATATTTAGTTCTTACAATTTTGAAGATATTAAAATTTATACTACATATGTTGATGATGTTTTTGTTTGTTGTCCTAAAGACATTATTGATGTTCTTTTATATAAACTGAATAATTTAAACAATTTAAAATGGCCTATTGAGAATGAACAAAATGGAAAAATAAAATTTTTGGATTTACAAATATTTAGAGATGCTACTGATTTAAGTTATAAATTAATTTGTAAAACTATTGGAGAAAGAGGATATATCCATTTTAAATCATGTGATCCAATAATACATAAAATGGCATGTCTGAAATCATTTTTGCATTGCAATGATAAATTATATAAATATAATAGTGATAAAATTTTAAATATTGAACTCTTTGCTAATGAACTTTTAAAGATTGGTTATGATAAAAACCATATCTTGCATACAGTAAATTCATTTAATAATAAGAAAATGTGTTTGCAGTGTTATTTTAGATAATGAAAAATGGATATCTATGTTGCTTATAAATAATATGCATTCTAAATTAATTAAGAATATATTTAAAGAAAAGTATAATATTTCATTTAGTGTTCCTTCAAATATTAATCGATTGATTAATAATTCTAAGAGTATAAATCCTAAATTGCAAAGAAGTAATATAATTTATCAAATTTCATGTGGATGTCAGAAATTTTACATCAGTGAATCAAGATGTTCTGAAAAAAAATATTGAAGGAGCATCAATTATTATATAATCGAATTTAAAATAACGTAAATAGTCAATTTAATACAGCTTCCGTCTTCTTTGACCATGAAAAAACTTATAAGTTTACATTTAATAGTAATGAAATAAAAATATTAATGGAAGAAAGAAATCATAAAAAGAGGAAAATTAAAGAGGCAATATTAATTGATAAATATAAGAACAATGTTATTAATAGGAAAATTGCAAATATGTACATACACAGCTTATCGAAATACATGTAATATTAAATTTAAACATTTGAAATTCAGTTAAAGCTGATGAGGATTACAACATAATTGAATGTACTACAAAAGAATTTAGACTATAATATTGTATTTACCGTTAATTTTTTTCTATTTATATATATATTTTATGGCGGATATTGTATTTTATATATATATATATATTATAACGGTCGGGGTGAACATGGTTATTTGCAGTCTTACCATATCTGCACTACATGGCACCACTAGACTAATTGAACCTAGAAAATTTATAGAGTAGGCAGATACGCGCTGTTAAGATCTAACTTTTACATTATATATGGTTTATTCTGACCATTAGCCCATACCACCAGTTCAGGGAACAGCAGAGATTTATTATAAAACTTCCTTAAAATAAATATATTAATATTTAAAAAAAATGAAATAAGCCACTGCTGGTATTTAACTCACAAACATTTATTAACGCACATATAAATTAAATTGAGGAATAAAGTTTATTATTTAGGTTGGTTATTAATTTTTAAATTTAAATTTTTTTTTTATACAATCCACATAGATGAATTTAATAATATTTTTAAGAGTGCTGAGTATGAATAAACTACACAGATTGTATTTGAAAACAAAATATTATATCCCTTATTTAAACTTAGGCCTAAAGTTCACAGACAAACCAATGTCAATCCATGTGATACATTGATATATTCAAGGCAGCATGAATATGACACCACAAATACCATACTGTCAGGAATGTACATCTGAACGGCATGGTTATAGAAGACATTGACTCTCATCCATTACAGGAATACTACATCTGTCTGGCAGAAGAACAATGAAAAAACTATATAGGCAGTGACTGCATTTTCCATCTTTCTATCCCATTCCATAGGCTAAAAGGGTGATCCAAGGAGCATGGAATACTATCTGCTTCCGATGGTCAGTGAGATATGGGACTTAATTTGTCCAAGTGTGGCATATAATAGGATCCTGCATGTAGCGAATCTCATGCTACATTTACTAATTACACCAATATATCCAATTGATTAGCCCAATTTAACTATGAAACAAATAACCTAAGACTAACCCTCCCTTAATTAATTAATATACCTTTACAAATCTATGCAGCCATTCATGCCTGACTTAAATTTAACATTTATATAATTTATTTAATAAATATTAATGAAAAAATAGAAATGATTAAATTAGCAAACTCAAATGTATAAAAATTAAACATTAATAATTGATTTTGAAAAGTCAGATTAAAGTTCATTTTAAAAAAAAATATGTTTAGCTTGTCTAATCTTGAAAGTTCTTAATTATTTTTTTTTAATTTTTCAGTTCATATCTTATAGAAGAAGATCTCCCAGTTCCTGTTGCCAATTCCCATGAAGTCTTTCATGGAAGACCAGTCTGTTGTTTTGAAGGTGTCCTTAGATGGTTCAATCCTGGTACTATTTTATTGCAGAACCCATATTATTCAGGTCTGCAACAGTACCATTCATAATTCAACAGTCATTTCATTTGAAATAAGTGAGAGAGAGTGACAAGTGTGTCTTATCACCCTCCTCACAAAATCAGGCTAGAACTCATCTTAATTTCAATATTTTACTTTTTATACACATGCTCTGGATACACTAAACAATCAATCATTTTCATTAGGGTCTGGACATTGGTTTCTGCTTCTATTGAACATTCTGCAAACAATCTTTAATTTTTATCTATATCTTTCATCTGACTTTTTTATTGTATAAGATCCCCAAGGGCTACTTTGCTTTTCGATAATTAATAACACAATTATTTCCATTTTGAGATTTCAGGAATTAATTAATACCCATTTCTATTTTTACTTACGTTACTTTTTACTAAAATATTTTATATTTAGATCTTTTATTTTTTTATAAAAAAAGTACATTCAAATACTTTTTTTTTATTTAAAAAAGAAAATAATAATTTTAAAGTTTTCATTCCATCTCTGCGGTATATTATATACGTTAAACAGCTTTTAATTTTCAGTTTTTAAGTTAATTTTTTTTTTTAATAAATCAATTTTTATTTATAATCTTTTACTTTAATTTAAAATAATGTAACGGTATATTATATTCTGTTACATATCAGTAAACTTTCTCAAAAAACAAAAACTTTAAAAAAAATTACTTAGTATTAGTAATTATGTTACACAAATTAATTTTATACTAAACTTTTTTTAAAAGACGAAACTTTGGTTAGTAATTACACACAAATATAATAGTAAAAAAAATTGTTGACTGTTGATTCTTTACTACTCGCTAAATTTCTGCCCCCTCCCTTCCAAGTTTCTTTTCTACTACTTTTAACTATTACTTAGGTAAGTTAAACAGTTGGATTTTAAATAAGAAAAAAATATGATTTGTATTAATTATTACATTTTATTCCTCACATTTATTTCTACAGATGTGTAATTTCTTACTGGCAGTACATTTACACAAAATTCAAATTATAACTTTACATTAATACAAAAAAATATACTCATTTCAGAAAAAATGTTACTGGCATGATTTATTTTTAAAATTATCAAGGTACTCATGGTTAAAGGGTATCATGTTGGGTACCAATTATAATGATCAGGGTGAACATGATTATTTGCAGTCTTATCGTATCTGTGCTACAGGGTTCCACTAGACAATTTGAACTTAGAAAATGTATAGAGTAGGCAGATAGCACTGTTAAGATCTAACTTTTACATATATATGGTTTATTATGACCATCAGCCCATGCCACTAGCTCAGGGAACAGAAGAGATTTATTGTAAAACTTGCTTCAAAGAAAATTTTTAATATTAAAAAAAATGAAATAAGCCACTGCCAGTAATTACCACACAAATATTTATAAATGCACATATAAATAAAATTGAAGAATAAAATTTATTATTTAGGTTGGTTATTAATTTTTAAATTTAAATTTTTATTTTATACAATCCGCACAGATGAATTTAATAATATTTTTAAGAGTGTCAAGTATGAATAAACTACATAGATTGCATTTGAAAAGAAAATATTCTTTCTCTTATTTAATCTTAGGCCAAAAGTTCCCAGTCAAACCAATGTCAATCCATCTGATACATCAATGTATCCAATGCAGCATGAATACGACAGCACAAATACCATACTGTCAGGAATGTACATCTAAACAGCATGGTTATAGAAGACATTGACTCTCATTCAGTACAGGAATACTACATCTGTCTGGCAGAAGAACAATAAAAAACTCTATAGGAAGTGACTGGGTTTCCGTCTTACTATCTCATTCCATAGGCTAAAAGGGTGATCCAAGGAGCAGGGAATACCATCTTCTTCCTATGGTCAGTGAGATATGAGACTTATTTTACCCAAGTGCAGCATATAATAGGATCCTGCACATAGTGAATCTTATGCTACATTTACTAACTACACCAATATATCCAATCGATTAACCCAATTTAACTACAAAACAAATAACCTAAGATTAACCCTCCCTTAATTAATTTATACATCTTTACAAATCTATGCAGCCATTCATGCCCAACTTAAATTTAACATTTATATAATTTATTCAATAAATATTAAGAAAAAACAATGGAAATGATTAAATTGACAAACTCAAATGTATAAAAATTAAACCCTTTTCCCACCTCTTACGAGGCTCCTCGTCGACATCTGATGTCACTCTAACTCTGCCAGTTCTTATGCTAAAATATTCGTTTGACAGGTATTGAATAGGTTTTTAAAAGTTCTGTAAGATGGTGCCCTCTTCCGAATTATTTTACAAGTAAAAAATAAAAAAAAACGCATTTAAACCTAAACAAAGAAAGAACATTAGTTGTGATTGGTTCTTAGCATGCTCTCAGCTGACAAAGACATTCTGATTGGCTGGAAAGAACAAAGAAACCGCCTGATCAAAGAAAATAAAGAAAAACACTGAGATTTTCATTTCGAATATGATTTAAAGTATTATAAAAGAATATTTTGAGAAATTACAAATTATTTTCAGAGAGAATACTAAAAAAACAAAATTATTTTCGAAAAATATTGAAGATTTTAGTAAAAGTATTTAAGATTTAGTAAAAAGAAATATTTACTTTTCTATAACGTAAAAGTCGACCTTTTTGTTTATATTATAGCTTTTATG
The DNA here is from genome assembly GCA_028023455.1 of Epiperipatus broadwayi. Taxonomy (NCBI): domain Eukaryota; kingdom Metazoa; phylum Onychophora; class Udeonychophora; order Euonychophora; family Peripatidae; genus Epiperipatus; species Epiperipatus broadwayi. Next base: position 580,806 of record JAQFVV010000337.1, on the reverse strand, counting down.
TTGCGGAAATTTAATATTTTAGAATAAATAAACAGCAATTTATTTTTGAAAGAACTTTCGTTCTCTTCATAACCTGAAAAATTAGTAATATACATTTTATAAACGTATCTGAGTTGAATTTAATATTATAGGCGAATATATTTTAACAATAGGCTTTGTCTTCAGTTTGTGAGTTGGCCAATTAAAAGATTTGATTTTTACCTCATACAACCAATAATATAATTAGTGGTTTAAGGGTTAATTTTGAAAAGTCAGATTAAAGTTCATTTTAAAAAAATTAGGTTTAGATTGTCAAATCTTGAAAGTTCATAATTATTTTTTTTTAATTTTTCAGTTCATATCTTACAGTAGAAGAGCTCCCAGTTCCTGCTGCCAATTCCTGTGAAGTCTTTCATGGATGACCAGTGTGTTGTTCTGGAGGTGTCCTTAGCTGCTTCAATCCTGCTACTATTTTATTGCAGAACCCATATGATTCAGGTCTGCAACCCTACCATTCATAATTCAACAGTCATTTCATTTGAAATAAGTGAGAGAGGGTGACAAGTGTGTCTTATTGCCCTTCTCACAAAGTCAAGCTGGAATTCATCTTAAGTTCAATATTTTTTTTATATATGGATTCACTGAACTATCAATCATTTTCATTAGGATCTGAGCATTGGTTTCTGCTTCAGAGTGGGAAACAATCTTTAACTTTTATCTATATCTTTCATCTGACTTTTTAATTATATAAGATCCCCAAGGGCTAATTTGCTTTTCAATAATTAATAACACAATCATTTCCATTTTGAGTTTTCAGGAATTAATTATTACATGTTTCTATTTTTACTTACGTTACTTTTTACTAAAATATTTTATATTTAGATCTTTTGTCTTTTTTTATAAAAAAGTACATTCAAATACTTTTTTATTTAAAAAAGAAAATAACACTTTTAAAGTTTTCATTCTATCTGTGCGATATATTATATACATTAAACAGCTTTTAATTTTCAGTTTTTAAGTTGTTGTTTTTTTCTTTTTAATAAATCAATTTTTATTTATAATCTTTTTATTTTAATTTAAAATAATGTAATGGCATATTATATAACATTACAATATATATATATATATATATATATATATATATATATATATATATTGGAATTGTTTTCTTCCTCATATTGTCAAAACCTTAATGTTAACAAACATTCCAATACTTGAGGATCATATTGTATTGTGGTAGTCCATATTATTATTGTTGTTATTATTTTACAAATAATATATAATGACAAAATTGAATGGATTTCTAGGAAAAAATGGGTAGTAACTCTGGAAATTATATATATATATTGCTAAGAGATCTAAGTGATAGAAATCTCTATTGTGAAAACAATAAATATTGGCCAAAATATATATTAATGATTTTTACTATGGAATTTTAAGCACTGTTGGGATCATTAATCTTCTACAGATGTTTAATAATCCAGCAGACATTAAATTTTAAAATACAGTCTGTGTTATGGATATTATACCCATCAACTTTTCAATTCTATTTCCTGTTTCATTCGTTGTTTATTTAAAAAGATATTTAATGCATATATGTATGGATTTAGTTAAGAATACATGTTTTAAATGTATGTCTGAGGGAAATCATAACAACTATTAAAATTGCAATTAATCAATGGCTTAATATTTTGAATACCTAATTACATTTTATATTGTTATAATGTCAAACACAAATAAGCTCTAAAATCTTGTAAACTTTGCATATAATAATTGAATGTTAATGTAGATTTTTCTCTGGTTGTCAACTTATGACTATTATTTAACATCACAATAAAATTTAACTATTAGATAATTATCACATATTGAATTTACTCACTGTTGTTTTATCAACTTTATTTATGAGTTATTACTATTGGATATATTTAATTATTTATGGCATCCTGTTCTATTAGATGTTAGTTCATTTTCCCTGTAACCGTAAACTCCATATATAAACTACACACACACACACAAACATATATATATATATATAATTTAATGGTTTCAAGGTTTTGGACATAGGTAAATTAATAGTTTTTGGGCTGAACCATGTATTATTTATATATATATTGTAATGATCTGGAAAAGGTGACTTAACATAAACTGCACTACAGGGCGCCATCTAGGCATTTGAACCTAGAAAAATTTATAAGTAGGCAGATACGTAAGTCAAAAAAAATTTTTTTTTTTTTTTTAAATATTTTGGTTCTGGTCGTTAGCCCATGTCACTAGCTCAGTGGAATAGCAGAGATTAAATAATATAATATCTTATCTAATTATATTTCAATATTAAAAAAATAAATAAAATAAGCCACTGCCAGTAATTAACATACAAACATTTATTTATGCACATATATATAAGATTTAAAATTATTTTAGTATTAGTTTTACATTTTAACATTTAACATTATTTTTAACTTTGATTTTTGACTTTAATTTACATTTAATTACTATTATATTCTAATTTTACATTTTAATTAAGTTCGCACAGATGGGATTATAAAAGCTTGTTTTAATATGTTGCTATAGATCGGTTACATAGATTATACGGTTAAAAACATTTCAAAGTAAACATAAACGATCAAAATATAAAATCATTGATACTGGCAATTGCAGAGGGAAATTTATAAGTAACCCAGTAGTATTCACCATAAGATACTTGCATTGTCACCAATGACTTAAAAGACATCCGAATAAATACATTTTAGATACTCACCGTAAGGTATCATTATTTATCGAATGTCTATATATTTTGATCAAATATGAAAACGCAAATATAGTTAACCGATAAACAATCCATGCAAGCATCTATAAACAACTTAAATTTAATGCATTTTTATTTAAGGTCGAGCATGAATAGATTACATAGATTTGCATTTGAAAATAAAATATTCTATCCCTATTTAACCTTAGGCTAAAATTCGCAGTCAAACTGGCATCAATTCATCTGATACATCGATGTATTCAATGTAATACGGAATACGGCAGCACCAAAAAGATTAAGAGAAGATATTGACTTTCATTAGATAGGAATATTACTTCTATCCAACGAGAAGAACAATAAAAAAAAGACTCCATAGAAAGGAACTGCGCTCTGCGTCTTATAATTCCTTCCATAGGCAAAACGGGAGAGTGCGGCGTATGAAACGATTCTGCCCATGGCGAATCTCCGACTACATCTACTAACTACATCAATGTATCCAATCCATTGACCCAATTCAACAACGAAACAAATAACCTAAGATTACCCTCCCCTAATATAACTTTACAAATCTATACAGCCATTCACGCCCGACTTAAGTTTAACATTTATATAATTTAACTTAACGGAAAACAGAAATCATAATAAAACTTAAAGAACAAAATTAAATAAATGGAAATGATTTACATAAATAAGAAAAAAAATACATCAAATAACACTATTAATAAAGAATTTAGTTTGGTCAGATAGGATCATATTGCCATCATTTAAATATAGAAAAGTTTAAAATTTAAAGTTCTTAGTGTTTTCAAATTAATATTGTTCTTACGATTTTTAAAACGTCCAACTTTATCCGTTGCTTGCCATGAACGTAAATTCCCACGCCGTCCTAAAGAGGTTAATATTCTGAAGGCCGATTTATTTATCCATCCGGAGATTTTTGTTTTAACTGGTCCTCCATGTAGAAAAACGATAGTTCATTTCTCCTTTCTTTAACAGCTGAAAGAATTGACAGTGCGTCTGTCAATTCCTCCAACTCCGTACTACTACATATAGTCACATCGTAATAATCAATTTCCAGTCACTAATTAATAATTTCCAAACTTGTCCTTTTTATATTAATGTGAAGGATTGAATTTACATTACGTCACCGATGCGATGGTCCTTTCGCTGCGGTCCGATTCCATAGGGATTTCTTCTTATTTGCTAACAGTTTCTATTGTTTTTCTATCTGACTGGTGTTTTTACATTTAAATGCCCAAGGCTGGTTTACATTTAACTAATTAACAATCATTTCCATTTCTGATTAATTACCCTGTTTTCCAAATCAAAAATATATTTAAAGATAAATTTAAAGATATAATTTTATCTCCAAATCTTTTTAAAATTTAGTTTTAAAATACTTTTTCTTTAATAAAGTTTTATTTTAATAATTTTTCATTATCTGTGCGATTTAACATGTACGAGTTTAAGATGATATTTAATTTCAATTTTTAATTCTTAAAGAAAATTTTTAAAAAATGCGAACTTCTTATTTTAACTTGTTTAATAATATAAAAAAAAAATGTAACGAACGTCTGTGCTCGTTACAATATATAGGTATGTATGTTCTTTTTTGGGCTAAACCATGTGTTATTTTCCATTACATACCGATATTTTAACAAACGAGCATCCACCATTGTCATGGTTAACTTTTGAAAGAAAATCATTAGATCTCAAACAGTGATGTGTCTGAGTGTGAGATGAGAAATAAAAATTTAACATGAAGTAGTTCAGTATTCACGATATGAGGCTTATCAAAATGCTTATTTCCCTCAGTTTTTTTACCTATTAATTTTAAGTTAATATTAGAAGACAGAGAGAAAATGAGAGGTTTCCACATAGCTGGAATATGTTGTGCTTCATAAGCCTTATTTAAACCAGTAGGTTATTTTAATATTCTTAAATCATATCTTTCAAAATTAGCAAAAATTAAAAATTCAAGTCATTTTATTTCTATAATTAAAAACTTAAAACTAACTGAAACTGATTTATTGGTTAGCTTTGATGTTTCTTCTATCTTTACTAATATTCCAGTTGAATAAGCATTATTTACAATAATTCAGTACAATGATTTGCCTGATTTTATTATGCCATTAGCGAAGCATTGCCTTGAAAATACATTTTTTATTCATGATTCTCAAAGGTTTAAACAAATTAAAGAACTTTTTATGGGATCCCCACTGTCACTTGTAATTTCTGACCTTTTCATGAATAATTTTGAAAGTTGAGTATTAAATGCAGCTACCAACAAACCTTTTATTTGGCTAAGATATGTGGATGATACATTTGTTATAAGGCCTTATGGCATTGATGCTTTAAATTCGTTTTTTTTTTTTTCATTTTTCTAAATAATTGGCATACTAATATTATATTTATTATGGAAGTGGAAAATAACAAATGACTTTCTTTTGTAGTTGTTTTAATTACTAGAAGATGTGATGAAACCTTTTTAATATCAGTTTACAGGAAATCCACCTATACAAACAGATATCTTAATTTTAATTCTCATCATCATTCTGCTCAAATATTTTCTGTAGCAAAAAATCTTTAGACTAGAGCTTATAGTTTGTCTGATAAAGATCATTTGCTCAAGAAATAAAACTTACAAAGAATATTCTACTTTCTAATGATTATAATAGAAACATCATAAGTAAGGCTTTACAAAGCATTGGTGCTAAAGAGAAAAAAAGGTTAGAATTGACAATTCATCTTATAATAGAGTGGTTTTACCTTATATTAAAGGAATTACTAATAAGATCAGTAGAGGACTATCAAATTAGTAATATAAAGACAGTTTCTTCTACTGGCAAGAAAATTGTTGATTTTTTACACAAACCTAAAGACAGAGTATTTTTGGAACATGAGGGGGATATGAAATTTCATGTTTTCAGTGTTTAAGAAACTATGTAGGGCAGTCTAATAAACAAATAAATGTCAGAATTAAAGAACATATAAATTCTTTTAATCAAAACATTAAATCATCAGTTTTTATTTCCCATTTTTTAGAAATTGGTCACAAACCTGATTTTGACAATGCAAAAATACTTTCAAATTTGGAAAGGTATGATTTAAGAACCATGAGAGAATCAATTGAAATATTAAAGAGACCTACTGGTTTAAATAGGGTTAATATTCTGGCTATGTGAAAACCTCTTGTATTATTTCTGTCTTCTAATATTAACTTAAAATTAGTAGTTGAAAAAACTGAGGGAAATAAACATTTTTATAAGCCTCATATTGTGAATGCTGAACTACTTCAAGTTGAATCTCATTTCTCATCTCACACTTAGTCACATTACTGTTTGAGATCTAATATTTTTTTTCTTTCAAGAGTTAACCTTGCCACTGGCAGATGCTAGTTCATTCAAATATCAGTATGTAATAGAAAATAACACACAGTTTAGCCCAAAAAATAATAATTTATCTATATCATACAACTGTGAAAACATTAAAAATATATATATATATATATATATATATATATATATATTATATGTTTATATATATATATATATAAATACACAAATCAAATACATATATCAAAATACAGTACAATTTATATAAATTATATTCTTTTAGAAGTACTTTCGACTATACACTTTGTAGTCTTTATCAACTATATAACGTTGAATAATAAACGTAAAATAAAAGAGGCTATGTTGATTTCAAGAAATTGTCAAATGTTAATGAATCGCCAGTCATCAAATGTTAAGATAACAGAATTGTGGGAAATCTGAATTGAACTATGGGTATTGTTAAGGGTTGTCTCATTTTGATTATTCAATGTTATATAGTTGATAAAGACTACAAAGTGTATAGTTGAAAGTACTTCTAAAAGAATATAATTTATATAAATTGTACTGTATTTTGATATATATATATTGATTTGTGTATTACATATATTGTGAAACGAATACAGATATCAAACTTTATTTATTATATATATATATATATATATATATATATATATATATATAAATATATATATATATATATATATATATATATTCTAACCTGGTCTTGTGTATCCTCACTTCCAGATAATATATGATATAAAATAAAATGGGTTCTAGCTCAGTTAATAATTAATAAATAAAATATTCAGCATTAAAATTAAAATGTTTCACTAGCTCAAATTTAAAATACGAATAAGGTTCAGTTTATAAAAATAAATTAAATAAATATTTAATATTTTCATGAGACTTGAAGTGAAAATACAGGTGACAAGATAGATTACATTGAGCCAATATCCCACAGGATACTACCTCAATGGCATAAGAACACTATCCCCCCTTATTACTATTTCAAATAACAAACTCATAGTATTCTTATGACTTTAATAACTTCTACTCACTAAGATTAAGTTAATAATTAAATCTTAATCTTCTATTTGTAATAATCTAGCTCAAATAAAATAATCTCAGGTTCATAAAGTTTATTCTAAGTTAATAAAAAAATACGGTAGTAAAATATGAGAAAGAATTTTATGTCATAATCTACTACACTTAAACTAATAATAATAAATAATAATAATATTATTTTTCATTGTTTAACTACTACTGGATATCTTTTCTTTTATTATAATTTTATTACATAATAAAATAATACAATAATCTTTTATCTTCATGTAATGATATAATAAATATGTGGTAGCATATGATAATCTGATAGACAAAGGATGTGTGGCAACTGATAGCATATAATTCAATATACTATTGTGATAACTGATTTATGACCAATAAAACAATGTAAAATTATAATTATTTAATTAAAAGAATACCAATAAAATATTTAAATTCTTAAAATAATTCTCTATTTATCTTTTTGTGCAAAATTATATATTTGTTTCAATTGTTATGAATATATCGTGATTTCATGCAGTGAAGTGGAGAAATAAACAATCCAGACACAAAAATTTTGAAAACAAATTTTAACAAAGTTTATTAACAACAACAAATAAAATAAACAATTTATGTACACTATTTACAATGGATATCCTTATTTTAATCTTACATTTTTATCTACTAAGTTATATAAAAATAGTTTATAGTTTAGTTATATCTTTATTTATACTTAAGACAAAATAATAAAAAAATGTTACCATTTGGTTTCTCATTATGGTTAACTTATTATAAATATATTTACTTATTAGCAGAATATTTCATCCTTAATATTATTAAACTATCTTATTTTTAAAAAAAAATTCATAGGAAAACATTCTACAGAAAAAACAAAATTAACTTTATAATGAGTATGGATTTCTCAAAATATTAAAAAAATTTTCATCTTGCAAAGTCAAAGATGTTACATAAAATATTCATCCAAAATTCAGTACTAGATTTTAGTGTTTTATCACACGATGTTTACTAATCATAATATATTCTTATTTAGCCTTACTTTAGTATGATATAAGTGTAATAATCAATATATTCCTGTTATTCAATAAACAAAAAATATATATACTATGCATATTCCTTACATTTATTGTATATTATTGTATTTTAAAAATATGCAATACTTATTTTTCTCAAAAAAAATAATAATAAAGCATTCAAAAATAATTAACATTTTAAAGAAAATATCTTTGTTTAGATACTCTATTTTTAAAAATTTATATTTCACTTCCGAAATAAAATTCAAAATATATTCTATGATTCTTTCCTTTCCTTTAGGATTCATTGGACCTTCAATTTTAAGTTATAAAATTCTATTCTTTCCAAGCAAATAAACCAATCTTATACAAAACGATAGCATAACCTAAGTTCTAAATTATTTATCATTTCTTTTCAAAATATCTTACTGAAACGATGCAGTTACATGAAATAAAGATAGCGAAATAGATGCATAGGATTTAAGGAAGAAAGCTAGAGTATCACTCATAATATATCTCAAAACATGGCACAGTGCATTACAATAAAGAGGTATGACCTTTACCTGTCTAATAACCTCTAATACATGAACGATGTTAAAGCTATTTCTTCAGCTTTATTAGAACATCAAATATTTAAAGAAATATAAAACACTGTCCAAATAAAATGTGTACCAGTCATAGGGCTTTGTTAACTATGCTGATATCCACATAAAGACTAAATATTATTCATCATATCCTATTTTCTTAAAAACATCATCTTGGTTTCCTGTTCACTAAGTACTTCCAAGCCACTATCTCAACATTATTTCTCAAGATTTTCCACATCTTACATCGATAAATAACTATCTGCATTTACAAAACAATAAATAAAATTCATTGATAATTAAACAATTTCACTGTTCCACAAGAAAAGTTTGTCTACTTCATCATTCTGTATGTTTAATCATATACAATCTAATCAGACAATATTTGAATATCCTAACATGAAAAGTTTTAAAAGAATCACATAACTATTTGTTATTATGTTGGATTATATCATTAATATAAAATTGTCATATGCATATTTCCAAATCAATCCTATCTCATAATGTTTTTCCAAAATGTTGTATAAAATGCGTTACATATAATTAAAAAAAAAACTTTTACACTTCATTCTTACGATTCATAGATGATCTAAAGAAAACAAAAATATACATTATAAATTATTAATAGTCATTATTATTACCAAAATAACCTTTATCTGGTCATCATATTCAGTAGGCTTCTTCATCCACTAGATACCGATCATTGCAAACATAAAGAAATATACATTCATACACTTTATTTTAAAATATATTCTTATCTAAATTATTAGATTATTCCATTATAAAATTTTATATCATCAACAAATTAATGTTTTATGTTTTCCTAATCTTATAAAAAAAAATTTAGATTTAAACTAGGTTAATAAAATAAAAGGAATCAAAACTATAATTACATATTTTCTTGACAATAGTTCCTGATAAGTCCAAAATGTTTATTATTTTCTCTAGAGTTTTAAAATGTTCTCCTCCAAGCACGTTAAAGTTTAAAAATAAAAATAAATATTAATCCATTTAGTAAAATTTATAGAAAATAATCCTTGGTTTTAGTATTTAGGATGATAATTATTAAATCATAATATTAATTAATCCCGTGAAATTTCTTCAATATTCTCTGCCAATATTCTCTGCGGCGTATCCGATGCATCACTCCATCTAGCTTAACTTTAAAAATATTCGGTAAACTTTTTTTACAATATTTCCATGGATCCATTTTTTATTCAACTATGTGTTCACTTTTTTTTATATAAGTTTCCTTCTTAATACATTTAAACTTTCGTTTGATATTTTTTTATATATCACCTTTTTAAAAAAAACTTCAAGTACTTTTAAACAAATGTTTTCTAAATACATTTTAAACAATTCTAAGACTGGAGGTTTTAATATCAAAAAAACGCTTCAGTAACATATTCTCCTGGGTTCTTTCTTTAACTCTTGAAAATATTTTTTTTTAAAATGTTACCTTCAGAAAGGATATAACATTTTACTCCTTTTGATATAATATTATATAAAACGATTCATAAGATATAATTGTCTTATTACTATTTTTAAAAAATAAATCTTTAATAAGCTTATAAATAATACGTTTCAATACATTTTTTTTTTTTAGACGGCAAATAGATTTCCATTGTATCACTATAATGTCCGTACTATGATTTTTATGCACTAGAATAGTTCTCCGGTGAAGCATTAATAAAGCTGTATCAAAATATTCCAAAAACATTTTTATATTATTAGAATTTATATCCATTTTATTCCACAGTATATCCATCTTTTCATTGCGAAGTTTAGGTCAAATTTCAGATAAAATAATCCTGGCAAGTAACTTTTAAAAATTAGAAAATCATTTTCAAGAAGTTCCCAAATATATTTTATTTTAAACTCTCTTTTGCAAAATACTTTTTAAATAATATCAATTAGTTTTTTTTTTTTTTTTTTTTGCAAATAAAACTATAAGAAAGTACTAAAAAAAATTGACTAAAATAAAAATTTTAAAGTACTATCTCTTCGATAGCTACTAATATACCTTTCTCTGGTTTCAATCCATTTTTAATCTCCCCTGATACCCCCGTGCAATTCATATTTATAGTCTGTAAGAATACCTCATTTGATTGGTTGATTCTTACTTTTAGCTTGAGAACAAATTTACATATATTTTTAGTTTTACAGAATTATATTTGAAAATAAAAATTTATGACGTAATAACTCAAAATATTATTTAAAATATTACTTTTAAATCAATTATTACTTTATCGGAAAATTATTTAATCATTTAAAATAACTTTTAAAATAACATTTTAATAACTTATTCCACACTTAATATTCCATTTATCTTGTTTTATTTAAACAAAATATTTAATTTTTATTATATCTGTATTCGTCTTTATTACATTACTTAAAACATTACATACGATAGTTAACTTAATATTTATTATTATTTGCTTTTATGATAGGCAATAATTCTATCCAATTCTATAATATAACTTTTAAAATATTTTAAACTTTGTTATTAATTCAAACAAGCAGTGTGTGTGAAAGTATGCATTATACAAGTCACATGATCAATAACTTTGACAGACGATTTTTAATCTATTTCTCTGCCCAGATTAATAAAATTGATACACTTATTATATTAAATAAAATAATTATAAAAATTTGGAAAAATAATTTAAAATATAGAATTAAATACAATTCTCACCATCATAAAGTTTATTTTTAAAATATATTATATTAATTTTGATTATTAAACATAGTTTATAAATTTAAATACTGTATAACATTTATTTATCTATAAGTTTAAGACTATTAAAATTGAACCTTTTAAATATACTTTTAATATTTATAGCTGTGTTATTTAATATGGCCAGCTTTTACAACCGTATGCAACAATATTTAAAGCTTTACATAACTATTTTTAAATGATTCGTTATAATTTTATATACTACGTATTTTCTTTAGCTTCAAATTGTACTTTATATTATAATTGACAAACTATAATTTACATATTAAAATAACATATTCTAAAATTTAAAATTTTTAATAATTGACTGTGATGGACTATTACTGACCTATAGAAAAGGGCACAATATATATATATGAGAAATGATTCTACCTCTATTACTAAAAGAAGGTTGCCTTGACAACAGTTTGAAATTCTTGATTGTTATCTATATTGAGATTATCTAATTGTTGACTGTTTTCTAATAGTTTTATATATATATATATGAGATAGTAATGCAAAATAATACATGGTTTGTACCCAAAATTCTCTCTCTCTCTCTCTATATATATATATATATCAATTGTCTCTCTATATATATATATATATCAATTAAATGGTAAACCTCCTCAGCTTTAACTGAATTTCAAATTTTTTAAACTTAATGTTACTTATATTTCCATAAGTTGTGTATGGTTGTATTTGCAACTTGCCTATTAATAACATCATTCTTATATTTATCAATTAATATTGCCTCTTTAATTTTCCATTTTTTATGATTTTTTTTCCATTAATATTTTTATGTCATTACTATTAACATTTAACAGTAATGAAATAAAAATATTAATGGAAGAAAGAAATCATAAAAAAAGGAAAATTGAAGAGGCAATATTAATTGATAAATATAAGAATGATGTTATTAATAGGCAAGTTGCAAATACGACCATACACAGCTTATGAAAATATATGTAACATTAAGCTTAAAAAATTTGAAATTCAGTTAAAGCTGACGAGGATTACCTTGTAATCGAAACCACTACAAAAGAATGTACACTATAATATTGAATTTACCATTAATTTATATATATTATATATATATATATATATATATATATATATATATATATATATATATATATATATATATATATATTCATAGTACAATTAAGTGTGAAACAGTACTAATTTATGATCTCTGCTTTACATGTTTAATAGCTGATAATTCCCCAACTTATTATTATTACAGTATTATTATATACAATTATAATAATGTGAAGCAACTACTCTTTACACATGCACTAAAACCGGCACTCGCTCTCCCATCAATAATTATTTTAAAACCATAGGAGATGCAACTGTCCACATCATTACCAGATGTATACAAAGCTACATTATTAAGTATTATATATATATATATATATATGAAAAAACAAAAACAAGTATATCATGTATATATATATATATATATATATATATATATATAATTATGTTGTGTTGTTTTTACATTAATCAATAAATATCATCATCTATGTCTAAATTCAGGTGGAATTTGTTTGTTTTTTTTAATTGAACATTATCGAAATATTTATCATTTAGCTAATCGAACACTTTTACTACTGAATAATAAAAACCTACCAAGCTATTCTTAACTAGAATTTAAAAATATAAAAATACCAACATAAAATGCCACACATTAACTGTCATTAGTGTATTCTGCTAAGTAATCATTTAAACTACTTTGAATTTCAGTACAAAAAGAGTTGTGTAAAAAACAAAATTGTCTAACAGTTAATTATTTTATAAAATTTTAATTTTTATCTTAAATAACTACTACCACTAGTAATTATTATTATTATTATTATTATTATTATTATTATTATTATTATTATTATTATTATTATTATTATTATTATTATTATTATTATTATTATTATTATTATTATTATTATTATTATTATTATTATTATTATTATTATTATTATTATTATTATTATTATTATTATTATTATTATTATTATTATTATTATTATTATTATTATTATTATACTACTACTACTACTACTACTACTACTACTACTACTACTACTACTAATAGTAGTAGTAGCAGTATTATTATTATTATTATTATTATTATTATTATTATTATTAGTAGTAGTAGTAGTAGTAGTAGTAGTAGTAGTAGTAGTAGTAGTAGTAGTAGTAGTAGTAGTAGTAGTAGTAGTAGTAGTAGTAGTAGTAATGATGATGATGATGCAATTATTACCATTATTATTAATTGTTATCCACATTGTGTTTTATTCTCCATGAGCATAAAATAGCATTTTCCTACATAACTTTCGATTAGAATGTTCTCATTTTAACATCTTAATTTGCTAAGAAAAAAATATTTATTGACATAATCGTCTTTCAAATAATTATTTGAAAACAAATTAATAATATATTTTATAATAAAATTACTTTTTTTTACATTTTGGTAATTTTTTTTTTTACTAAAACTTTCAATAATTAAAAATACAAAAATACTTGAAAATCTTACCTTTGAATAAGCATTGGCATCTTTACTATTAATAACTTCAATTTTTTTATTTCATCATTTTCAGTGAAAAATAATATCCATATTTTTATCCTATAAAAAAAAATGTTAAAATTATTTTGATATAAAAATATTCCCTAAGAGTAATTAGGAAAAGTAATAAATAAAAATAAACACATAGCTGCAATGTTCTAATAACACAATCATGACAATTAAATAAACAACAGTAAACTATGTTATATATTATGTACTATTTCATAATTGTTTTTAATATAAAGTACATGCATAGTAAAATATAGGTAGACTATCATTAGTACATATCCATAATGTCAAGACTATTTCATATTTTGAATTTCTCACATTTACTTTAATCTACGATTTTAAACTTTTGAATTTTTAAATGAAGTGTAAATTTAAATAAACATCAATATTACTGGCTATAATTTATATATATAATTTCCCAAATGCATTTGATAAATATTTTTATCCAATCAAGTAATACAAATTTGTGACAATCTTTTCTAACTTCTGACAAATTTTATCTAAATCTTATTGAAATACTTCCAGGTCAATGTTTTTTACTATACAAGCATTTTAGCTAGCAAACTAGAATGAAATGCATATATATATATATACTATATATATATATGAAATGCATATATATATATATAGTATCAACATTGAATTGGTACATAATAATGTTACCTAAAAAAATTATTAAAATAAAATTTATTCGTTAAAAGAGAACGTATTTAAAAGTTTAAGTTTTACTGCAGTTTGTTTAGTAAACTTAAAAGTTAAAGAGTTGTTTTGAAATAAATCTTACAGTTAATTAATTAAAAGGGGGAGTGGGAGTTTTCCTGTAGAAAAAACTAAAGGTTTCATAAAAGAAATTAGAGAGTTTTTATTATTATAAGTTAAAAGTAAAAAATATAAATCTCTTCATTTAAATTGAAGAAACAAAAAAAGTAATCTTAAAACTAGTTTTGATTTAGAATAAAATTATATATGCGCATATATATATATATATATGTGCGATTGTAAATAAAAATAAATGTATGTGTATTAAATATTAAAAAATAAATGGAAGTCATTATTAAAAAACATGGTGGTGACTACTAATTAAAGATATAAAAACAACACATTTGTTATGGCTACTACTAATTAAATGATCTTCAAAAACATAGCATTATCAAAGGAATTTTGACAACAGATATTGCCAGAGGATATTAAAAGGACAACAGAAATCGTAGGTATAAAGAGCCAATTTTTTATCAGACATTCAGTGAGGACAATTGTTTCAGTTCAGATAACAGTTCAGTTTATTATGTATCCAGAAACAAAAATGCAGTGCTGAGCAGCTTTTGGGAATATACAATCTTACTTCAGCCCTTAGTCCAGTGAAACAGCAAAACTGCCCATGAAAATAATGTCTGCATAAAAAGTTAAGTCTATTTTTATTCAATAAATATCCAAATTATTTCATGGAAAATTGTTGTTGCTATTTACATAATTGAAAAGAAAACTAAATCCACTCTCCATTGAAAAACAAACTGTAGGTTTATTAAAAATGAAATGTTTAAGGATTTCTTAAGAAAATATATAAATTAAGCAACAACTTCTAGTAGCATAAATGTTAAAAAAAAATATCAAAGAAGTCGATAATTAAAAAGCAAAACAATTCCATTTCCATCATATAAAAATAAAGAACTTTTCAGTAACATAAATGTTTAAAAAAAAGTATATCAAAAAATAAAAATAAAAAGACGATAATTAAAAAGTAAATCACCCCCTCTACCATCAAAAACAAAGTGTTTGTTTATTAAAAAGCAAACCAACATCCTTTCCACCATATAAAAATAAAGAGGAACTTTCTGGTAGCATAAATGTTAAAAAAAAGTATATCCAAAAAAAAAAGGGTAAAAAGATGATAATTAAAAAGCAAACCAAACCCTCTCCACCAACTAAAAACAAAGTGTTTGTTTTCTAAAAATGAAATGGTTAAATCTTTAGTAAAAAAAACATATTATTTTCGAAAAGTGTTAAAAAATATATATAAAAAATACAAAAAATACCGGTTAGAAAAATGAAATGTTTAAGGCAGTCCAAAAACAAACCCATACTATTTTCGAAAAATGTTTAAAAATACCTTATATAAAAAAAATAATGTATAGAAATTTTTAGAAAATTAAAAAAGATAATATATAAATATCTAAAATTTACTGTATATTTTACCATGTTGGCCCATGAACATGTATATTGATGTGCATTGCTTTATGATATTTTATTTTTACCTTTCTTATCTAAAACGGTTGTGTTTTTAATTCAAAATTTGATAGTTGTGATATATGAAATCCATATTTTATTGTAATAGGATTTACTTTGCAAGTGTACTTTAACATGAATATCTTGCTTTAATATTTTTGATATAAGAAATTTATACCCACATGCTAAGTCTGTCTATTGTTTTTTTGTTTTTTTACATACATGTTAAATTAAATTAATTTTATTATCTATTTTCAAAATTAGAAAGTCTCAATTTACTTTTCTTTTGATGATATTGATCAAAAGTCTCTAATATTGCTATATGTAATAACATGTATTTGCAGGAATACTATTTTCATAGTCCTTGTATAGTCAGAAAGAATAAAGACATGTGGAACGTGGAACTAATATGTGTAATTATAATTAAATAGATTGAAGCCCTTGAAAATATACCATCTAAAACAAATGATTCATTTTATAATTATTCGTTGATAATCTTTAAGTAACAAATAAACGTTTATTTAGAGAACTAGGTTTGAAGTCAAATGTCACTTATAATATTTGATTAGAGATTTTGTTTGAAGTGTTGTAAAAAATATCTGGATCCCAGCAGATTGGACAACATTTTAAAAAGGTATTTAGAATAAAAGAGATCCCATTATTACTCTCTTTACACTTCAAAATCATCATCACCATCATTGAATAAACTATTATAGTAGTGTTGTTAATAAGATGAAGATAAATCGAGGCCTATTCAGATTTCGTACATTTAATCATTTACCGCTACACTTAATTTGGCTATACAGACGTGTGATAATTTACCCAGCGATCCTTCCCCATGTCTCTCTTCGGTTACAATAAGTATGTATATAATGAATAAATAATATGAATATCTAAATTTAAATTGCTTATCATTCACGCAATCTGAGAAGGAAAATATGCAGTAATAATATTACTTTGATTCGCAAATGTTTTTTTTTTTTTAAAAAAATATTTTCATTAGTCATAACATTTATAAAACTGTATTGTTTTAAATTTATATATATATAATAAATTGTGATGAAATATATTTATATAAACAAATGCAAACACACATAAACAGATTGTTTTATTGAAAATTCACATACTTTAATTTAAATTAAAAAAAAAAAAAAACAATTTGTTTAAATATAATAAAGAAAAGTTTACATTCAGAATGCTAAAAGAAAACATGTGAGATGTAATAAAGTTGATTTGAGATTATAAGATATAACCAAGAAATAAAAAAGAAGAGAAAATAGTTAATTAGAATTTGTGAAATTTCATAAAATGATAAATAAAAATAATAAAATAAAGAAAAGAAATACAGAACTTCACATATAAAAATAACTAAATGAAAGAGCAAAACTATAATACAGGTCATTCTTTAATTGGAATAAAATAATTAAAATAAATCTATATTCTAAAGATTTATTAATTTGACAATATCTATATTCTAGTATATAAAAACATGAACATATTTTTTAATAATTTTTAAATGAATATATAGTAGTTAGAATATAATAATTTATGGTGAAATCAACTCTCATAAGCAAAGAATATGTAAAAAATTAAAAATTGGACATTAATAGCATCATTTTAGCAAAGTTGTAAATAACACATATTTTCATATAATTTTAAAACGTTTGTGGTTTTGATTCAATAAAGTTTTGAAGTTGCAAAAACTATTTTCAGAGCTTCAAAGGTAATATCAATAATTTAAAAGAAACTATTTCAGTACCAAAATAAACCGTATATAATTCATTAACCTTACCATTTATATATATATGAGATTAATTTTATTAAGATTCATAATGCGCATGTACATTAGCTTGAAATGCTGATCTTTAGTTTACTACAATTAATAAATATCACCTATATAAAATAAATATCTCATTTACATATGTTTAGTTTCATTTAAGAATGACTTGTCATAAATTCTACAATATATTGTGGGCGTCATTCATTCAGACATGGTAAAAAAGTAATTTAAAGTGATTGGTTCATCTTCATGCTTTCATTTCCAGTGCTTAAGATTTGCCCACACTTAAGCATTTGGGTGGAAAGAATGGTGATTCATTCTATTCTTTCGCAAAGACTTTATCTTATGTTGGAAATGAAAGTATTCATTTATTATTAAGATTCATAAAGCTCATGTACATTAGCTTGAAATGCTGATCTTTAGTTTATATATATATATAAAGGTGATAAAGAAGATATTAGAAATTACAGACCTATCAGCCTTTTATCAGTTTTATATAAAATTTTTACCAAGATAATTACAACTCGTCTACAGAGAACCTTGGATTTTCACCAACCAAGAGAACAAGCTCGATTTAAAAGTGGTTTTAGTACAGTAGATCATATTCAAGTATTGAGAGAAGTTATAGAAAGGACAAATGAATATGAGTTGTCATTATGTTTTGGATTTGTAGATTATGAAAAGGCATTTGATTCTATAAACATTTCTTCAGTGATTAAAGCATTGGATCATCAAGGTATAGATCCAGGATATTGTCATATTTTAAAGAATATTTATAAAAATGCAACAGCAACAATTAGATTATATAATGATACTGGGAAAGTCAACATTAAGAAAGGTGTAAGACAAGGTGACTCCATATCTCCAAAACTTTTTACAGCAGTGCTGCAAGAAGTATTTTGTGGATTAAAATGGGAAACTAAAGGAGTGAAAGTAAATGGAGATTATTTAAGTCATTTAGATTTTGCAGATGATGTAGTTGTTTTTGCAAATAATGCTTCCGAGCTGCAGGAAATGTTGCAGGAGTTATCAGATGAAAGTAGGAAAGTAGGACTAAAGATAAATGTTAAAAAGACTAAAGTAATGTTTAATAGATTTGCTCAAAATATGAAAATAAAGATTGATTATGATGAATTAGAAGAAGTTAAGAGTTACAAATACCTTGGTAAGATTATTAATACAGATGGAAACATAATAGAGGAAATTAATCATAGAATTAAACTTGGTTGGAGTGCTTTTGGTAGAAATAACTTGATATTAAAAGGAAATATGCCTATGTGTTTGAAAAGAAAGGTTTTTAACAAATGTGTTTTACCAGTTCCTACTTATGGATCTGAGACTTGGACACTTAATAGAAGATCAATACAGAGACTTCAGACCACTCAAAGAAGTATGGAGAGATGTATGTTGGGAGTAACAAGAAGAGATCGAAAATGCAATGTATGGGTAAGAGAACAAACAGGTGTTACTGACCTCATTGAAAAAATTAAAAGATTGAAGTGGAGTTGGGCTGGACATATTGCTAGAAGAGATGATAATAGATGGACAATTGAAATTTTAAACTGGATTCCAAGAGATTGTAAAAGACCCAGAAGGAGACCACATGTAAGATGGATGGATGAAATAAGAAAATGTGTAGGGGTGATGTGGAGAAGAGAAGCTAAAGATCGGAGAAGATGGATTAAACTTGGAGAGACCTTCATCCTGCAGTGGATTGATAATGGTTGATAATGATGATGATGATGATGATATATATATATATATATATGGTACAAGTTTTGGCATGGAGTAATATTTAAAAGCTTAAAAAAATTAGCAATAGTTCAATAAATACTATTTAATTATTTTTTATGTAATTCATTTTTTTAAATACTTACAATGAAAATTATTTGTATTTGTTATTATCTAGTTAATTAAAGTTAAAATTGAGAGGAATAGAAATGCATACAGATTGTTTATTCAGATATATATAAATAACATTCCAAACAAGCAAATGATTACTCTCAGGCTAATATCCTTCTAACACTAATTAAAGATGGCACTGAAGGAATTTTTAAAAAAAGAACTTAGTAGTGAAAACACAAAAATGAATGTACAATAACTTTCCTTCTGATAACAAAACAAAAACTATATGCACAGAGAAATCTAAAATCTTGCCAAGAGTATAAAAAACGAAACAACTTCAAAGCAGGGGTTTATCTTGTTTTTTTGGCTGGATTTTTTAATGGGTCCTGGTAGAGAAAGTCTCTCTAATCAGAACTATTCTGTGCTGAAATAAATCATTATGTGGGAGTGGAAACTGGATCATATTCAGACATCTTATTTCATCATAAAAAGGTCTCTCCAACAAGCTTTCAAGTCTAGCCTTAAAACAGACCAGCAATGTGAAAAAGTTGACAGAAAAAATCCCAAGAAATTCTTGTATGTTACAATCATCTGTAATCTATCTAAATCCATGGAACTTACTGGTGAATTATAATTTATACCATAATTTGTGTCTGATTCAGTATTTGCAAACTAAACTTAAACTATAAGCTTATAATACTGATAAAGGGAGATTTGCTGTTTTATTATTCATGGAACTATTTCATCTACTTAAGAAGAGAAATTGTAAGAGGAACTCTTTTAATTAATTGGTTAACATTATTATCTGGATGAGCATGTGTATGTTCTTAATTTTAGTTTATAGATTTTATTTTAAAGCTGCAAGAAATGTATAAATTATTCATGCCAACATGCTTGTTCAATATGAAAATGCTAGGGAAAATTCTTAAAAATATTACATTTAGTTATTTGCAATGAAAATATGATATGCAGTGTAATGAGTACCAATGGGTCTATAACCCGCTTATATAAATAAAAACCTCATTCTGCTGGCAATGCAAATTTAAATCATAATAAAATATGAGGTCATTTATCAGAAAATATAACTATGTTCTCAAAATTTCCAAATTTCTACATGAATGGAATATTTTTTAATAGTTTGATTAATTAACACATTAAGAGATAAAATAAGACCTAATCTACTGAAAAATGGTATGATAGATAGATAGATATCTAGATAGATAGATAGATAGATAGATAGATAGATAGATAGATAGATAGATAGATAGATAGATAGATAGATAGATAGATAGATAGACAGGTAGGTAGATAGACAGACAGGTAGATAGATAGATAGATAGATAGATAGATAGATAGATAGATAGATAGATAGATAGATAGATAGATAGATAGATAGATAGATAGATAGATAGATAGATAGATAGGCAGGCAGGCAGGCAGACAGACAGACAGATAGATAGTTAGACAGATAGACAGATAGACAGATAGATAGATAGATAGATAGATAGATAGATAGATAGATAGATAGATAGATAGATAGATAGATAGATAGATAGATAGATAGATAGATAGATAGATAGATAGATAGATAGATAGATAGATAGATAGATAGATAGATAGATAGATAGATAGATAGATAGATAGATAGATAGATAGATAGATGTAAAAATATTCTACTTACTAATGATTATAATAAAAACATCATATGTAAGGTTTTACATAGCATTGATATTAAAAAAAAAAGAGGATAGAATTGGCAATGCATTTTTTAATAGAGTAAGTTTACCTTACATTAAATGGGTTACTGATAAAATCAGTAGAATACTATCTTGTTTTATTATAAAGATTACTTTTTCTATTGGCAAGAAAATTGGTGATATTTTACATAAACCTAAAGACAGAATATTTTTGAAACACCAAGGAGTTTATGAAATTCTGTGTTTGCAGTGCTCAAGCAGCTATGTAGGTTAGTTTAATAGATGAATAAATGTCAGAATTAAATAACATAAAAATGTTTTTAATCAAAAAATTAACACATCAGTTTTTATTTCCCATTTTTTAGAAATTGATTACAAACCTGACTTTGACAATGCAAAATGCTTGCTAATTTGGAATGATATGATTTGAGAGCCATCAGAGAATCAATTGAAATATTAAGAGACCTACTTGTTGAAATAGGGCTGATAAAGCACAATGTATTTCTGCCATATGGATACCTCTCATTTTATTTATGTCTTCTAATATTGACTTTAAATTATTATGTGATAAAACTAAGGATAATATACATTTTGATAAACCTCATATTCTGAATACTAAACTATTTGGAGCTGATTCTCATGCTTTATCTTGCACTCAGTCACATTACACGTTGAGATCGAACAAATTTTCTTTTAAGAGTTTACATTCACAATGGTGGATGGTAGTTCATGAAAATATTGGTATATAATAGAAAATAATACACAGTTTTACCCAAAAAATAATTTATCTACATCATTGTAACCTTACACATGCTTCTATAAATTGGCTATTATATTTAAAAATCTGTAAACATTTTATTGGCTCTATTTTTATAGTTAAGGAAATATATTTATTACTATCTTTGGTTATTTAGCATAGAATATAATCAATATCATGTTTAAAATTCTCTCATATTAATGATTAAGAGAAAATATAATTCTATAAAGCATTTTTAAATGGCTTCTCAAACAGCTTTTTTTTTTATTGAAGCTTGTATAAAAACAGTATGTGCGCTTATAATTTATCATTATTCTTATTAAAGAATAAACTATCAAATTGTATAAATAAACAGAGATGCTCATGCACATAAAAACAGTAATATAGTATACAAATATAGACTATAATTATCAATCTAACATTAAAACACTAAAATATTTTAAAGTAAAACAGTTATATTTCAGACTGCATTTTTTTAAGTGTAGAACAAACAGTTCTTATATTTTATATTTTGCGTGGATGTGTGTGTGAAAGCTTACATGTTTAGATTTAATTTAGTATAATTATTTATCTTATTTACTTTGCTAGAATATTTATTGAATAATATTATTTATTAAAAGGTCAATTTAAAATTAATTGAAATAAATATATGAGAACTTTATAAGTTTGTGATTATTTATTTTAAATAAATGTTTGTAAAAAATTATGTTAAAAGATGGAACTAATTAAGAAAGTTTGAATGGATTATTTCCTTTTTTCTTCATTTGAAATAGTAATCATAAAGTTTTTACTGTGTTGATTCAAAAATCTTAGCAAAACCATTAACCCCATCTTGCGCACACATTCCAGCACTACACACTGAAAGCATGGTTTGATCAGACTAGTGCATGTATTGGCCAATCCTTTGGATTGACAAAACCATCAGACTGCCCTTCACACTTCTCTGAGGATTTCCAGAGCACTAAACCTTCGTCAGAGGCTGAAGGGGGTACTGACAGAGATATTTTAAATGCTTCTAACTAAGCATTTATCACAAAGCTTCTGGAGGAATTGGAAATCCTCATTGTTTATAACTTACAAGCTTAAGAGTATAGGTCATGTGATCTATGACTCTTATTTTGACTATATAGTCAATAATCTGTAAATTACTTTCTCTTATAAGCTAATATCTGTTTATCACATCTATTATCTGGATTTGAATCTGGGCTAGAAACATCAAAAAAAATTTTGCTCATATTGCAATCAGACATAGAACTTTTGTTTCAGGTGGCTGGGTATTGTTATACTAATATTGGTCAGCTAATAGATACTCATGTAGTTTGACTACAGAATGAAATTAGGATAGGTTGCTGTTGCAAAAAAATTTTCTAAAAGTGAGCTTATATATATATATATTGTAACGTTTTTCGTTTTGCTAGGCCTCTTACGCTAATATAAACTCCGTGTGAGTTGATCAAGCTATGTCAAAAAAGAAGAAAGTTATATTTCTATTCTAAAAACATAGCTATATTTCCTGATCAACTCGGCCTATTAATTGTTGAGAATTGTGCTATTGACGAAATCAGCTTTTAATTTATTTAATCTGGGCGCCAGAATTCCTAAGAATTCGCTGAAATCATCATTCTCACAAATAAAAAAAATACTTTTAAACTAATCGGTATTACATCATACCGTAACGAGAATTAATTTTTTAAGATTATTATTCCTGGGCTTATTCAAACATATTGGCAAAGGTAAATTACATTTTTAAATCTTATTAAACTACTAATAGATTTAATAATAAAAAATAATAACTATTATTAATAACGCACAAATGAAAATTGGTATTAGAAATATTTTTATTCTAATAGATAAAAAAATATATATGAAATAAATTACTTATCAAGTAAATTAGAGAGAACACATTTCAGACGTGAATCAATTAATAAAAAAAAACAATTTTACAATTACTGTTCATATCTAAATTTCTTCTAGAAATTTCCTTAAAAAAATTGAATGTCTCTTGTACAAAAAAATTAATGTCTCTATCGGGATTGTTTAAACATACTTTTAGAAATTGTTTGAAAACATTTAATTTGGTCACAATCAGGAGTAATGAAGTATAACTTACCGGTAAGTTTTGGGATAAATTGCATTGGCAATTTATAATTTTAAATTCCCAAATTCCCAAAAAGAAAATATTTTTCTTTTTAAATATCTGATTGTATTTATTTTGCCATATATATATATATATATATATATATATATATATATGTATATTTCTTTATCTTTATATATATATATATATATATATATATATATATATATATAAAGAGATTAAAAAAGATAAAGAAAATAATTAAAATGAACTTTGATTTGTGCTAAGGTAAGGGTAAATTCTTATTGCAAATCAGTTAGAAATATTTAAACTTAAAATGACATCATTCTTTCACCTTAATTAAAGATGACAACCAAAGGGGAAAAAGATAATCTTGAAACAAAACTAAATTAAATTTTGTCAAAGTTAATCAGATGTCAATAGAATATGTGCAGCTGACTAAAAATCAGAAGGATTATCAAAAGAAAATACATTGTGTGTCAATCATTTTAGAAATCTTGTTTTTATTTGCCTGGTGTGATACATGATCTGAAATAGTCATTTGATATAAATTACTTTTCTCTGTGAGGTCATCATATAATATTCTCCCCAATGGACTGAATCATTGTAATATGTGTAAATAGAGAAGAGTTCATTGCCGATGATTTTCTCCTTCTTGGAGTCATAATAATGTCATGAGTGAAGCCATTGCCTTCCAAAACCTTTAAACCCTGTAAGACTACAAGCTGTAAAAAGAGGATGCAATGGATTCCTCCTAAGACAAACTCATGCATGGTAAACTACCCAGTACTATATGTGAGCAATTAAATTTACCAGTAAAAACTTTGTTGCATAAATTAGAAGCGATCTTTTTTTGAACTATAGTGATGATACCAATGCTGTGTTGAATCAGACTACCAAAAATCTAAATCTTAAGATCTGTAATTTTCAATAACCATTTAATTTTTATTTTAGCTTTTTATTTTCTTAGTAATATTATAAATATTTGTCTGAAGGTTTGTAATGATGGTATAATATAAGATTTGATATGTTGGACTATTTCCATCATTTATGAGTGAATACTGAATGTATAGAAAATTTTAAACTTTATTTAAACTTTTCAAATACAAACAACTTGTTAGTAATAACACACAAATAGACAATACAGGTTAGTAATTACACGTTTCGAGTAGTTATATTCTCCACTCTTCTTCAGATGTTGCTGGCCTATATGCACAGTGACAATATTCACTTAGAAGTTGAACTCGCACCTTTAGATTCTTGTATAGTGAATTTAAGGCAAACGCTCTACCAACTGAGCTATTCTGTCAAAGGCAACATACAGTAAAAATTTGATATATTTATATATGAGGGTTGGTTCAAATCCTCCTGAGTCCTTCAATTTTTTTTAACAAGTCTAATTATTTTTATTTTTACTTATTCCTAAGAGCAAGATTAATTAGAGGCTTCCATACATTGTGTATTGCAACACTGGGTTGTCTTATAGGTTTATTTACCATTGTCATATGAGCAGCTTTCTTGAATTTTCTTCTATGCATTTTTTCCTCTTTATCCAATATCTTTGTATTTTCCCACTTAAGCACATGGTAAATAGTACACACATGATCTGCTATGGTAGACATATCTATTTTTTCTCTTTTAACCATTAGTTTGTGTTTCTTCAATCGTTATTCAACCGGGTGACAGGTCTCACCAATGCATTTCCTTCCACATTCACATGGTATTTCATAGATGCAGTTTTTGTTCTTCAACATTTCCCGTTTAGGCTTAGAAGAAGTAAGCATTCCTCAAAGTGTGGTAAGGCTTTGGAAAGCAGTCCTAATATTATATTGACTGCAGATTTTCTTTAGTTTGTCTGCCATTCCTGGTATGTATGGATACACCACCGTACCAATAACTGTTTTCTCTTTTGGTGTCTCTTTGTGTTGTCTATTGAAGGTTTTTCTGATAACTGATGATGGATAACCATTCTTCATAAGCATTTGCTCTATGTGAATCTTTTCTTTTTCCAAGTCACTGGATTCTGAACAAACCTCCTTTGCTCTGTTCCTTAATGATAGTACAATTCCTTGTTTAGTGCTTCTTGTATGATTGGATGTATATGCCAAGTATTTGCCAGTGTGTGTCAGTTTCCTATACACTGTTGTTTTTACTTTGCCCTGAGGGAGTCTTGTCACAAGAACGTCCAAGAATGTCAATTTCTGTTCTTGTTCTGATTCCATCGTGAATTTAATTGTAGGAGATATGTTGTTAATGTGCACCCAGAAAGACTGTAATTTTTTCTTGCCATGTGGCCATCCCACAAATGTATCATCAACATATTGAAGCCACACTTTTTCTTTCCAACAAAATCAAGGGATGGCCATGGGATCATCACTGTCACCCTTGCTCAGCAACATTTACATGGAAGAACTTGAAGTCACAGCCATAAATACTACTCCATGTCCACCTAAAGTGTGGCTTCGATATGTTGATGATACATTTGTGGTATGGCCACATGGCAAGAAAAAATTAGTCTTTCTGGATGCACATTAACAACATATCTCCTACAATTAAATTCACGATGGAATCAGAACAAGAACAGAAATTGGCATTCTTGGATGTTCTTGTGACAAGACTCCCTCAGGGCAAAGTAAAAATAACAGTGTATAGGAAACTGACACACACTCGCAAATACTTGGCATATACATCCAATCACACAAAAAGCACTAAACATGGAATTGAACTATCATTATGGAACAGAGCAAAGGAGGTTTGTTCAGAATCCAGTGACTTGGAAAAAGAAAAGATTCACATAGATCAAATGCTTATGAAGAATGGTTATCCATCATCAGTCATCAGAAAAACCTTCAATAGACAACACAAAGAGACACCAAAAGAGAAAACAGTTATTGGTATGGTGGTGTATCCATACATACCAGAAATGGCAGACAAACTAAAGAAAATCTGCAGTCAATATAATATTAGGACTGCTTTCCAAAGTCTTACCACACTTCGAGGAATGCTTACTTCTTCTAAGCCTAAACGGGAAATGTTGAAGAACAAAAACTGCATCTATGAAATACCATGTGAATGTGGAAGGAAATACATTGGTGAGACATGTCACCCGGTTGAACAACGATTGAAGAAACACAAACTAATGGTTAAATTCATAACAATTTTGATATATGGAATCACTTTGGGAACAACTTAATCAATAATTATCTTATTATAACCATGTAATATAATGATTTTAAGCATCATTTTTATAAATATTCTTTACAATATAACAATACTTGGTCTACAATTTGATAACTCAGTATCTGAATCACTATAGTATTTTTATTAAATAAAATACGTTTTCATATTCAAAAAATTCAAAGCATAATAGCAACATATATCCATTACTTCTTAAATTATTTCGATTCGAGTCATTGTGTTAAAAGTATTTTTAAATTCGGCTTAATTCAAAGGTCACTATATAACGAGTTGTAACTGTCTTTGTAAGGATTTTGTACAGAATTAATTAAAGACTAATGAGTCGGCATTTTCTAATATCTTCTTTATCATCTTTTTTTTTTAATATCAATATTACTTTTACATTCTTCCTATAGTCTGGTATATCTTCTTTACCGTTTAAAATTTTGCTACATAGTTTTGCTAATAAATTTTTCTATTGTTTTAGGAGCATTTTTATAAAATATCAATATAAATTTTATCCTATACAGGAGCTTTAGTCTTCTTCATAGAATTAATTGCATGTTTTCGTCTTCACTTAAAATGCTCGATAATTCAGAAAATGTAGGAATTGTCAGGAATACTTTGTTTTCAAAATTTTAATTGCTATATAATTCATTGTAAAATGGTTGATAAAATTGCTGTAAGTAAATTTGGTTATGGTGGCATAAATGCTAAAGCTCACAGAATTGTAGACTTTATAGCTATACTTTTCATTTTTTCCTTTGGAAAGAAGTGCTAGCTGGAATTGGAAATGGAACTATCCAAATAAAGTTATAGGAGAGTAAAACACTGTTTTAAGTAACAGAAAATATATATTTCAATATAGTCAAGTTCTTAATAGAGCGAATACACGAATATATCCAATACTGAAGATGTAAGATATGGGTTAATAGAAAAGGGGAGATGAAATTAATAAAACTATTCCTAACTTTTGAAACACAGCAATGAATTCTTGGAAACTGTATTAAAATATTAACATACTTTGACGATGATTTATATTTAAATGAAATATGATTTTTTTTTATAAAAAAAAATCTATTAGTAAAAATTAAATATTTAGGGGTTGGTAAAATTGTTCCTTTTGTACAAACACAGTTTTATTACTAATTAGCTTGTTGTCCCTCATACTGCCATAGATATATTATGTCTAAACTCCCTATGTAATTTGATTTTTTTTTATTTAACAACCCCTTACTCGGGGTCTAATAATTTATATGTCAATTCATTAGGATTCACTATTGTTAACTCTTTATACTACATATATTATGTTATCCGATTCGATAAATGTTATTTGCCATTGACTGTCTTATCTGTCATTGTTACTCCAGTTTTTCCTCTTGCTTTTAAAACTATTTGATACTTGTAATGTATTGATACTATAACCCATTTATAACATAACCCACTTATATTTGTTTTCCTGTTGCTTTATCAGACAGTATATAATGTAATTGGATTCTTGGCTAGTTCAATAGTCATATTGTAATTAATGTAAACTTTTTCATTCCTTGATTTTACTTATAATCCTTACCCATTTATTGCTTGTGTCATGTGATTAATCCAATAAGACCTAAAATATGGATTAACCTTCTGCATTTTCTTAGAGTGTAAATAAACTTAATTTTTAAAAGTAAAGAGTTTATATATATATATATATATATATATATATATATATATATATATATATATATAAGCCATATTTTGCAGGTTCAACAGTGTTAAAAAATTTAATTATTAAAATAACTTGTGTGATCAAGTCGAAACATCGGTATTTTAATATTTAAATTTTTTAACATGAATAAACCCACAAAATATGTCTTTTATATATGCAACCCGTGAAAATGTTCATGTGTATATAATATAATTGTAGATTGCTAAGAAAAAAGTTATAAAATAAAGTAATTTTAGCAGTAAGAAAAAATTTAAATAACCCAATCTCTATACAATAGTGCAACTCAGTGCAAGCCATAATAATCAATGGATGCTAGAAGGTTTGTGCATTAAATCTCAATTTAGCACCTACTCATTCAATATCCCCAAACTATAAAATTAAGCAACTTTTCTTAGACAAATGTAAATTAAAGTTATGTGCATTGGCAAGAGAAAAGCTATAAATTGAATGATAATTAATATAAATATAAGGTGGAAACATGACGAGTTAAACAATTTTAAAACAAGATGAAATCAAACATTTCCAAAAAGGACAGAACCTGGATACTACTGTCATATATCCCTATGATAGCCAAAAACATTAACAAAGCCTGCTCATAAATGCATTGAGTTAGCTACCATTCTCCTTCCTTAATTAACATTAATAAATAATTCCAAGAGTAGACTCAATGCAAATCAAATGCCACAAACCATATACAAAATTACATGCCCTAAGCATGGTGCAATGCTATACAGTGAATCATGTGCATCCCTCTCCATTTGAAATTCACAATACTGATATTTTTACTATCTTTAGACACTACCCACAGATAGAATACGTTGATTTTCTTTCAGCATCAATACATTTGAGCCCACATTTTCTCACCATAGCAAGCATTAAATAAAACCACTCTAAGTGGAATGTCAAAAAAATCTGGCATATAGCTAACAATCATAATGTCATAAATGGTAAGGAATCCTGATCTCCCTATGTGATTTATTGAATTATATATATACAATCACGACATTCTAATGCTATGACTATAAGAACATAGTAATTTTCATTCAATTTAATACAAATGTATATCTGTGAATATAACTTTGGTATCATCAAAGTAGTTTGGTGAGCTGGTTAATGCTTTAACAGTTTATGTAAGCAAAAACATATTGATGACATTAAGGAAAAAATATGGAACTATTATTACAAACATATATTTATCATGAAGTATATATATATATATATATTGGCTGTTCGACAAATATATATATATATGAAGTATATATATATATATATATTGGCTGTTCGACAAATATATGTATATATTTAAATAATCATTACTGCTTAAATAAACGCTTAGTATTAGTGAGTATAATCTAACAAAACTTAAAACAGACAAAATATTCAAAAAGATAACTTTAATAAAGTAATAAAATCTAAAAAAATGTATGAAATATTAAAATGTAATATATTAGCTGTTATAAAATCTCCTAATAAATTTGATAACCTAAAAAGTAAAATAAAAAAATCTTATCTTTAAAAACACAAACTTAATATATATATTTTTTATTTTATTATGAATTTATATTTTGAAAAAGTGAAATGAAATATTTTAAAAATCATATAAATTACAATTTAAATTTATTTTATGTAACAAATATGAAACTAGTCTATTTTAAAAAATGACATCTAAGCTCAAGTAGTTGTTTCAATTAGTCAAAAAATGTGAGAAATTTATGTGTTAAAATGATTATTAGTATTTATACTTTTTGCAAAATACTATAAATAAAGCTAACATGACTATATCAGATTTAATTTTTTCCATTAAATAGATATAACAATGTTTTAAGCTCAAAATAACATGTTGTTATTATTATTATTATTATTATTATTATTATTATTATTATTATTATTATTATTATTATTATTATTATTATTATTATTATTATTATTATTATTATTAT
The DNA here is from genome assembly GCA_028023455.1 of Epiperipatus broadwayi. Lineage (NCBI taxonomy): Eukaryota > Metazoa > Onychophora > Udeonychophora > Euonychophora > Peripatidae > Epiperipatus > Epiperipatus broadwayi. The sequence continues at coordinate 549,568 of JAQFVV010000337.1, read as the reverse complement.
TATTATTATTATTATTATTATTATTATTATTATTATTATTATTATTATTATTATTATTATTATTATTATTATTATTATTATTATTATTATTATTATTATTATTATTAATTTATTTAAGCTTGTGGTTTAAGACCTGTAGAGGTCACTACTATCGCATTTTATACGCATGTGCTTGAGGCTACAGCCTTAATGAATATTATTATTAATAATAATTTAAAACAAAAAATATATTTTTCTATTGTAAGCAATTGATTATTATTATTAAATTAAAATTTTTATGACATCTGTTAATGTTATTACAAACATCTTTATGATTCATTATTATTTCCAGAAATAATATATTAAATCTAAAAAAGTACAAGCTATTAATAAAGATACTATTAAAAGTTTATATTTCTAATTTTAGAAATGCTCTATTAAATTTAAGTTACAACTTGCAAACTAATGTAAAATATTAAGGTTTTGACAATTCCCACTTGAAAACATAAATAAAATAATAGTCAATACGTTATTAAATACAACTAAAAGAAGATCAAGAAAAAAAAACTAAGAAGCGATTCATTAGTAAGGCTTCACTAAAGCTCTATAATGAATGCATGAATATGGAAATTGTATTTTTAATATACTAAAAAATACAAAATGTTGTTAAAATGAGCACAAAATAGTTACTAATAATAATATAAAGAATTAATACACAATTATAAAAGTCAATATGCAACATATTTTAGTGTGATAAGTAAAGTTATTTGGCCATATTAAAAATGTGGCAACAATAATAAGGTTAAAATATTAATATAGAGAGAGTGAAAGGCTTCTCCAACATTATATAGTAAAAAAAAAGGAAAACTTGGTATTTATAAAACATTTTTGATATATAATTCATTTAAATGAAAAAGTAAGAAATGCATTCAAATTTGTAAAGAATGATTAAGATTGAAAAGAAATAAACTTCTTAATGATAGTGATATTGTTACATTATCGAAACGACTCAAAAATGACATTGACCTTTAAAAAAAAACTAATGAAATTTATATGAATCAATCTTATTATCATTACAATCTGATTCTAGAAAACTTTTGACTTAATCCATCTCTTAGAATATCGATCACTTAAGGGCACTATGACAGTACTTATGAGCCTAGAAATTTTACTTGTGATGACCAGACCCACTAATGATGATGAACTGTTCCCAACATAATAATAAATTTATTACCACTAGATTAGAAAGACAATGAGTCTAGTATCTATTAAACAGTTGATAGACAGATAGCAGTAAAATAAATGGCATGCAAATTTAAATAATCAAAATAATATAAAAGAACCCCACACCACAATAAAATGAAATAAAAAATAAAGTAGTACCTTTTCATGTATGGTTGCACATTAAATAAGACCCATTTGTATATTTGTTTCATACTGTTATATTATCTACCCTAAATACTAGCAAAAACAAACACTGTGAGAGGTTTATAAACACTGGTTATGAAAAATTTGTTATATTGCATACATTCTAAAGTAATTGTCCTTATATGCTAAGGCACAGCACAGTATGATTGAACCTAGTCCATGCAAAAAGATACAACTGACTTATTATAGGCTATTCTATTATAACCAACACCCATAGTCATATGCATTTTATGAATATGGAGGCTATGATAGCCCAGAGAAGTCTGACTATTATACTTCAATACTTATTGCATACATATAATTAAGAAACATAAATAAAATAAAATAAGAAAATAATGTTTTTAAAAGTAGAATTTTGGTTGCAATTAGACTTATTAATAGCACCAAATTATAAAACTGATTTAATTTAAAATAGAATTTTACACTTAAAAATATTTTGTCATTTAACTTTGTGAAATTTTAAAAAAAGAACTTAAGATCTATTGATTACATAAATCTAAAATATTTCTTAACTAAAAAAAAAGTAGAATGCACATACAAAAATATTATACTAACAATAAATTATTTTTAGTAAATTGTAATATTTAAGTCATATATTAATTAGTTTACATTCAGAATACAAGTTTATATTACTAAAAATTGTATAAAGCCTGGTTTATGGACTATAAATAAAGTTCTTATTATCATTAAGAGTTCATCAATGTGTTATTTTGATTTCTGAGAATTCATTGAAAGATGAGCACATACTTTGTCAATTTTGGTAGGTGTTCTTGATATCAGTTAGTTGAGAGAGGTTTTAATCTAGTTTGGCATTTCAAGAGGTCAGTTTTTCACAAATTTAGAACATGTTGGAAGAGGAAGTTAGTCTCAGAACATGGAGTCCATCTTGGTAAGATGCCTAGCCTCTCACTAAAAATGATTTGTAGGATCATTATTATAAAACTGCAAGCCACATGCCAAAACTAATTGTGGAATATAAATTAATGAATCAATTAATGGGAAAAAAAACATAGAATAGAATCTAATGATACAATAAATTTAGGGGAGCTTTAATAAGATTTGCATTTGATTATCCTCCTATATACATTAGAGTTTTTGAGATTTACATTTTTAGATAAGCCAGTTTTTAATTAAGAAATTCTTGTAATTATTCAAAAAAGTCAAGTTTTTAATTAAGAAATTTTTGCATTTCATACTAATTAATTCGATTACATAACTTATATAGATAATGTTTAACTTTATACGTTTTTATCATAACAGATTAAAACATTTTGGAGATTATACATTGTTACACAATATTAAAAATAATCTTATATATATATACATAAGATAGAAAAAGTACTACAAAATTCATTTTTTTTATAAAATAAAGTATTGCATACCTTTAGGAAATAATTTTTTTTATACATACATGTGTTTGTGTTTATATGCTTATGATCGCATTTTTATAACACACGTTTAATAAAAAAAATTCAAAATTGTGTTACTAATAACATATACACCTTAAAAATGCTTAGATGACAGCTAATCATATATAATAATGACTACATGTGGAACTCTCAGTTCACAAACACATTTGATTGGCTATCACATAAGAATTTTTAAGGCTCATCTGTCAAAGGTTTTAGCCTTCCACATTATTATATCATCAGCTTGCATTTAATAAATTTAATATATTTAAAATTGTGTTAATTAATTTAATAGTATAATATTAGGTGAATCCATCTATTTTTCTACATATATATTTGAGACATAGCAAAGCATCTGTATCAGTTTTTATATATAATATTTTAATATAAGTATATGATAGGATGTCGGAATTGGAGAGTAGAGAAGTTGAAGCCTGCCGATCAAAGTTTGAAGTTTTTCTATCCTTATATAACCTGAGCACTGATTATATGTGTGAGAGATGGTAATCCAGACCAACTAATGTGTGCTGCTTCAGCTTGAAATATGTCTATTAGAAATCATTTATCTTTTTCATATGTATGTTGTCATGTGTATCAGGTGTATAAAGTGGAGTGGGTGACTGAAGAGACCTTGAGTATGTATACTATACTGGTACTTAAAATATTAGACTCAGTCTGTATTCTGATCATCCTTCTCTGTGTATTTAAATAGACTTGAAGTTTTACATGTGGCATCATAATGACTTACAATGAACATGGATATGACAACAAAATTAAAAAACAAGGGCTTTGAACATGTCATCATCAGATTTTCAATGATATGGATGGTTGAAGTGTTTGACAAGGGAGATTAAAACATATCCTTTAAAGTTTAAAGCACTGATTATATTTATGGGGGTAGTGATGATCGTAACCAATTGATGAGAGCTCATTCTGCATGAAATATATATATATATATATATATATATATATATATATATATATGATATATATATATATATATATATATTGGAGATCATCTATTTTTCCACATGTATATGGTCATATGTATTGTTGTTTATAAGATGGAATGGATAACTTAGAGGAGCTTAAAAGTATGACTTCAAATTCCTCTAATTATATATATATATTCACACCAAAAATAGCTATTACAGTTTGGCAGAAAAAATACGTTTAGTCTTAGGAGGATTGTAAATTAATAGTAATTGTCAATTTCCTGGTCATATTAAAAGACAATGTTATCTTTATTTTGGATATATATATATACTCTAATTTCCCTTTTTAATCAAGTCAAAAATCCATAAAAAACTATAATTCAATATATGTGTATAATCTTTTAATAAATTTAATTGATGGAATATAATAATGATAATTAAATTGTGCACTAAAGATAAAAAAAAAAAAAAATAGATGTATTATAAAGACTATAAAAACGTCTTCCGCTTAACAACATACATTTTTTTAAATCGTGTTAAAAAGTTGTCATGAATTAAAATTTAAAAAAAACGATTAGAAATAAATGTAAAATAAAATGTTTTAGTTGACATTTTAAGTTTTGGGTTTATAAGTCAAAGTAATTTGAATTCAAGATGTAAAATATGAATGAAATATATAGCAATCACCCTTATGTGGTCATTGCAAATATATAGAAGATTGCTGCAAAGGATTAATTCGCATTTTTAAAAAGAAGTAGAAAATATGAAATTCCAGAACAAAGTGTTTTAATACGAGATACTATATAAGTTTTAAAATATGTTTAACTATTAGATACCTTCAAAACTAAACAGGATAAAAGTCTGAAGTAATTATAATAAATATTATTGGTATCTACTATTGAAAAGATACTTTTTAAATTTTCTTGAATGTGTTGATTCTGTTTGTAGTAAAATTTGTACAAAATATTCTGTATTCTTCAGAGAAAAAGTAAGTTTTATAGATATGGCTTTTATCATTTAGAAAATATAAAAAAAATGTCAAGCAAAAGATTAATTGGTAATTTTCTTTAACATATTTACTTGAACTGAATTGTAATATCCCTCTATTTATAACTTCTATATGATAAATAAAAAAGTTATTATTATTATGGGAGGTGTGTGTGTGTGTGTTTAGCTTTTTCTAGCGTTAAGCAAGAATATTTACGAGTTTTAACTTTATGTTACATTCTAATCATGATTAGAACAGTTATTAGGGGTTTTATATAATGGTGGTTTTAATTTAAATTGATTAAAGTAAAAATGCCAAATCTCTCTTTAATTTATTGATTTAAATTATGCTGATTACTGTTTCTATCTTTGTCAATTCAAAAGCGATAAATATTATAATATTTGAATACAATAGTATAAAAATTTGATTTAGTAATTATTGTTCAAAATGCTTGTCTATTTTAAGAGTCAAAGATAAAAATCTTTTTAGCAATATTTGACTTTGACAGTTACTATCTATAAAATGGAAATCAATTGTTATACATATCGGAATACATGTGTAAATAGAAATTTAAGACGTCAAACTTATATTTGACAATATATTATTGCTGCATTTAAATAAGTTATAGGATTCTTTCTAATAAATCATTCTATTATTTATTTTATAGAGGTGTTTTATCATACATAGATAATTATTGCAACTAAGTTATATATTAAGCTATTGTTTTGGCTTTTATTGTAATAATTAAGATCTGGATTATCCCTTCATTTATTTATATAACAAAACAAATTAGTAAGAAAGCATTTAAGAAAAATAGGAGCCATGATATGATAATAAGATTAATCAATATGTTATTTTTTTATATTCAAATAGAATTTACTATTGTAAAATCTTATCTTTTTTGCCATAAGACATCCAAGGCTAATGAATAGTAACAAATATTCTAAAAAGTGTTTTATTATAAAAATGAGCATTATTAGAGAATGATCCTTATTTAAAGATGTCCTCAAGTGTACTCTTATAATATTGATACCTTTATTTGGAATTATGTCTCTCAATGATATATAATGGAGAAATAGAAGCAGAAAAGGTATTGAAATATTTCAAAAAGTTTAAGTTCTTTAAGAAAACAATATCTTACAACATTGCAGGTTATAAAAAAAAAAGATTATGTCAGCACATTTATTTGTATAGTCTTCAGAAAATTCATTTCTATCTTATTGTATGTGGATCTTTCTTTTATTTTTAATCTGAGAAAAAAAATACTCCATATATTCTTAGGAATTTTTTTCAAGTGACTGGCCTACTTTCTAATCAAGGACTATCTAATAAAGAAAATATTTGGTATTTAACTATTAACAGATAAAATGTAATATAAACATAAAATTCTGCTGACCTGGCAATTCCAAAGTTGTCAGGCAATGGTTACTTTTTGGCGATCTTCTATAATGTAATGTTTTCACATTAACACATAAATAATATTTACTGAGGCTATAACCTCGACAATATGCTTATAAAATGTGATAGTAGGGACCTCTACAGGTGTTTTAACCACAAGCTTATGCTATGGAAGAAAAGAGGGAAACTCTTCTTTACTTCAACATACTTTCTATTTAAATAGGTGAAGCTGAAGCGGTTAGATCGGCGAGCGTGAAGCTATTCAATACTTCACTGATTAAGTCCACATATCTTATTACACATTAATACTCACAAAATCTTTTGATTTACAACTAGTCAATGGAAAAATTTTATAGTTAGAAATCTATTAGAGTAATTTAAAGTTGTAATTATAAATTTATTAAATGCACATTGATTACGTAAGTAATATTTACTGAGGCTATAACCACAACAATATGAATATAAAATGCAATAGTAGGGACCTCTACAGGTGTTTTAACCACAAGCTTACACTATGAAAGAAAATAGGGGAATCCTTCTTTACTTCAACCTACTTTCTATTTAAATAGGTGAAGCTGAAGCGGTTAGATCTGTGAGCATGAAGCTATTCTATACTTCACTTGTGGTTAAAACACCTGTAGAGGTCCCTACTATCACATTTTACACGCATATTGTCGAGGTTATGGCCTCAGTAAATATTACTTACGTAATCAATGTGTGTTTAATAAATTTAAAATTAACACATAAACCAAATTCTGCTTAAATAAAATTAATATTTTTTTTATTAAATCCTCTTATTCCTTTTTTTAATACCCATTATAAAAGTTAGAAATTATTCAATTGCTAACCAGCTTTAGAAATTTTCATTTAGTCAGCCCATGTGTAAATGACACATCTAACAACCATTTATGATTAGAAATAAGTATGTAATTACTGTTACGCAAATGATAAAATGAGATCGACAACCTTGTTGAACATTTATTACCCTGAAATTGAAACATTTGGTGCATAATAACTTCTTCCCTTTTTTTGTTTTTGAGGAATTGTTAAAGGCATCTTTTCCCAAAAGAAATTTATACTAAAAATGTTTTATCTACCTACCACATGCAACGTGGTATATGACCTTAGATACAAAGTATTGACCAAATTATGTTTAGCCTCTTACATCTTTAAAATGTCCTCTAATCAATATTTAAACACTTCTGGAATTACTTTCTGATAAAGATTTTCGGTAACACATCGTTTTTGACTCCTACCAATATAATAAATATTATAACTTAATAAACAATTACATACTTACTTTTGATTCCTACTGTATATGTATAAAACAATATTTACATTTATTGTTAATATTTGCTAATATTTATTCATTTAAACTAAATTATTTGTTTAATATTCGTAAATAATCGGCTTTTATATTTGTAAACTTTCATTAAATAAAAAATTGTTTTAGTGTTAAAAAAATGTATGCATGGTTTTTTTTTTAAAAATATCTTAGAAAATTATATTGATTTAAATAAAAATTGAAGTAAAATGAAATATTTATATGAGAAACATTGTTTATATTTATAAAAGCTACAAATTCAGAAAGGAAACAAATAAAACTCTATTAATTTAATGTCATCTTTGCATAATAATAAAAGATGAAATTTTCATCATAAATTATAATTAATTTTATTATATAGTGCTAAGTTCTTATTTGAATATTGTCTGTAAAGTATATATTCACAAACAAAGCATAATGGAATTTTAAAAAAAAAAAAATACTAAAATGCATACAATAAAAAAAATAAATACTTTGATTGCAATAAGTTTCTATATTATAGTTTTGAAAATATATTACAATACCAAAAATAAAGTATTATCTAAATGTTTCTTAAATTTACCACCTATCTATTCTTCATATTAAATCTCAATATTTCAAAAAGCCTCATTATTTATAAACTAAGTTTTACATTAATCTCTAATTTGAAAGACCACTTAATTAAAGTGATTCCTATGTTATTTGGCTATTATAGTTATAGGTAATAAATTTAAAACCTGAATATTTCTTGAGAAAAACCGATTATATCATTTTTACTGCTCAATCAACAAAGGAAACCTCAAAAATTAAATAGCCCATTAAATAAAAGCTATGGGGCAGTTTATTTTAATAAAGAGTAATGGTCTTCAGATTTAAAATTTTGTGAATCAAAGCTGATTTATTTGTAATACTTAAAACTCACATAAGCTAGTAATCATTAAATTATTAAATTAATAAAAAAAAAAAAAGAAACATAAGTATATCCATTAAAAAGTGAGAAAAATTATTTTAAACATTTTCATATTGATTAAAATATATATTATTACTTGTAATAATTTAGATTTTGAAGCAGTAATAATATATTTCATGTGATTTATAACATTATATTTATTCACAATAATTGATCTAACTACTAATAACATGCACTTTTAAATTTCTTTGTTTATAAAAATAAATTATATTTATAATGTAAAAATTAATTTTATGTCTTTCATACAGTAAAAAATACCTGATATAATAAATGATTAACACTTTAATAGATCACTTTCGTTATTGATCCAGTGAAGTAAAACTCTGAAACTTTTAATTGGTCAAGTGACAAACTTTTTGATACAAATATTTTCATCTTTTAATGTATATTAATTTTAGTTTCGTTTTCAAAAAGTATATTAATTATTTGTAATGTTAGGAAAGTAAATGAAAGTTATTTCAAAAATATATTTTTATTTGTATTTTATAGAAATATTCAAAAGTGGAAAAATCAAAGAAAACATTATGAGCAAATTAGAAGCATTGTAAATGTCATTTAGATCCCTCCCAAATTTCACGTTACAAATTTTTTAAGAATTTTTTTAGAAAAATCTTAATGTCTTTCTCAAAATAATTATACTTCCAGCATATTATTAAAAAAATACACCAAAAATACATTATAATGCCAGAAAAATATTCTAAATCATTAATCTTTGTTTGAAAATCAAATAAACAGCGTGGAGCAATCTAACCTCTTGACAAGATGTCAAAAATTGCTGCTACAGCTGGTTTCTTTTTCAATTTACAATCGTGTAAAGTATACATTTTTTTAATAAAACCTTACTACTTTTGTAAAATAACTATATTTTTATTAGAAATATTAGATTTTATGAAAATTATTTATAATATGTACAAAACATAATAAAAAAACACTCCAAAACATATATTTTCATTTTAGCGGTGAAAAAATATTTAATGGAATTATCAGCCAATAAGAATTGGAAATAGATTATCCAACCAATCAAAACTGGCCTTCTTCTTTTGTTCAACTTAAAACCCTCCTAGTATTGATTTTTTACTTGTAAAATAATTCAAAAGAGGGCAGCATCTTATAGGCCTTGCTCTAAGCTTTAATACGGGTATTTTTTCATCAATATAACTAAAAAATTGGCTGAGTTAGAGCAATCTAAAGGTGACAACCACGATGTCGTGTTTCAGGCTATTAAAGTGTTAAGTATAAATAATAGTATCAATAACATTTTAATAAAAAAGAAATAAAAATGGAATATTCCAGATTAAATATTAAAAGACATAATTGTTAAAATTTGTCTTTTTTATCTTATCATAGATGTCATTATGCCATGTAATGATAGTCATGCCATTATTATTATTATTATTATTATTATTATTATTATTATTATTATTATTATTATTATTATTATTATTATTATTATTATTATTATTATTATTATTATTATTATTATTATTATTATTATTATTATTATTATTATTATTATTATTATTATTATTATTATTATTATTATTATTATTATTATCTTTCAAAAGGACTTTATTGAATATAACAAGAAAAGGTTACATTTATCACTATTTTACCACATGCAGATGAATTGAAGTCAGTATAAATAAGTTGAAAATTGTAATTGGGGGAGGGTAACAAAGACAAAGGATATGCATGTGGTTTACAAATTTGAGTTTACATTATTTTCATTAAAATATATACATCCAATTAGTTTTGTGCACTTGTAAAGCTCTTAGTTCTGTTTTTTATTAGTCTTTTTTTTTCCTCTATAATTTTGAGCGCTGTTGTAATATTGACCAAGTGGCTGTGTACATCTTTTGGGATACAATTTTTTCATCCCTTAAGCGGAGCTGTTCCATTTTGTTCCAGAATGTGTTTGGATGTCTTCTTGGATTATTGTTGTACATGAAGGAGCATCTTGTACACCATAGTGAAAACAATATAAAAGTACTTGCTCGAATATGTGGGTAGCTACCCTTAATAAATGATTGTAAAAGGGTTTGAATGTCACAATTTCTTTGTTTGTACAATGATGGTATGGATGAACGAATATTATCAAATACAGGGCAGGTAAAACAAAAATGTTCTTGTATCTCAGTTTCTCTATGATACAACCAGCATATGTCTTCTGTATTTATGTAATGCCTTCTATGTCTACAAAAGTGTAATGTTGGCAATGCTTCAAGATTTAATTTGAGTAGAAAATCATAATATTTGGGTTCTAATGACCAGAATTTAAATTTTCAGGTTAGTTGTCTATTATTAATGTTTAAAATTGTTTTTTTATCATTTAGGGGAGAGCAAATTATCTGGTATACATCCCAATATTTAAATTTATCTTGCGGTGGTGAAAGAATAATGTTTGGAATGTTAAGAATTAGTGTAAGCAAGGTTTTCCAATATCCATTGGTTGGTGGTGGTTTATCTGTTGGGATAATCTTGAAGAACACTTTCATGTATGGAAATAAATAAGCACATGCAGAAATGAGATTTAATGTCTTTTGAATGTTAAAAATATGTATTGAATGTAGTCCTAAACCATTTTGTATTAGAGGAGCTTGAATACGTTTTAGTGAAACCGAAACAATCTTTTTTCCCCACAGCAACTTTCTACATAACGAGTTTATTTTACTAGTAAAAGATTTAGTGTATAGTATTATTGGAGAATAGTATGTGATTCGAGTCATAATTAATAGATTAAACAGGGATACTTTTGAATACAGTGAAAGGTAAGATTTTGATAGTGAATCAATTATATTTTCTATTTTATTTTTAATTTTGTCTTGTATTTGTCGATGCATTTCTAGATTGCTCAAATAGAAGGGGAATCCCACAAAAGAGCTGGGTTTTCCTTTAAAATGTTGTGTGTGAAATTGTCCCATATATATTGACCATGCATAAGATTTATCCATGTTAAACTCCAGCTTGTATTTATTAGTGTATGAATTAAGAATTTTCAATAGAGTTGGGATCTGTTTTTTAGAAGTTAAAAAAATCGAGACATCATCCATGTAGGCAATACATGAGATGTTTGCTTTTAGACCAGTTATGTATATGCCTGATAATTCTTTTTCTATCATATTCAGTAAGGGATTGATATAGAAAGTAAAAAAAAGAGCACTTAGTGGTGAACTTTGTGGAATTGAACAGTAAGGTACAAAAGAGGGGGAATTCTTATCATTAAGTGTAATATGTATTTCTCGACTTACTAGAAGATTGGTGATTAAATATATTAAGGATCTTGGTATTGTTGTGTCTGCTAATGCTTCAACAAGGAGTTCAATTGGAATCATATCAAATGCTGATTTTATATCCAGTTGGATTACAACTGGACTATATTTTTTATTATTTCTGACAGAATCAATAACTGTTTTGAATAGAAAGGCTGCTTGCATTGTATATGAGCCTTTCTTAGCAAACTGCATTTTAGATAGTATAGGTATGATATTGGGTTCTATTTTGTCTTTAATGATTGACTCCAGCAGTTTGATACCCAGAGGGCTCATTGATATGGGCCTTAGATTGTTTAGTGTGGTTATTTTTTCATGTGTTTTGATAAATGGTACTAGTAAAATAGGGTATAATCCATGTATATGATGGATCTTTTTTGTTAGAAAGTTTGCTAGATTACATAGATACTGAGCAGTAAAATTTTCTAAATGCTTGAATACAAAGCAAGGTATACCATGCATTCCTGGGTGACTGGAGTTTGGGGTTGATGCTAATTTTTGAATAAGGTCTTTGGGAGTAAATACTATATCTTCTTCTGGCTCACCGAGAAAAAATGGCGCAGGGCTGAATTTTTTCTTCTCTTGAAGTTTGGATTTGAAATGTGTGTAGAGAGGTAGCAACATGTTGTAACCAGAAATTATATCTTCTTGTATTTTAATTGCTGTCGGTATGTGAGTTGATGGCTTTTGTCCCAGTGCCCAGCGAATATAGTGTCTGGACCATGTGTGTGTCTGTGTCAAAAAAAGTTTTCTTTTTTTAATTGCCAGGTATTCTTTAAGTTCTTCAGAGAATGATTTATAAAGTTTCTTCAGGGCAATCACATTTGAACAGCCTTGTTTATTTGTAGTACTGTTTGTGATTCTTTTGTGTGTTTCATCTACAAGAGCTAAAAGCCTTGAAGGGGCTGGGGTAGCCCTTGTTATGACATCAATTGTATATGAAATAATGTTAACAAAGGCAATCCATGTTTGCACTGGATCCATTTCAATGTCTCGAAGTTTGAAGAGATATATATATATTTCTGAGAATAAATATTCTGGGGTTCGACATGGAAGAAGCACTCTAATTGTGTTTCCAATAGATGTTATTGATCTGTATATAAAATCATTCTTTAGTGAAACAATAATTGCAGAATGGTCTGATAATGATAAGTTTTTTATTGTTAGGCTGATCATGTGATGTAACACTGGTGAGTAGAAGACCAGGTCAATTAATGATGAAAACCTGCCATTATTAAATGTTACTGAATTCTGTGGGAGATAGCCTTCTCCACTCATGAGTGGTATGGCTAGTAAGTGCAACCATTTTGTGACAAACTCATTGTATGACATGTGGAAATCACCAAGTAAAATTAATGGATGTGATGAGGATGCTATTTTGGAATTTATAATTTGAATGACTTTATTAATTACTGTGTGATTTGGAGGTAAATAAACAAATGCTACATTCAATGTAACTGTTTTATCATATAGTGTTATAATTAATATGTGTACATCTATATATATATATATATATATATATATATATATATATTATTTTGAATGAATAGAAGGGGCAGGTTTTCATTACTACTACTCCTGTTCCTGCTGAGGGTGAAAATGATGCTTGGGAGAATGCTGAGTATCCTTGATTATTAAGATAGTTAGATGGATTAATCTGAGATTTATTATAAATTTTTGTTTCAAGTAACCCTAGCAAATGAGGTTGTATAATTTCAAGCCATTTTATTAATTGATAGTTTTTTCCCAGTGAGTTTAATCCACGGGTGTTTAATGACGCTATTTTTATATTCATTATAGTTTCACTCAATAAAAATAGAACACACCTGATGTAGTAATTATATTATAATTTTATATAGTTTAGATAACTTGCACAAATTATGTCAAATAATTTTTATGTCTGGAAGTTCTACTTCCTTCCTCCTGTGATAATTTTTGCACATTTGCTTTTTTATTGGTGCTAAGGTCTTCATCTGAAGTGTATTCAAACTCAGTATCCATTAAACTCATATTTGCTTTTCCTATTTTTTTTATGATCTAATGTCTGGGGCATATCATCTTCACTAATATCAATAGGCACTGCTGCATTTTTTCTACGTTTGCTTCATGGTCTGCCTGGTTTTCGGTTGGCAGTGTCATTTATTTTCGGGTCTGTAGGTGGCAAGCAAGGCACTAGATGGTCTATAATATCTTGCAAAGTTTTGTTAAAGGGTGTTTTTGATTGTTTGTGATTTTGGCAATCACTTTTTAATAATTCTTGTTGAGATGGGCTATTTTCTTGTAACACTGGTTTATCCTCGTCATTCCGTGATTGATTTTCAGGTAAAATTGATTCACTTTCATCATTTACTGATTGCTCTCTGGTGATGTATAGATCGTCTGTTACACTGTTATTAATTGGATTATTTTGATAGCAAATTGTAGTTGATTCACTTATCGGTTGAGGAGTGAAATCTGTGTTATTTACTGGTGCATTTCCACATTGATGACTTGAGGTTGCTCTCATATCACAGTGTTTACATTTAAGTTTTGGGCATGCATTTATAATATGCCCTCATTGTTTGCAGTGAAAACATTGCGGTTTAAGTCCATGAATTATTAAGAGTAGCGTCGCTTCGTGATCGGTTATAAGAATGGGAATATCATTTGGATTTACATTTTGATTTAATTTAATTTTAAAATGATAACTGTTTCCATAGATCAGTATCGGAGTTCCTTTTAAATATATAGGTTGAAAGGCAACAACAACTCCGAACCATTGCATTAATTTATTGAGGTCATTTATTGTATAGTTAAAGTACATATTTTTGATTGTGCCGGTAATAAAATTTTCTCTATATTGGTTAACTTTTATTAAAGCATATTTCCCTAACGTTTTAATTGTTTTATCAAATTTGTTTTTTTGTTCTTCGCTATAGAATTCAATAGCAAGATAGCGAGGATTTGGATGATCTGCAATGCGCAATATAGAATCCCATAAATTATTTGTGCTTAATTCTTCGTATAGCAAATCCTTAGGAAATCTATACAGTGAACAATTTATATCTGTAATTGCAAGGATAACAGACCGGTCAGTAAAGAAACATTTAAACGACATAAACAGGTCACGTGGGATGGTTGTATTAAAGCATTCAGAAATTTTTAATAGACTTTCATTAGACCAGATCTCTTCTTCTATTATGTTAACTGGTAATGGATCAGATTCTGAAATCACATCTAGTTTCATTAGATCATTTATTGTTGAACGACGAAATCTTGAAACTGGAGTTTGATTTTTTTCCATGTTCTGAGGAAAATCTCCTTTTTTAGTGGATACTTTGATTGCATCAGCATAAGAAATGCTTGCTGCGTTCAAAGAGATCACCATATTGGAGTAAAAAAAAACCCACTTGCACACAAATTCCTCGTCGGAGGAGTTTTCTTAAGTTTAAAAAACTATGTATACTGAATATTGGGTTGCTTAGAGTCAATACGGTTTATTTTAAATAAAAAAATTTTTAGTTTTATTATTACTAGAAATATATAATATATCCTACCGATATCTACGATCACCAAACCAGCTGGCGCATGCACACTCTCTTTATTATTATTATTATTATTATTATTATTATTATTATTATTATTATTATTATTATTATTATTATTATTATTATTATTATTATTATTATTATTATTATTATTATTATTATTATTATTATTATTATTATTATTATTATTATTATTATTATTATTATTATTATTATTATTATTATTATTATTATTATTATTATTATTATTATTATTATTATTATTACTACTACTACTACTACTACTACTACTACTGCTACTACTACTACTACTACTACTACTACTACTACAACTATTATTATTATTATTATTATTATTATTATTATTATTATTATTACTACTACTTCTACTTCTACTACTATTAGTAGTAGTAGTAGTAGTAGTATTTGTAGTAGTAATAATATTGATAGTAGTAGTAGTATTACTATTATAGTAAACATAATAAATGAATTGAAAGATAACATCTATTTAAACAGTTTGAAACTTTACCATTCAGTTATCTCATTATAACAAGAATAAAACATCACCCTTGACCATTTTTGGTCACATATTTTTCATTTTACATTTATTTTATTGTAAATTTGTAAGTTAATCTATATTTAAAAGTTTAATTCCAAAAAAAATCTACATTTAGCAATGTTTTTCAAAAAAATCAATTTTTCTTTGATGTCTATTGTTATATTATCCAGCTTCTCTTACCTTATAAGGTATGATAAAGCATTGACTTTTATCTTAAGCCTGGGTTCACCAGGTGTTTCTAACTATCAAAGTCACAAATCAAACTAAAATGTTTTATGTTTCGTAATGGATTTTAAACCTAAATATATATATATATTTCCATTACATTTCTCATTAAGATTATATATTAATTTACCTAAACATAAACTATGATTTGAAAAAATGTTAATTTTACAAATAAAATAATCAAGACAATTGAATAATGTTTGACTGCTATTTGCATATTTATGTAATAGATTTTGCATGGTAAATAACTATATTCCCATAAGTTTTTACATTTATAAATAAGTTTTTACATTAATTTTTCTAAATATTAACTTTCATTGAAAATTTATAAATTTTACAAAAAAAATCAAGACAAGTAAATAGTGTTTGACAAATCTTCAAGACAAGTGATTAATGCTTGATGGCTATTTGCAAATCAATGATATTCAGTGACAATTACAAAATGCAATTATTTTCATAAATATTTATGTATTTTATGATAATTTTCTGCATCATATTGATTAATAATGTGGCTAGATTTAGATTTTTATTTAAAATATTTAATTTTAGATTAAGAAAAGACAACAGAAGTGAACAATCAGCATTTGTAATTTCTATGATACAAGAAATCAGTGACAATTTTACATTATAATTGGCTGAAATATAATTATTTTGTTTATATGCAGGCTATTTGTCTTATGTTTTGCTTATATTTTTTTTCAGTTATTAATATTATTTTAATTTTTTTGTTACAGTTAACCAATTTGAATGTAAAATAGTTAAATTTTTAGAAGCTAAATTACAACAATTATGATTATTGTATATTAATATATTTGTGAATAGAAACAAGATAGAAATGTATTTGACAAATAAAATCACTCAATTTTTTATTCAATATGGCCAATAAGAACATTTGTCAGATAAAGAGTTATTAAAAAACGATTACTAACACTTTTAAAAAGCATCATATTATCAGTTACTACTAAGAGTTATTTTGAAATATACCCAATTTATAATGTTCTAATAATATGTCTAATTATAAAGTTTACTTTGATAAAAAATCAAGTCAGATGTCATATGACCTAATTTTAATAAAGCTCATATTTACAAACGTTATATATAGAGTTTGCAAAAACAAACTCTTAACAAGCTTTAAGAATACCCTCAACACCAGACTGTGGTTTCTGCATACAGCATCGTCAGTGAGGTGTTAGGGATTAAAAATACTAGAACTAGCCAGCACTTTATTTAATGCCTAACTATTGAGAAGAAAATCTGAAACCTTCAGACATTCAAATATCTAAAATTCCAGCTATCTAACGCAAATAGCCGTATTTTTAATCTCTAACACCTCACCGACTGACAAGAAGTCATAAAAATGATTGATGATTAAAACTGTTAAGGAAAAAAAATGTATACTGATTGTAATCAATTACCTTAGATTATTTTCATTACATTGAAAGCAGCATAAGGACCTGGAAAATGGTATCACATTACTATTAAATCTAGCAATGACACTATTTTGTATGATAATAAGATTTGAATAGATGAAAGAAGTGTTTTTATCATCATTTGAATGCAATAAAATGGCATATGTTAATAAGGTATCCATGTTATCTATACATTTATATTTGGACAACGATTTTCAGCTTAATTAAAAGAAAACAACTCATTATAATTATAAATATGGTAATAATGTGGCTTGTGAGAAAATACCTGAAGAAGTTTTAAAATATAGTGAGATATTTATGAATATATGAATTATGAAATTGGACTAACAGATCTTTAAAATGTTTTTATTCTTTTATATTAAAAAAGTAAAGGGGATACTCAAAATTGAAGTAATATCCATGGAATAACATTATTATTTTTTACTTTCAAGAATTTTGTTGAAGAATTTGTTTTCAGTGATAGATAAATGATATGCAAAAATTCAATGTGCTTTCAGCAAATTAAAAATTATGGTTTTATTGACATGAAAATGCAAGAAAAGTGAACAAATCGATAGACTAAAATATATATTGATTTTACTAATTTGTTCATGGAATTTGACTTAATTCTGGATTAGGTGTACAGTCTTCTCAGAAATTTGTTGTTTTCCAGAAAATTCACATAGCTTTTATATAATGAAATCAGAACACGTGTTTTTACAAAGATAAAAATTTTATTCATATTATACAGCTTTTATGTAAATACTAAGATATTTTTATTAAAGATAGAAATATATAAGAGCTTTCATATGATCTTGGGTGTTAAACAATGTCAATTTGCCCTAAAATTATTTTCTATTGTTATAACTATCTCTTTGAAACTGTTTATGAACAATAAATGAATCAATGATCAAAATGGATATAGATTTAATGTTGGAATTTTTAATTTTTATTGATTCCAAATGATCTTCATCTTCTTAGATTCTGGATTTATAATGCACAGATGATTGTGCTACTTTTTTCCAGTTCAAAAGATGAACTATAGAAAATACTTAATTATTTAAATGCAATATATAAATAATTTGGTTAAATAATTACAATTAAAAATACATGTTTTCTATGTCAGTGATTGAAGAAATATGTGGGTTTAGACATCTAGATGTAGCACAGATTTAAATGTACTGCTGTTAAATTTAATAAGTTTAATGATTGGATGTTTCATAATAGTAAAATAACTATCACAACTAAATAAGCTATAAAGAGATATGTTATTTTATTTTATTTATTCTATGGAAGTAAGACATTGATAGCTATTGTAATGTCAATTTGTTTTAAAAATTTCATTTAGAAATGCTTCTATAAATTTTGAAAATACAATATGATCATAAGACTAATGTATATTTGTCAACATGTTTGCTATTATAGTATAGAGTATGCTATTTTAAATCACATTTTCTTTATATTGGCTATGAGAAACAAATTAATATTTCAAGATTTCCTGAATAGATAAGTTCACTTCCATTTACGTTTATGTTAAAATTATCTTCAAAATATTACAAGAGCACCATTTTATATGCTTACATTGTTAATAAGAGGACTAAACTCTCCATACAGTAGTAGCTATACAAATGAATGAGATTGGGTTGGAAACATTATCATGTTTTCATCTTCAGCTCTTAGCTTTATAGTTAACCAAATAGATAAGTATGTCTTCTGTATAAGATCTAGGTGCAGTGTTTTCAAATCCAATGCTACTCACTGATGAAAGCCACAAACCAGTCTGGTAATGGCGGATGAGTATGTACTATATAAGAATTTTATGCACAAACCTTCCTGCATCCATTGATTATGAAAGCTTTTACTTGGTGGCACTATTATATAGAAAGTTTGGTACTCTTATTACCTAAAAAGCTTTCTAAAAAAGAAAAAAAAATTGAATTTTTTTTTGTTGTAATGTTGTGACAGAATAACTAGAGAACTAAAATCAGCCATGTGTTGAAATATTTCAAAAAAAGTTAGTGTAAAAAAAGATAGAAAATGACTTTACAAAATAATAAATAATTACCTAAATGTTCTATATGTTGAGCTATTTGTATTTATATATTGGTTTGTATAACCATGGAAATTTATATTTGATATATTATTATTTGTTTATAATTATTACTAAAACCTGTTGACATTTTATCTTTTTTATTTGGAATTTTGTAAGACCATAATCGTTTTCATGTAACTGTTTTTGCTTTTAATAGTAAGTTTGTTTTATTTAAAAATAAATAATGTAATGCTAATTCATATCAAATGTATTGTTTCTCTCTTACTGCCATTCAACACTTTATATCCCTACGTCACTATTTTCATATATTCTGCACATTTTATATAAATCAAAAGGTTGTCCATATACATTATATTTGTTTATATAAAAATATTTTGTATGATTTGCATCACGAATTACAAATATTATATATTTTACAGAAAACAATATAATCAAACAAATCATTCTAAAAAGTAAGAAAGTTTAATCATACATGATGAACCATAATATTTAACAAGATAATCTAAGTGTTAATAATAAGTTAACTGCTGAATGTAATTACTGAATGATTAATCTCTTTTCTTTTTGTTTCTTGAAAAGTAAACAGAAATCTTAAAACGTAACACCTGTAAAATTCAACAAACAAAATTAATCTAAACTTTTTACCCAACAAATATAGAATAAAAGATGCAATGTACCAACTGCTCTGGTAAAACTGTAAGTATATTCATAATAAATAAATAAATGTCTGAGCTATCACACTATTGAGGCTTGTTATATAAATATCGGTGGCACCATTAATCATGCAATTATTATAAATTAAAACATTTAAAATTTATATTGAAATTTGTGGCGAATTCATTGAGTAAGTTTGTTTTAGTCTTACGAAATATACTGTAAGTATGTAAGTACATTTACATTTTATGCTATATGTTATACGTTTGAGAATAGTTTAAATATTATAATTATACATTCTGAAAAAAGTTTATAATTTATGTTATCGGGACATATTCTGATACAATAGCATTATTATTAATTTAAATTATCCGCTAGGTGGAAAAAAATTCTAGAAATGAACACTTTCATACAATCCATATTGTTAACATAATATTTGCGAATGTTTAAACACAAGTCACATATACAGTCATATTTTGTGTTTAGGCAGCCGTAATAAATTAAAAGTGATGTAAATAAAAAGTTTGGTTTATATATTTTGCCAAATGATTGCATTTAAAAAAGAGTTTACTTTGAAGTCAAAACGTTTTAAGTATTTTTAGTAATATCTATAATACTAACAAAAATGATGTTAAAGTCGAATAAAAATTATTTTAGAGATAAGTTTATTCCTTGATTTATATATATATATATATATATATAAATCAAGGAATAAATATATATATATATATAGCCGAATATATATATATATATATATATATACATATTCGGCTAAAATCTGTCGAATAAAATATGCCTCTAAAAAACAAAGTTAAAAATAAAATAGTAAAGTATATAATTATAAGTTATTTCATATAAATTTTTAAATACAGAAAAATTGTATGTGGTGTATTAAATTTTTAAAAAGGATTAGGCGAATAACAATATTAAGAATCACAGTTACCTTTGCCCATCTAGCTTTAGTGCAGTGGTAGAATATTTGACTCTGGTCCATAAAAATTTTGGAAAGGTTCCAAGTCTGGTACTTAAGGTGCACAAACTTTTATAAACTCCCAAGAAATAAAGCCATTCTATATATAATTTATTTATAGTTAATAATAATTTATTTTAATTAATTGATAATAAAGTTTCAAACATTTCCTTGCTAACAACTAATTTATGTTTCAGAAGATTACTGTATACACACAATTTATATATATATATATATATATATATATATATATATATATATATATATATATATATATAATATTTTAACGGGTTAATATATATGTAAATCATTTAATAAATAGAAACTCCATTATATAAATGAAATTAAAACCACTATCAATGTGCTTTAAAGTGCAATAACCAATCAGATCAATTCTGCTGGCTGCAAGAAAACAGGAGCAAGCTTTCCCATGCTACTATTGATCAAGAGACAACTTCTTTTGATCAGTTACATGTTATGTTTGAGTTATAGCTGTAAGAGTTATGTCACAATATATAGCAACATTTTCTAGTTTCTGGCTGAAATTAAGACTCTCCATCAGGAAGTCATAAATTTTACTTTAATATTCTTAAGGAGTTTTTGCACTTTAATACACATTGATAGTACTTTTAGTTTCAATTATATAACTGACTTTCCATTTATTAAATAATTAACATCTATATTAATCTGTAGAAAATATTGCGTTTAAATGCAAGACTTGCTGATGGAAGAATCTTAATTTCTGTCGGGCTGAAAAAATATTGCTATAATATTATGCCTCAACTTTAATAGCAATAACTAATAACTACTTTCTCATACATATCAACATGAATAACTGATCAAAAGTGGACGTGTTAAATCAGTACTAATTTGGACTAATTTGCTATTATTTTCTTTCAGCCTGCAGAACTGATCTAATTGGTTGTTGCACTTTATTACATCTTGCCTATGTTTTAAACTTTATTTTATATAATGAAATTACACTTTATTAAATAATTTAGATATATAGATGGAGCTTACCACTCACTCCATCTGACGTCCTATCTCTTCACTGAGGTGAACAATTGAACTTGAAAGCAATTGGTCTAGAGATGAGGATTTTCCGATAGAGATTTTGAATTCTTTCTCTGTTGGTACTTTTAATTAAAGCTTGTTTGGAGCTAGTGGTAAGCTCCATCTAGTGAACATTTTAGCATATATATAAGTGAATTATTATCCATGAAAATCTTCATTGTAATATACATACAAACAAGGAGAGTAAATGATTATCCCACCAGAGTATGAATTAAAAGCAGTCTAAATTCTAAACATATATAGCAAGAATAGAATAAATTTAACTAGTCTTGGAGGTCTAATTTTTAAGCATACCTTTGTTAACATTATTGGTAATTCAAAGTGAAATTAATTTACCAGCCAGATGAAATATGAATGTTATATATTTAATCTTATTTAATTATTACAATCAAGATATTAAAAGTTAAATTGTCTTTCCAGTTTTGTAAAATTGATTGTAAGTTTAATATATCTTAAGTACCATATTCAATCTGGCTGATAAATTAATTTCAGTCTTGAAATTCTAACAATGTTGGCACATATATATTTATAAACATCAGAGCTTCAATAGTAGCTCTATTCTTAATTCTTTGTATAGCATTTAGAGTGCTTTTAATTTATAACCTGGAGGAGGTTTATTTACTATCTTTGCTTATATATACATTGAGCTACATTTAATATATATATATATATATATATATATATTAAATATATATATATATATATATATATTGTACCGGTATAAATCCACCACGCTTACTCATACACAGTACCCGAGTTCAAACCCAGTCCACGTTTAAGAATACATTCCAAACGCCAACTGAATTCAAACCCAAACCCCGGTATGACCAACCGATGATGACTTTATAACAGCACGGGGTTATCCCTTTTCTAGCTCAGCTCAGAACATAGACTAAATTCTTACAGTTAATGATATATAGATTTATTAGACTCTAGATACTGGAACGGTCATTCATGTAACGTATATATTTAAGTTGCCAATACAGACAGAAAATGGTTAAATAGACTTGGAGAGTAATAAGGTGGAGGACACAAAATTATATTAAATAAATTGTTTAATAAGAAAATAGAAATATAAGCATATAAACATAGTATTCGACAGTACGGTAAGACTTTCATGAATCCTCTTGTATTTGGCTACTAGTCTTTAGTAATCATTTTATCTGGTGAACAAACTCATGCCAATAGCTGTGTAGTTAAATGATTGAGGGGTGGCTAAGAGAATCAGAGTATTTGAGCATTGAAAAAAATATTTATCTAAAGATTATTTATTAACTTATTTTATTCGAATAGACTCGAGCCGTTACGTAGACGAACAGTTGGAGGAGGTTTTATATAAATACAACATAGGAGATAGATGTACGGGTGGTTGCCTGGATTCAAGAGCCCTACAGTAATCACTTGCGGTGCATCAACGGAATACCGGGCGGCTTGTACTTTGACAAGGCTTAATGCCCCCAAGTAGATCCGGGACACTACAACCAGCCGGGATCATTTCGAAACCTGGTGATCCAAGAGATACCTGGGAAAGCAACTGCTTTCTTTCCCCAATGGTAGTATGGCGAGACGCTAACTTCAGCGAAGAGAAGGCATTGCCACAAACATGAAGGACGAGTACTTGAAGTGGATTTTTAAAAGAAATTATACAAAAGCTGGAATCTATTCGTCTATTTCTACGCCACAGGCTGAGATCCTTATCCCAATAAAACATAGCGGAATTAAACTGACCGCGAAAACAATAATTGATTAATTTTACTCTGAAACCCCTAACCCTCCAGGTTGACAGGCGGTAGCGATAGTATCAAATTATACAGTGAGTTATTTCTTATTTCATATATGACATTAATATAATACTTGGAAATCATTTTATATATTTAAGATTGAACCTTAGATTACAATTATATGACAACTTAACATAGAATAATAAAGTGAGTTAACATTTACCAACTCGGAATATGAAAGAATATTTAATTCAGAAAACGGAATTACTTGTAAATAACTTAATCATCATTATACACTAGTTTTACACAGAGTTGGGAAATATTACTATTGGCATCGTTTGTTTATGGAATACGCAACACAAAAAAAATATAAATGCATTCATTTGAATTATTATTACTATTAATTACAATTTTTATGAATTATTTCTAAAGACTAGAGCGGAGGATTAAAAGAAAAGAAAATTTACTGACAGGTTAAACAATAGCATTATAAACGACATAAAAACTTACATGTAATTTATTTGATTGATCACATTAAGCTCGGGAGAAAGTTAAAAGTTCGTGTAACACAGTTACTCTTCTTTCTTCATCCGGCTTGGCTTTTCCCGATTGATATTTCCGACGAACGTAGGCGCGCATTTTGAAAGTTATTTGCAAGGCATTGTCAATTTGGAGATTGGAAGCTGGAAACTATGAAGCACAAACAACATGATCAGACAGCGGCACGAAGATTCAATTTGGCAGGACAGAGATCAGCTCCTGTCACTTAGCCCCTCAACATTGCGGTTTACAGGTGAGCTTCTTAACAAAGTTCTAGGAATTACTCTAGCAGCTGCAGTGCTGTCTTAAGACTACTTCTCTCAACCACGTCAAAAGTTAGAATAAGTTTTTCTCTAAGATGGCCACGATTGACCTTTCCGCCTGGTTTTTGTGTTTAAGCTCCTCCTACTTTCTCTAGCTTCCAGCCATCCAGCTTGACCATACAACATTAATTATCCATTCCATTGTCCTTTTTCTTTGATACGCAATTTTTAAATTGACACGGTAATTACAAATCTACATTTCTTATCTAATTTCGAATACAATTTAATTACTCTGTACATTTGTGTAATTTAGATTTTAATTAAAAACACTGATCAAAGGAATGTGACTTTTGATCAGTATTTTTAAACGACTTTGTACAATTTTAAAAAAACTAAAATTCAAACAAATACGCCCGCAATGAACTTTAAATTAAATTGATATAAATCCACAAACCACGCACACACGAATATTATTTCATGGTTTGTGACATTTATATACGGAATCTTACCTATTGATCTACAAAACTTAAAATATATAACTAATTTTTTTATTATGACTGAAAATAGACAAATCTCACTGCGGGCAGATAGTGGTTCGAATTACCGTACTTAAAACACATGAAACGAAGATCGGTTCTTCGATCTGTCTGTTTCAATATATATATATATATATTGTGGCCATCTGAATGGGCACAAGAGTTTAAGATATTTTGTATCCTAAATAAACAGTTATATTATACTAAAAAAAATGAAATAGCCTTAGAATTTTAAAATTTTTTGCTGGAGATTGTTTAAGGTTTAAATATGGATTGCTTATGCAGTTTACTGACCACTTTATAAGTATTTATTAGTATTATTGTGGTTAATGAGGTATTTAATGTAAGGAAGGGGGGTTGTTTATTAATGGAATTGATACATCTTGTTGGAAAGATGCAAAGTTATTCTGTGTTAGTATAATATTATTTGAATGGTTTCAAAATCCTTTATTCATTAATTCTTATCCTTTTGTCAACAGTTAATAGCAGTTTTAATTATATTTAGTTAAGATAGTTCAATATTTAGGTTGTAGTACATGTGTATGCATGTATGACTCTGCATTATGTTTCATTTCATTTTCATCTTTAATAACAGCAAACAATAGTACATTCCAATAAAAACATTTAAATTACAATAGTTAACTTAAATAATTAACAAATATACATATCTTTACAATGATTAATAGATAGTTAGATCAATGAATTATTTTATAAATTGAATAAATTATTAATCATTTTTATTTGATAGTTAATTGATATTCTTTTTTTTTTCAAGTTTGTAAAAGCTATTTATTTTATTATTTGTATTTTTTTTTTGTCTTCATTTAGTTTTAAAAATCAAAGTGATTTTTTTTGAAAAAATTTGTTTTTGCATATGTAATTAGTTAGTTAGCAAGATGCATGGGAGTAACCTTGGAAAAAAGGCTAATGAACTTTGATAGAGTTTTTTAACAAAGATCTCCAGTAGAAAATTGGTTCTTTGTAATGTAATTGTAACCAGTAAACAGTGGTTCATGTATTGTAAAAATTAAAGCCAGTTGCTGAAGTCAAATTGACTTTGAAAAGACTTTAGAGTAAAAACTTCCAAAGGAGCTTCAGAACTTTATTATGGAAAAAATTAATTAAAAAATGCAATTCTAAGGTTTTAAAAAGGTGTGTCAGCTTGATTTACTCTCTTTGATTTAAACATTTCTGAATTAATACTTTATAGCTATTACTCTTTTAAAAATGTGTGTTAATAATGTCCAGTCTACATTATTTCACTTAATTGCCATTTTAAATAAGAATGGTTTACATAAATATTATTGTTGTATCATTAAGCAATGTGTTTTATATATATATATATATATATATATATATATATATATATATATATATATATATATATATATATATATATATATATATATATATATATATATATATATATATATATATATATATGGGAAATGCATGCAGAACTGTTCTATAGAATATATTTTAGTTTCTCACTATTTTTTGTGTAGTGTTTTTTTGTGAAGATTATACATAGACTTAAGGATATGTCTATTATGATAGATCATACTATGTTTAAGTTCATCGTAAGGAGATAACTTTATTCATTTATTTGATATTTATGGAAGTAATACATATTTTTTTTTAAAAATAATACATATTTTTAAATTGAGGAAATAAAAATGTAAGCTACTTCTGTTTAAATTGAATAAAAGGACAGAAATGCGGGTAATTTTTGTTCTCTTCAATAAGGACATAATATAAAACAAAGCATTATTAATTATGGAATTACTAAGGACAATTTAAAGTGTTGAATGCTATTCAGAAAATACTAAGGATAATTGTATATTTAGTCCAGAATTACAACGGACAAGTTGGTATATTTTCAGTATAATAAATGAGAAATTAACTGCTTGTGTGTGATTTGGTACCTCAAATAGATATGCTATGAACACTGAAAGGTGCTGGGCATATTTAAGTAATGCTTATATTTTTTAAGTTATACTGCAGAAGTGCATTTTAGTTTAAATTCAGTTTGGAATGTGTCCCATATTGTTTCGTAAACCTGGAACCGAGCTTTGCGAGTGGACTTTAATTTTAGGTTATAAACTAATAACCTTTGTGTCTTTATTTTTTTTTGCTTGTCATAATTAATGTATGTGATAGGTAGATAGGCTTTATTTATTATTATGTTATTTATAATTTGGGTATGTTGACCATCAAGAACGTTTCTGAAGCGTATTTAAACGAGGAGTATGCCGGTAAAAATTGATTGTGTTTAAATAGGTCTTATTGTTTCCTTATGAAGGTGAAATAAATATTTTTTTAAATATACTATTAGAAAGGTTTACATTTATTTTGTATACTTTATTATCTCAAAGTGAAAATTTTGTTCTTTGTTTAAATCAACGAACTTATAATAGAAATATTTTTATATTGGACTATTTCCATCATCTAATATGTGTGTTGAATGTCTTTAGAAAAGTTTAATTTTTAGTTAAATATTCCAAATGCATTCAACTGTTAGTAATATCACAGCAAACATGTTAGTATATGCACCAACTGTTAGTAATATCACAGCAAACAAATGTTAATAATATCACAGCAAACAGGTTAGTATATGCACTAACTGTTAGTAATATCACAGCAAACAGGTTAGTATATACACAACGTTTCGAGAGGTATTTTTCTCCCCTCTTCTTCAGGTGTTGCTGGCCTGACCAGTGACAGTACTAGCATGGGATTCGAACCTGGGTCCTTAGATTCTTGATTATTGAAATTTAAGGTAGTTGGTTAGAGCGTTACCTTAAATTTCAATAATCAAGAATCTAAGGACCCAGGTTCGAATCCCATGCTAGTACTGTCACTGGTCAGGCCAGCAACACCTGAAGAAGAGGGGAGAAAAATACCTCTCGAAACGTTGTGTATATACTAACCTGTTTGCTGTGATATTACTAACAGTTAGTGCATATACTAACCTGTTTGCTGTGATATTATTAACATTTGTTTGCTGTGATATTACTAACAGTTGGTGCATATACTAACCTGTTTGCTGTGATATTACTAACAGTTGAATGCATTTGGAATATTTAACTAAAAATTAAACTTTTCTAAAGACATTCAACACACATATTAGATGATGGAAATAGTCCAATATAAAAATACAGCTAGAACACCATCATCACAAACCTTCAGAAAAACACTATAATAGAACTAGTTTGTTAGATATGAAAAAAGTTTGTTCGTTAGAACCGTTAAATTTTAAAAAGTAACCTAAAGTTTATTAAATTAAAAGTTATGCCTTAATGCAATATTTAATTATCATGTTACCTGCTTAGTGTGTAATTTAGAGTTAATATTATATATACTTTTTATTTGTGGGTGTGTGTTTGTTTTGCACAATTATAATATTTGTTTGATAAAGTATAGTTTGTGAATAAATTTATGCATAAATTTCATGCACTGTCATATTCTACTAAGTTGAATGGATTGGTATATTATCTGTATGTATTTATCTGCCAGCGTGTATTTATAATGTTCAATATTTAGAGAAGCTATGAGAATAGAAAGAAATCTTTGCATTATAATGTCTGTAGGAATAAAAGATCTTGCTTATTTAGTATAAGTTAATAATTTTCCATGAGTAGAGCCTAGTTTATTTTATATGCGTATGATTAATGATATTTTTTGAAGTGATGTTCTTAGTGCCCTGGTGAAGAGGAATTAAATCCCCACCAAAATGTATTTAGAAGTAAATGAGTTATTGTTGAAATATGATTAAATGATGTTTAGGAAGTTATGTGACGTTTTCATTGGATTCTTGGTAATGAATTATTGTAGAAGTGTTCGGTAAGAGTTATCTGCTCCTCATGTACATTTCCCTTATAATGTATAGTATATATACTCATAAAAATATAGCTTTGTGTTAATTAATATGTGGCTAGATAAATTGTTAGATTAACTCTTGATGTAATATTAGGGTCATATTTTTATTGATGAATTACGACATTATTCGAAATAAAATAATTGTATGATATTTTCTTAAAGAATGGAGAGTTTATAGAAAAGATTGTTTTACATTATTGCTGCTTGAATGTGCACACACACGCGTAATATAAATAATATCACGCGTATATAAAGTATAGAATTATTGAAATTAAAATGAGAAATAAATGCTTTTGAAATATACTACATTCATTTAATAGAAGTATAAAGTATTAAGATTAAAACGGGAAATAAATATTTTAAATACAGTGTATTTATTTAAATAATGTTACAAATCATCAAATCATCAGAATAAACATGATTTTGTGCTATAAATGAAAGGTATACGTAATTGAAAGTGATTATTAGTCAATTAGAGAAAGTTGCTTTCCTGAAAGCCAAATATAAGTAATTTGATTTATTTGGTTAATCAAGAGTAATATCCTCTCAAAAGTATTTTTTGTGCTAATAATATAGCATGTTATTTATTTATTGTCATATAGATGAAACATGTAGGCAAAGCCTGTGTTCGAAGTCAGGATATTTAAACTTGGTTATTAATTTGCTTTGATAGTAGGGATAATCCCAAACTGATGCTAAAAATAAAATAAAAATATTTGATAATCTAAATATATGTAAAACAAATAGTCCATTTGTAAATATTATGTTAAACCAAGTTTATTTGTTATAATAAATGATTTGTTTAGTTATTTAAAATCTTAAGAACTGTGTCTTGAGTTATTTTTGTGTACATTCGTATTTCCATTTCCACAACTCCACATTTCATAAATCTATTATAAAACAGATATATTATTTTAGGGTTATAATATTAAATTTGCTACTGTCTGACAATATTGTATTTTTTAATCCAAACATTATAAAGAGTATTTGCCACTTGATAAACGTATTAGAAAGGTTGCCAGGTCAGTATATTTGTGAGATGATGATATGAGATTAAAATACCCTATCTCTGTCATTATCTTATTATTGAAACACAATAAAATATTTAGTCAATTTGTTTCCTTATATTTTATCATACTTTATAATTATAACTTATGGGCCAATGTAGTTTATTTAATTCAACTGTGTTTGTTAAATTCCCTGAGATCTTATTGTTTATTTCTTGATTGGCATTAAAGTAGATTTTTAGATTATAACATGCCAAGTCATAGAATTGTTAAGAGTATAATTATAGCAAGCTGATATATGTTATACTTGGATGAAGGAAGAAATTAAGTTTAAAGTATATTTTTAATAGACTGTACTAAGTAAACTGATTCTTTATTATACAATTAATTAACAAAGGAATTCACATTATATTAAATATTTTATAATATTTCTTCTTTTATTCATTTGTTATCATATCTTATGAACTGCATATAGCCTCCCACTGAGCTGAGCTGAACATAAACTTAAATATAGAGTCTCAGTAATAATTTTATATTATATCTTTTGTTATATTGTTCTATTCATTAATAGAACTGGCGCCTGGGCATTTCGCTCATGTAATGTATATGAGCGGTGATGGGAGTGTAGGTTATAATATATATATGTAAAGAAATGGAGTAAAACACCTTACTTCAGGCTATGAATTGAAAGCACAAATTATCAAGATTAGAATAAAATGACCTATTCCCGGAGTATCTCTGGTGTTCATAAGTATTTGTTTATCAACATTATCAGCTAGATGGAATATGACACTTAGTATTTATTAAAGCAATAATAAGTTATATAAGACTGGAGACAGATTCTCTCTTCTAACATTTTGTTTATAATAATGAAATAAGATTTAACATGTAAACATTAAATTAAATAATCAAGACAGAAGCTCTCTGTTAATACCTTGATTATAATAATTAAATAAGATTTAATATGTCAACATTAAATTAAACATACCACAAAATAGAAGTAAAAAAAGTATGTTGACAAAAGTATACTTATAAACACTGGAACCTCAAGAATAAGTGGATTCTTTGTATTTTTGATCATTTGTCCAATATTTAGAATATTTTTAATTCATAGCCTAATTAAAAGAATTTGCTCCCTTTGTTTACATATACATTGAGCTATATTTAACTTCATGTTTACATATTAAATCTGATTTAATTATTATATGCAAGGTGTTGAAAGAGAGATTCTTTTATAGACTTATATAATAAATTATTAGTTTAATAATTATTAACTGTTCATATTTTAAATATAAACAAAGTTTACAACAAATAAGATTACTTTTCTTTTTTTTAAATTTGATCAATTTTATATTTATCATGAGCTTACTTTTTTTATACAACTGGTCTTTATATCTGTAATAATAATGTATACAATAATTACAAGACAAAACATATAATATTAAATATTAATAAAAATCACCACATAGATTTCCTGTTTCACAAAACTTTTTATTTCATATTCCTTCTTGTGAAACTAAGAGAATGAAATCGTGATTGCAATTATTCAAAATCTGTGGCATTGTGTGATTGATAAATATTCTTTCCCATATGAAGTATATTTCACATTTATTTATTAGTTTAAATTATAATCCTAATGCATTACTTGATCTGAGAACAATTTTAGTTTTCAAACCATTAACTCCAACACTTTGTTATTCTGGAAATTAAGAAAAACTTTGAAGATAAATATTGATTTGTGTCTTCCTCATGGCACATGGATATTATACACTTTATAGATTAATGGTACTATTTAATAATTAACACATTAGAAATCCAATTCCCAATATCATTAACTCAATAATTAATATAGCAAAATTTAAGTTGACATTGGATTAACTTTTAATGACATTCTATAACTCAGTTTAATAAATATTTCAACTCCACTTATTATTAGAAATTACAAGATGGAATATCCAGACCTATTCTAACATAAGTTTTAAAAAAAAATGCTGAGAATACTTTATATTAAAGGTCTAAATAAATAATTTATAAACTTTTATAAATTAATACCTTCATTTATATTATTTTATTAGGTATGTATAAGTTATTACTGTAGTTTAACCTTTTTTTGTTGTTGATTATTTTATTGGCCGAGTGAGGTAAAAGTCTAAACTTTTAATTGGTCAATTCACAAACTCAAGAATCAAAATATATTCATCTTTTAATATTGTATTCACTTTAGTTTCATTTGTAAAAAGTGTATTAATACTTTGTCAGGTTATGAAAGTGAACGAAAGTTTTTCCAATAATAATTTTTTATTTATAATTATAAAATTATTTGATAGTGGCAATTCTAAAATGAATGTTACTCACCAACCAAAAAGTTTTGCTGACATCAGTGATTTCTTTCCCAATTTTATGTTGCAGGAAAGTAAATAATTTTTGCTAAAGTCTTAACTATTTTTCTAAAATAATTTCATTTTTAACATATTTTATCAAAATCATTTATAATTTGCCAAAAAATATTTTTAAAATGGTCTAAAACATTCATTTATAATTTTTGAAATGAAAGAAAAGAAATTTAGTTATTGACAACCATTTTCTTTGCTGTTGAAATTTAACAGCCAATCGATTCAAAAAAAGACAGCCTTTTTCCTTTGTTAGACCTTGGACCACCAGTTTTATTGATATTTACTTGTAAAATAATTCAAGAGAGGGCAGCATTTTATGGAACTTTTTACAACCTTTCAAATGACGGGAAAATATTTACCGTAGCATTAAAAATAATGTGATTTGAATGATGGGAAGCCAATTTCAAACCGTCATGTTTTTAGCCATAACTAGCAAAAAGTTGGTTAAATTAATAAATATTTCAATTCCACTTATTATTGGAAATTACAATATGGCATATCCAGCCTTGTCCTAACATAACTTTTAAAGGCAATGCTAAGAATACTTCATATTAAAAGTCTAAATAAATATTTTATATACTTTTATAAATTAGTATCTTTATATATATTATTTTATTAGGTAGGTATAAATTATTACTGTACTTTTATTTAATTGCAATATAACATTTTTACTTTTTTTAAAAAAATATTTTCTCCACATAATCAAATTAATATCGCATAATAAAATTACAATAGTTGTAGTTAGCTTTAATAAAATATTTCACATTAGTTTATACATGTTGTGAATGCCTTATAAATTCAAAAACAGCAATAAAAGACACTAAATATCTCCTATCATAGTTATGCTTATTTTTAAATTTATTCTGACGGAAAGTACAAAATAATTTGCTCTTCTTTCTTCTTGCCATCCCAAATATGTCATAATTAATTTTATAATGCACATAGTAAATATAATAATTAAAACAGTTATGAAATAAAAAGTAAAATTTCATGCTTACAAACTTCTTAGTTTATTTAAATTTAAATATCCATTTGGCAATTTTTCTTCCAATATGTCTATCAGTTTTAATTGTGAACCTTTTATAATTATTGATTGACAATAGCAATGTGTTTTATATATGTAGGTCAAATGGAGTTCCTACCTCATTATATGCTAGTTAAATTACAATACAATTCCATTTTTAATTCAATTCAATTTTAATTTTACTTATTAATGATTTTCAGTTCTTAATTCAGTTATACCATTTTGGTCTTTCCATATTCTTGGTCTCCAGTTCTCCCCCTAAAAATTCTATGTCAGCCTATTTATAAAATTTTAATACAGAGCATCATTGTACAAATTACAGACCAGTTGAATTATAGTATGTACATATATTAACATACAATTAATAATTCTCCATCTAAAAGCATAAGTGTTAACTAATTAAGCTGTTTAAACTATTTTAAATTGCAATAAAAATATGATTGAGAATTAATTATAAAGATTAATTTACAATAGCTATAATTTTATGTTTTTTATCATTAAATAATGATAAAATACTAAATATTTCTATACTTTTAATTTGATTATAACATTAATAAGTTATTATATTGATATTATTGAAATTAGTCCATCTGACAGACTGCATATAAAAAGTCTCATACGAATCTGGCTGAGGGTCTAGCACATCTCTTGGACAGCCCAATTCTTTTCCACTTTCAGGAGATTTATTGATTAAATTTACTTATTTTTGTAATATAGTTTAGCAATCATGATAACACACAACTGATGTAAAACACCTATTTAATGTTGAATAGTTATTATCAATTAAAATTTAAAATTTTATAAAATTGACCATTTACATAGGGCTTGACAAACATCGAGCCCAACCATAAGGTTACAATATATATATATATATATATATATATATATTGTAACCTTATGGTTATATATATATATATATATATATATATATATATATATATATATATATATATATAAGTACTTCTGGTAAAGAGTATATTATTTAATTTTGAATACTGTGTTAAATATATTTGTTTGAATTATTATTATCTGATTTAAAAATACAGACATTT
This sequence comes from Epiperipatus broadwayi, assembly GCA_028023455.1. Lineage (NCBI taxonomy): Eukaryota > Metazoa > Onychophora > Udeonychophora > Euonychophora > Peripatidae > Epiperipatus > Epiperipatus broadwayi. The sequence continues at coordinate 515,003 of JAQFVV010000337.1, read as the reverse complement.
AATGGTTGTAGTTATATATATATATATATATATATATATATATATATATAACTACCAACCATATATATATATATATATATATATATATGGTTGGTAGTTTGATAATAGACAAATAATGGATAATGAAAAAAAATTTTAATACTGTAAAGAGTTAATTATTTTTTACTTATAATAATGTGTCATATTTTAGAAGATAAATAATGAGAGTTTACCTCTTACATTTATTTTATTTTATTTTTTGCAATTAGTTTTATCTTTGTGTTATTATATCCATATTAGGATTTTAATTAATTAATGAAGGTTAATATCTTTATTTAATTAAAATTTGAGAGCATAAATTTTTAAAGAGCATGGGTGTTTATGAGTAAACGTTTATCAAATTTAGTACATTTCTCTTGCTCTATAAATAGAATTGTAAATAGGTTTAATCTGACAAATAAAAGTTTATCAATTTCATAGAAAAAGTTTATAAATTTTGTCATATTTTCTTGCTGTGCTCATGCTGCCATCATGAATTCTCCTTTAACACTTGTTAAATATAAAAATTCTAAAAATTTATCAATGCCATTGTTATAACTGTTCTAAATTGTCATTATTCAAATGAGAAATTAAATAATTAGTACAAACACAATTCAGTTAATTTTCATTTTAAAAACATTTCCAATTCTGTAATTGGTCATTTTTTTTTGGATTTTTATTATTTCATTCAAAAATAGTTATAAAGTCATGTTTTTTTACATTGCAAATTACTATTTTTAAAAAACTCTTAAAGCAAAAATTTATATGCTAGGAAAATTCTAGACAAAATAAAAAAGAAAATCATTAAAAATTCTTCAAGATTGATACAATAACTGTTGAGTTATAAAGTCACACAAATAAACTTTCACATTTATATAGTATTATAGATATTTTTAAATATGTATCTATAATTTTATTTTTACTAAAGTAGTCTTAGAACTCAGTTGAAAAGTTTATAATTAAAAATATTCACTAGTGTAGCATGTAATTTTATAAATGCACAAACATCTTTCTAAAATGTAAATTTGAAAGTTCACATTAACAAATAATTAGCTAAAAAATTGAAATTATATTATTTTATTTATTTTAAGCTTAATAGATTAATATTAGTCAACAGTTTGTCCATCTTTTTTTTATAAAAACTGATAAAGAAACAGATCTTAGTCCATAAATCTTAAGTGCTAAAAGATTTAGCATTTTCTCGTCCATAAATTTTTTATCCATGTTTTTTTTTCTCTTCTAACTATAAATATCTACATATTACTCAATCATATCATAAGCATGATATAAATTTATGTAGATACAAATAATTAAAATATATTTTTATTTCATTATTATATTAATGAATTCTTATCTAGAATCATTAAATATCTAATATAGAGAATACATGAATAAATATCTTAATCCAAAGCTATAGAAAAAAAATGTTGTTTTATTACAAAAACAAAAGTTTCAAAACATTCCAAAAAAAAGTTTCAAATTAATATCTCTTCTTTCCGCAAATTAAGTTAAAATTTTGTTTTAAAAAGGTTCAATGTTATTAGACAAATTGCAATGCTTGATTTATGTGAAAACGTTTTTAAAACCTATTATCACCAATAACTAGATAGAAATAAACTATTTATCGTAAATAATTAATAAGTTATGTGTCATTTTAGCAAAAATAATTAATTAATACTATAAACTAAAAAGCACTCTTTTTATTTTATGAAAATTTACAATATATATATATATATAATTAATCAGAATTTTTTTAAATATCAATTCTTTAACATTTTTCTAATTTTTTACATGAATCTTATATATATATACAAATCATTATATATATATCAAAATACAGTAAAATTTACATAAATTATATTATTTTTACATAAATTATATTATTTTTTGAACTATGGGTTTTGTTAAAAGTTGTCTCGTTTTGATTATTCAATGTTCTATAGTTGATAAAGACTACAAAATGTATAGTCGAAAGTACTTCTAAAAATAATATAATTTATGTAATTTTACTATATTTTAATATATATATATATTGATTTGTATATTACATATATTGTGGTACGAATACAGATATCAAACTTAATATATATATATACTAGCTATTAAATGTATATGTTATGATCTATTATATCACTATAAATAAATGTTTTAGAATATATATATATATATATATATATATTCTAAAACATTTAAAATAAAAATAATACTTAACTATATACTAGCTATTAAATGTATATGTTATGATCTCATTACTGCCATGCATATATTATTTGTCACTTTCCTATTATAAATAATAGTGAAATTTATGTTAAATGTTTTATGCCGTTGTACTAGTGATTAGAGTAATGGACTACTGGCAAGATAATGTTTCTAAATCAGTTTATATTAGCTAATTTTAAAAATTCTAGGGTTCTGGAATCACCACCTCACATGTCAGAATTGAGGACTTTTATTTTTTTAGCTTTTGTATACCTGTATTATTTTTCCTTCCACCTCTCTTAAGAATTTTTATTAAATATATTTTGATAATTTTTATGGATATTTAGAGTTAATTAATGTTTTCTGGACATGTCATAAAAATTTTAAAACCATTATTGAGGCTAAAAATAAACACAAATAAATAATTCGTTTAAATTGTCTTATATTTTTAAAATAAAAAATATTTTCCTATATAATTCTGTAATAATTTAAAGTATTTAAATAATGATAATATTACTATTTTAAATTATTTTATGTCTATATAACATTCAGAATTGTTACAACAAATAATCAAGGATTGAATATTTAAAGTTATTCACTTATATTATTAATAATAATTATATAGTTTGCTATTCAAAAGATTATACTTAGAATATTTAAAACTTGTTTATTTTTTGGTTCCGGAACCAAAACAGAATATGTTAAATTGTTGAAAATTCTCATTATTTCAAAAAAGAATATATATATATGAAAAACAAAAAAACACAAGTTAAAAACTTGCATACACTTGTATTTATGACAATAGATGGCGTTATACCAAAAACACCTTCAAGCGTTTGTTTACATAAACGTCAGAGCGAGTATTTCACTATCTCTAACCTAATTTCCACCTTCATATCATGATTTCAAGCTATTTGCTATCATCAGTGAAGGACATGATTAAGAAACTAGATCTAAAACACAAACTCTGAGCATTTAAGAAATAGTTTCTATTCAGCTTGCGAGCGTGAATCTTTTAGACACGTAATGTCTTCAAACTCAGCATCACATGCCAGATAGCTACATGGGTCTGATATCAATTCAGCATCACCACATAGTAGAAGTCTCTGCAATATATATCATTGCAAGAAAGACCTCAAAGGTACATTTATGAAAAACAAAAAACACAAGTTAAAAACTTGCATATGCTTGTATTTATGACAATAGATGGCGTTATACCAAAAATACCTTCAAGCGTTTGTTTACATAAACGTCAGAGTGAGTATTTCACTATCTCTAACCTAATTTCCACCTTCATATCATGATTTCAAGCTATTTGCTATCGTCAGTGAAGGACAGGATTAAGAAACTAGATCTAAAACACAAACTCTGAGCGTTTAAGAAACAGTTTCTATTCAGCTTGCGAGCGTGAATCTTTTAGACATGTAATGTCTTCAAACTCAGCATCGCATGCCAGATAGCTACATGGGTCTGATATCAGTTCAGCATCACCACATAGTAGAAGTCTCTGCAATATATATATATATATATATATATATATATATATTGCATATATATATATATATATATATATATATATATATATATATATATATATATATATATGCAAGAAAGACCTCAAAGGTACATTTATGAAAAACAAAAAAGACAAGTTAAAAACTTGCATACACTTGTATTTATGACAATAGATGGCGTTATACCAAAAACACCTTCAAGCGTTTGTTTACATAAACATCAGAGCGAGTATTTCACTATCTCTAACCAATTTCCACCTTCGTATCATGATTTCAAGCTATTTTCTAGCATCAGTGAAGGACAGGATTAAGAAACTAGATCTAAAACACAAACTCTGATCGTTTATGAAACAGTTTCTATTCAGCTTGCGAGCGTGAATCTTTTAAACACATAATGTCTTCAAACTCAGCATCGCATGCCAGATAGCTAAATGGGTCTGATATCAGTTCAGCATCACCACATAGTAGAAGTCTCTGCAATATATATCATTGCAAGAAAGACCTCAAAGGTACATTTATGAAAAACAAAAAACACAAGTTAAAAACTTGCATACGCTTGTATTTTTTTGTTTTTCATAAATGTACCTTTGAGGTCTTTCTTGCAATGATATATATTGCAGAGACTTCTACTATGTGTTGATGCTGAACTGATATCAGACCCATGTAGCTATCTGGCATGCACTGCTGAGTTTGAAGACATTACGTGTCTAAAAGATTCACGCTCGCAAGCTGAATAGAAACTGTTTCTTAAACGCTCAGAGTTTGTGTTTTAGATCTAGTTTCTTAATCCTGTCCTTCACTGACGATAGCAAATAGCTTGAAATCATGATATGAAGGTGGAAATTAGATTAGAGATAGTGAAATACTCGCTCTGACGTTTATGTAAACAAACACTTGAAGGTGTTTTTGGTATAACACCATCTATTGTCATAAATACAAGCGTATGCAAGTTTTTAACTTGTGTTTTTTGTTTTTCATAAATGTACCTTTGAGGTCTTTCTTGCCATGATATATATTGCAGAGACTTCTACTATGTGGTGATGCTGAACTGATATCAGACCCATGTAGGTATCTGGCATGCGATGCTGAGTTTGAAGACATTACGTGTTTAAAAGATTCACGCTCGCAAGCTGAATAGAAAATGTTTCTTAAATGCTCAGAGTTTGTGTTTTAGATCTAGTTTCTTAATCCTGTCCTTCACTGACGATAGCAAATACCTTGAAATCATGATATGAATGTGGAAATTAGGTTAGAGATAGTGAAATACTCGCTCTGATGTTTATGTAAACAAACGCTTGAAGGTGTTTTTTGGTATAACGCCATCTATTGTCATATATATATATATATATATAGATATATATATATATATATATATAGAGAGAGAGAGAGGGAGAGAGAGAGAAAACTACTAGATATTTTTATGTATGCCCAAACTTTCATTACTAAGTAAACGAAGAGTCGTCAATAATAATCATCATTGAGTAAAATTATAGTCAGTTATTAATTTACTTAATATTATTAATTCTAAATTTTAAATAAAAAATAAATTTAGATTATAATAATTATAATAAAACAAACTTATCATATAAAACATAGATAAAAACAAACTTTCAAAATAATGTGCATTGAAATATTATAGAGTGGATTATTAAAAAAAAGATGTATTTATTTTATAAAACTGAACATTAATATATAAAAAGATAGTTTAATTTTGGTTTTCCAAATTAAGAGTTAAAAAATCGTTATTCATAAAACTTGTGGATAGATTAATAAAATATCTGTTGAATACAGTCATTTATAAATACCCAAATAAATGGACTGATTATAACTGAATTCTGCATTATTTTTGTGACTCAATAGATTAATGTTATGCAATAGTTTTATAACTTATATTTGAAATAAATGTTAACTAAATAAAAAGTGTTACTAGTTTAGTAGATTATCTACCATAATCGTTTTCTAAAGTCTAAGATGCATTTTTTAAATAAAAGTCTAGTCGATAAAAAAAATCATAACATGCAGTGAATATATTTATTTATACAAATATAATTACAAAATAATTATAAAACTATCAATAATAAATTATTACATATTATTATCTTCAGATGAGTTGGTCAATATATTTCTGATTTAATTCAAGATAATTGAAAATTGAGTAAAAGTATGCACACCATAGGTACATTTGCTATTCATTTGTAATTACATTTTACAAATAAATACTTTTATCCTAGAATATAATTTAAATTTTCATTGATAATTTTATTATTGTTTTATATTTATATCTGTAGAAATAAATATATTCACTATATATTATAATTTAATTAATACATTTGTCTCTCATTTGAATAATATGCTGTTCAAAAGTAGAAAATGACTATAGTAATTCGCATCCTAAATTTGCATTTAATAATATTCTTATTTTTAATAACACCTTTCTGTGGCACTTACACAGGAAAACATTCAGAAAATATCTGTCCCAGAATTTTCCAAGTTATTGTAACTAACCATGTGATGTTGAAGTAGTGACAATAAGATAGATTGAATATGTTGCAGCATCAAACCAGGAAACTAAATTGAATGTCTTTTTATCTGGAAATACATCTAGATACATATAATTATATGTCTACTACTTTGTCACTGCAATAAACATATAGAACAAAAACTAGATATGTAAATTTGTATCTGACCATTCAATCTAGAACATTTTCAAAATAGTTGATAATTAACACAATACGTGCAAACTTATTGGAAATTTATAATTAATTAAAATTTTATTTTGTGTTACTTTTAATACCTTGTCTTATTCGTTTTGTTTCTGTTCTATTTATTTATTAGTATTTTTACCTAAATAGGTATGCATTTCTCTTTTTTAATGTTTAGTTTTTTTTTTTTAGATTTTCGGTCTTTATAAAAGTTGGTCTTCATAGAATATTATAAAGTTTTCTTTAATCAACAAATTATGTTTTTATAGAATTTTACCAATTTTCGCTTTTTTTTTGTTGATTTTATTATTATTAATACCATAATTTTATAATATAGCAGTAATTATTAAGATTATATATATATATATATATATATATATATATATATATATATATATATATATATATATATATATATATAAACCTAAAGAAAGGTTTCTAAATCTAACGACCTATTTGACGTTATGAAAAACTATATCTATTTCTTTTAAAAGGATTCATTCGACAGACATTTTCTAATAGATATGGTAGTGATAATTAAGGTTAATTTTTAGCCAATTCTTTTATTTTTTTTAAGAACATTAAAAAATTTATCACTATGTATTAGTAACTATTATTCATGATTAATTAGGCCTTGATTACATTATGTCAGTACTTTTCAGTATAGAATCCTATTATCAAAATAAAAGATCATATATATTCACAGAATTATGTTAGTTTTGTTTAGTGATTTGTTCTTTTCAAGGTATATATTTTTATTTTAATAGATGCTTTATAATGATATTAAAATCCATACTACATTTAAAATATCAAATCATTGTCAATTAATTATACATTAAATGAAATAATATTTTGAAAGTAAATTAGTGTTAAGTTAAGCTTTATGTAATTTTAAAATGCTAAATTATTTACATTATTCTGAAATAATGTTTACAACAAAACAATGGAGAATTGACTTCTAAGAACAATATAATTGATTTCGATGACTATAGCGAATCTATATATATATATATATTGAGAGAAAGGCAGTAATGATGAAAAGGACGATAAACCAAAATCTACTACATTCTCCAACGTGTACACTATTTACATTTCAAATTATTTAAATATAAAGGAATTATTTCTATAGAGACGAGATTCTTTAAAACAAAGAAAAGTTCGTTATATATATATATACAAAGAAAAGTTCGTTATATATATATATGTGAGTGTGTGTGTGTGTGTGTGTGACACAGCTAGATGTGATATTTTTCAAATGTCAATGATCTCATATTGCAAAAATATTTTTAAGAAAGTTAATATTTTATCTACATTAATGAAATTGCTTATCTTGTGCGCGATAAAAATTTAAAGAAAAAGAAAGCATTTTATATTTGTAATTTTAGAATTAATTGTTCAAAAGTTTCACAGCGTCTCAAACTTCCGTTTTTATTTAATGTTATCTAACAGCATCTTATAAATGAGTGTTTGATTATTACTTAAATTAAAAGTTATATATATAATTTTTATTTTAGCTTTACTGTTTATCTGTAGTAACTTTCTAAACGTTATGTTAGTATGCTTGGCAGAAGCAGATTATTTTTCTTTCATCAATCATTTGTTTTGTTAAGTCTACTTTGGGTGCGGAGCACCATAACCATAGTTGTATTATTTTGTTTGATTTACTGATTTAATAGTGTTTCTTTATTATTCTCAATATATAAATAGATCATGTATGCATTCCACAGTGTGGTAATTAGATGTTATTCTATCTTTTCTCTATAAGATTATTATTTGTAATGTACAATGCATTCTTTCCTTTCCATTTTTTATGTTCATATTTCAAATGCACTAGTTTGACTATCATAGATCAATTCTATTTGCATGCTCTTTTTTGTGATCTAAAATAATGATACATATTGAAGGTTTCTTTGAGCGCGTGTGTATATGCACTTTCGCTTTGCTATTCTACATAACACATCGCTGTTGCATCCTGAACCAATTTAGACTATTTGCAAGATGCCTATAGATATTAATTAAAATTATCCATAGCAGGAAATATTATGTTTTGGCATTTAGTATAAAATATAATACCCCATTGAAATATTAAATGTCATGGAAAGTCTTTACATGTTTTATTATGTGTCTTATAATCTAACGAATTTTTTTAGATGATTATTTGTTTATTGATATTTAAATATCTAAGCAAATATTTGGTCCTGCTGCTATTTGGAAAAAAACATCTTAAACTGAACCTAAAATAATTTCCAACTTTTGACCAAGTTTCACTCCCTGGTCAATGTATCTTGAAGATTTTAAAATTAATTATTATATTATATACCTCTTATCCTTTATGTATTTATATTTTTATAAGTGTATATGTTTATTGTTCTCAAGTATGCTTATACTGCTTTTTTATATAATATTACAGTAAAATGATAAAATACAATTGGTGTGCTGGTATTAACATTCCATGGCAAAAAAAATGCCTGAAAATAAAAATCACATTACAAATATACATATAATTGTTCTCTCTATGATTACACAAATGCATTGACTTGGGTTCAAAATCTTTTTTCTTTTAATCTGGCTCCTAATTGCATACCAATAATTGTTTCATTTTTGAATCTTAAGTCTCCATTGATAAATATCAAAGCTAGAATCTGGTCAACTAGAATTTAATGTGAAGTATAGTGTGAGAAATTAAACTCAAGTATTTTATAATGAATGATAATTCAAAAATCCTAGTAAGCTCAAATCTGAATGATTCAATTGTTATAAATATATTTTGTGCCATATCATCAAATTATCTACATAATAACAAACTGTATACAAATATGCATTGATGAATGATACTATTTCACACAAGTAAGCTGTAATAGCACTATCGTATTTGATATTTTAGGTGGCATAATGGTGCTGCAATCATTACTTTTCTATGTTGCTTTAAAGCATTGTATGTGTTAAATTACGGTCTGTGACATTTTTTATGATACTTTCCAAGAAGCTTCCATTTTTAATGTATAAATTTTTAAAAAATTCCAAAAGATAGCAGTACATGACCTGTATGGATCTTTGTCTATGAGTGACAGTGCATTCTTGTGTTCTGATAAAGCTATGAAAGATGTGATTTGTGATTGGCTAATGCTTTAGATTCATTTCCTCTATGGTTAAATTCCACAAAAAAACATGATTTTCAGTAATTGTTAATGACTATGGTGAAATATTTTTAAAAGACATTATTAAGCTAAAACTATGTCACTAGGGGGCTTTGTCTTTGAAAACATTTTATTTTTAAAAAAGCAGTTTTTAAAGAGTATATTAATATGTTATGAAAACTGGTAATTACCATAGAAAAGCCAGTACAGGCTAAAAAGAAAATTGTTTTTTTTTTAATTGGAAGTGAAATATTTTAATAACAATTAATAATTTTTAATTTGTAGATTTTTTTATTTTTTTGATGATAACTAATTCTAAATATATCATTTTTAATAACATAACATTTTAATATCTAACATTTTGTTCTCTTAACTTTTTTGAATAAACATGTGAAGCCAATAACAATGTTTTCCTTTGTTATTGGTAAGACCTTCAATTAACTACTTATTTTCATAATTTTAAAATATTAATTTTTCATATTTTAGAATGTTAATTATTAGAAGACTTAAATATTTATAATATAGTCTATAAATGATTGTTGTAATATAAGTAAAAAATATTTAATTGCACAAAAAAATCAAGCATGGCATTATAGCAAAAATATTTATCTCTAGAGTCTATTCAAAAAAATTGGGGATCTTGGTGATACTGAAAGTTTTGTTAAATGTAAAGAATATTTTAGTCAAATGCATTTTTAATTTGGTACACCATAATTATGAATATTAGCTAAAATAATATCTACATTTAACAATTCATTTTTATTACATCAATTGTGCTGTATATAATTATACTATGCAAAAATAATGAAGTTTCAGCAATTATAGGTATAATATGTTAAACAAAGATTCATCAACCTCAACTACAGGCAGTCATCAAAAATATCAATTGTAGTCTGGCAAGCTGGAAATTAAAATAAGCATTTTTAGTTATGTAAAAACATATGGTTTACATCGAAAGATTTTTTTCTGCTTTAGTGACTGTATACAGAGTTAAATATGTATAATTTATTGACTGATTTACCTTTTATTGTTGCGTTAATGAATAACACAAGGAGGAGAAAACAATATTTTTTTATCTATTTTTACCAGTAAATTTAAAAACAGTATTTTTATTTTGTCATTCTATTTTTGAACTTTTTCAACTTTTATTTTTACTTTGTTATACCATGTATTATGTTAATATACAATTTCCTCATTTTTTATTAGATTATTTTCATTGGAATGATGGTTAAAGTGTTCTGTATTAGAAAGTGTACATTTCAGTCTTAGTATGTTTTAATTTTAATAGTAGAAAAAATATATATAGACTAGAAGCTTTCTCACAATAATGTAGGTAAAACCATCTTTTTGATTATGAACCAACTGCAGGTCAGACATATCTAAAATTCTTTTGCAGAAGAATAGTAAATAGTCCGTACCTAGAAGACATATTATTTTTTTTGTTGGTGAATATTTTAGTTATTCCGTGCTGCTTTGCTTTGTATCTAGAGATAGATAATATACCAATTATTAAACAATATTGAATGATTAACTGCATTGGCTGTGTCATATATGTGGAAAAAAAAACATAATCCTTTTGAAAACAACTATACTTGTTCTGGATTGAAAGTCCATACTTCAAACATTGTGAGTGCACTTTGCTATCCCTGCATCATGAATTCTTTACATATAATGAAATATGAAAATATATAACATATTATCTAATAAGTTCCATGTATTTGTAGTAATATTACTATTTTTTATTTGCAATAATTTAACATAAATATTTTGTTTAATCAACAACTCATAAATTTCTTATCTAATCTTTGAACATTCAGCAATTTTAATACTTGTAGAATTTGACTCCAATGGAAATGCACAGAATTCTTGTTAGTAAACATACCCTTTTTAACAGGCTTAAATTTTCTAATTAGGTATCTTGTTAATCTGTTTTCTAACTAATAATATAATATTAATTAGAAAATGATTACATAGCTATTTAAAAAATAAGAATAAAAAATTAATTAGGAAATCCTAGTTAATACTGCTTCATTATTCACTTTTCCATGAAAAGCTATTGAAGATACATTCGTTGTGCAGTAGATTATTTAAAAACTGTTTTAGTGTTATGTTTTTCAGCTACTAAAAATTGTAGAAAATGTCTACTATTACTTGATGTTGTTCTGTAAGAACTTTCTTAATACCATAGTATGTTTTTAATAGTTATCCATGAAGACTATGACATTGATTCTAGTAATATGAACAGACTATATATATATATATATATATATATGGTGATTCTGAACTGAGATCAGACCCATATAAATATCTAGCTTGCTAGGCTGGGTTTGAAGACTTTACCGGTCTGAAAAATTCACGCTTGCAATCTGATAGAAACGTTTTGCATAAACACTTGAGAGTCAGTGTTTTAGATCTAGTTTCTATACTCTATCTCCCACTGAGGATAGCAAACCAGCTTGAAATCAGCTGATCTGGGAGTGAGCAAATGAAAGGGGTAGTTAATTTCTGACTCTTTTTTCGTTTATGTAAAACAAATCTTACACTTGTTCGGCGGTTTTGGTATAGCGCCATCTTTTGGACATAAATAACAAGTGATAGCAGGTTACATGATTAACTTGTATTTGTTTTTTCATAAATGTACCTTTAGAGTTTTCTTGCAATGATATATATTGCAGAGACTTTGATTATATGGTGATTCTGAACTGAGATCAGACCTATATAAATATCTAGCTTGCTAGGCTGGGTTTGAAGACTTTACCGGTCTGAAAAATTCACGCTTGCAATCTGATAGAAACGTTTTGCATAAACACTTGAGAGTCAGTGTTTTAGATCTAGTTTCTATACTCTATCTCCCACTGAGGATAGCAAACCAGCTTGAAATCAGCTGATCTGGGAGTGAGCAAATGAAAGGGGTAGTTAATTTCTGACTCTTTTTTTGTTTATGTAAAACAAATCTTACACTTGTTCGGCGGTTTTGGTATAGCGCCATCTTTTGGACATAAATAACAAGTGATAGCAGGTTACGTGATTAACTTGTATTTGTTTTTTCATAAATGTACCTTTAGAGTTTTCTTGCAATGATATATATTGCAGAGACTTTGATTATATGGTGATTCTGAACTGAGATCAGACCCATATAAATATCTAGCTTGCTAGGCTGGGTTTGAAGACTTTACCGGTCTGAAAAATTCACGCTTGCAATCTGATAGAAACGTTTTGCATAAACACTTGAGAGTCAGTGTTTTAGATCTAGTTTCTATACTCTATCTCCCACTGAGGATAGCAAACCAGCTTGAAATCAGCTGATCTGGGAGTGAGCAAATGAAAGGGGTAGTTAATTTCTGACTCTTTTTTCGTTTATGTAAAACAAATCTTACACTTGTTCGGCGGTTTTGGTATAGCGCCATCTTTTGGACATATATATATATATATATATAAATATATAACTTCAGAAATAATACTATATATATATATATATATATATATATAGTATTATTTCTGAAGCTTTCATATAATAAAAATAGAATAGGTAAATAGTTGACATTTCAGTACAATAATAAGAACTTTCCTCAGAACTTCTTTATTCTCAAATAATAAAAATGTGTGTAGTGAAATTTAAAATCATTATTTTTGTTTTGTTATTTTTTGCTCATACTCAAATTCTATTGGCTCAGAAGTTTTAAATAATATTTTTCTTCCAGTAGCTTTTTCCAAATATTGTTAATTTTCTTCAATTCACAATTCTCATTTGTACTCTTGAGCCTTTTAAAAATCTCTATAGTTTCTCTTAGCAGTTTCTGGTTATGTTGTTTATTTTTTTGCCAGAATGTATGTTTTATTAAAATTGATGTCAGGGTTTGTTAATTTTGTGTATGATTAAATGGATAATGAATACTGCTTAACCTATTAACAGACTGATACATATTTTCAATATCTAAACTTTCAAATACCCAATTACTTTCCATTTTAAAATTATTAATCTTAAGGAGTATTGATGTTCTTTTGTCCATATTGATTAAGAAAAGTTCTTTATCAAAAAATAAAATTAAGGTAATTAAAGATTTGCTTTTGTTATTGGAAGATTCTATGTATTTTACTTATAAAGGTAATTTTTATAAGATTAAGGAAGGGTGGATAATAGGTTATATTATTTCTCCTTTAGTATGTTCAGTTTATATTAGATTTATGGAAGAGGAAATTATTATTAAAAAGAATTGTTTATATGTAAAATTATTTGTCAGATATGTTGATGATTGTTTATTTGTAGTTGAGAATGGTAAATTGAAGGAATTTGGAAATGAGTTTAATTGTTTTAATCCTTCTATAAAATTTGTGTTAGAAAGAGGGGGGTTAGATTTTAGTAAGTTAAAATTTTTAGATCTTTTGGTGATTAGAAATGTAGAAACTAATTGTTTATTGTGCAGTCATTTAGTTAAAAGTAAAGAATTAAGATCTATAATTAAACCTGATAGCTATCAGTTTGTATCTCATATAGTAGCTGCTTTAAGTAATTATTGTCATAGGAATATTAAATTAAATAATTTTAGTAGGGTAGCTTTGTTTCAGAAATATCAATTTTATAGAGATTACTTGAGTGTTGGATACTCTGATAAATTTGTTAAAAGTATTTTATTTAATAGTAATATTTGTAAGGATGTAAAGGTTAAAGAAAAATATGATTTTATTTCTTTGCCATTTAAATTGTCTTTTTATAAAATTGGGTGTAGAAATAATAAATTGTTTGGAAATAAGAAAATTGCTTGGAAAAGGGGTGTTACATTGAATAATTTATTAAATAATACAAAAGAAGTTTTTGATAGAAAGACTATTCCTGGTGTAGTATATTTCATCCGTTGTTTATTTCGTAAGAAGGTTTACATAGGTCAGAGTAGTTTGAGTTTAAATGAAAGAATAAAGGTTCATAAAAGTAGAGTTAAAAATAGATATCTTAGTTCTGCTTTGTATGTCCATGAAAAAGATACAGGCCACACTATTGATTTTGATGAAGCTAAAGTTGTCTTCTTTGAGAGAAATGAAATCAAAAGAAGAATTAAAGAGTCTTTATTATTGAAAATTTATTATTCTGAAGCAATTAACTTATTTAAGAGTTCTTTTAATATTAAGGGTGGATGGGAAGTGAATGGATTTGTGGGTAGTTTTTAATATTATATATATTGTGTAGTTTTTGTAGTTCTTTACACTTGAGAAGTCTGCTTGTAGCAGTGAAACCTTAGGTTGTGTTTTAATATTATTTTTATGCTGGTCTGGTTTAATTTTGGATTTGGGGTAGTTTTGATGTATATATATATATATATATATATATATATATATATATATATATATATATATATATATATATATATATATATATATATATATATATATATATATATATATATATATAAAGATATGTCTTTAGTTATATGGATAATATATATATATATAAATAAAACTATGTATTTCAAATTATAAATATAAACACAAAACACACACACATATATATATATATATATATATATATATATATATATATATATATATATATATATATATTATATATATTATATATATATATAGGGGGGGAGAGAGAGAGAGAGAGAGAGAGAGAGATAATCTAATCATAATTATTAATAGCCAAATGCTCTTTCTGTACTATGTACCAAACTCATGATATAAACTAACCAAATGGTTAAAAATCCAGACCATGTTTAGTGGAATTGGTATATTTCTGAAACATTATTAGATTTGGCAATAAACCAAGCCTCCTTTACTTTCCTCTTTCTATCATTAGTTTCACTACAAACCATATTATTTTTTTGAGAATAGAACTCATGCCCAGCCTTATTCTCAAGATTTAAGAAAACAGAATTAAATTGAAAATCACTTTACTGACAAATATTTATGTGTATTTATTTTTATTAAATGTGTTTGGCATTTTACCATGAGAGGGGATTATTAAAATAAAAGTGTCATGTATAAAATATAATAATGATATCTTACAAATGTAGATTTTTTTATTTATTAAACAAGATTTATTATTTTTATTCTAATTACTTTGATAATCAAAGAAAATGTATAGAATAGATTTTTTTAAGATAAGTAAAAACTGCAATTAAGTATAATTAGAGGGAAAGAGAGTTATGATATTTTTCGCCCTAATTAAATACAGTCAGCCCATCGGAATATCGATCATCAATATGAACTTAATTTTTTTAAAAATAAACATTATGTATAATATTTAAATACATGTATATTGTATGTATGTGATCATGTGTATCAGTTATATAAAATAGATTGGATAGCTATGGTAGTTTGAAAGTATGAGTTGAAGAGTCTTATAATTACATTGTATATAATTAAACATTCTTTAAATTTTGTAAAGTCTTCATTCATTTTGTTTGACGAAATTATGTTAGTCCATAACAAAAAGAATGCTATATTAAAGATAATATAAAACCATGTATTACATGTAAGTTATGATTAATATTGTAAATTAATTATAATAAAAATAAGCTTTGTGGGAAAATTAATTTCCTGAAGAAATAAAGAAAAATGTGAAAAGGTACTTGCAGCATTGAATCAGATCAGTGGTATAAAAAGATGACCCCATGAACTTTGATTTATCCCTTCATTGCTTCATTAATATTACTTGTGAGTATTTCAAATTAGTGCTGTATTCTTCATTGAGTGGATGAAAATGAAGAAAGATCCAGAAAGCTGTATAATAATGTTTTGTTGTGTGTTGATTTTTCGCTGTAGATATAATTCAAACCACATGCACTGTTAACCAGATACAGTTACCAAGGTCTTCTTCCTACCTTAAAATTGAGAAGATGCACTGTTTCAAAATGTTGTACCTACATAATATCAGGACCTTAGCAAGCTAATAAGAAAATCAGCACTTCAACAAGATATAATATATCTCATAGTTCATAGATATAAAAAATTCACAGTTATGGTATACACCTAATACATCAGTAATTAAACCCATTTCAAGAAATATAAGCAAGATTAATTAGATCTCTATACCTATTTTAATTGTTATCTGAACCAATAATATAAATGTTTATGGTCTAATAAGGTAGATGAACTAGATTTTATTAAACCCAATTAAATTAGTAGTTAAGAATATGGTATATATCTATTCTGTGTTATGTTATATCTATATGTCAATGTTCAATAATATTTAGTAGCGTATTATTAATAAATAAATTTATATTTATAATATGTACTTATTTGTTTATTAAATCTATATGTTAATTAAAATTCAGAAATTTTTATTATTTAAATACTTCCAGGTATGAATGCTAATACACATAATTAACCTTTTAATCGCTAATTATATTATTGGTTGAGTCAGCTAAAAATCAAAGCTTTTAATTGGCCAGCTCACAAACTGAAGACAAGTCAATTGTCAAAATATTTTCACCTTTAATATCATATTGACTTTATATTTGTTTATAAAAAATATATTAATACATTTTCAGGTTATAAAAGTGAACGAAAGTTCTTTCAAAAATAAATTGCTATTTATTTATTATAAAATATTCAATTTTGGCAAAATAAAAGCCAACATATAAACAAAGAGTTCATGACGTAAATGCTTTTTACGTTATAGAAAACTAAATATTTCTTTTTGCTAAATCTTAAATATTTTTACTAAAATCTTCAATATTTTTCGAAAATAATTTTGTTTTTTTTAGTATATTTGTATTTAAAAATTATTTTAATACTCAAATTATACTTCGGAATACTTTAAACTATATTCGAAATAAAAATCTCAGCGTTTTTCTTTGATTTTCTTTGATCAGGCGGTTTCTTTGTTCTTTCCAGCCAATCAGAATGTCTTTGTTAGCTGAGAGCTGGCTGAGAGCCAATCACCAATAAGTTTCTTTCTTTGTTTAGCTTTAAACACAGTTTTTTTGACTTTTTACTTGTAAAATAATTCAGAAGAGGGCACCATCTTACAGAACTTTTAAAAACCTAATCAATAACTGTCAAACGAATCTCCTACCACTAAAAATAACAGAATTAGAGTGACGTCAACTGTTTACAAGAGTCCTCGTAAGAGGCGGTCAAAGAGTTAATTTACTAAATCTCTGTAAATGAAATATTTATTTTATATAGTGCTATGTTTATAAACTGCAATATTAATAATCAGCTATAAATCTAATGCATATGCACTTTGTGGATTCATTCTATATTTTCACAAAAACTTTATCTTGTGTTTGGAAGTGCGAGTATTCATTTATAGTTAAAAATTCACAAAGCACATGTGCATTAGCTTTATGGCTGATTATTAAATCTCTGTAAATAGAAACCAGATAACAAAAACTTGTAATTATAAAAAAAAGAATTTCTATTTTTATTAATCTTCTGATGGTGTGTTCAGCTAACATGGTCCACACTGACACATGAAACAAATAAATAAAATCTGTCACAAGTTATAGTTTTTTTTTATATCTTATCATACAATATGACTTGGGTTAGACTGACTAGGAAATAGAATCATGTTTTTCCTAATATTTATTTATTAAATTAAAAAGAAAGGAGTGATTTGGTCATATCACAAACATTAATATGTTATATTTGTATGTATAGTGTAAATGATTCAAAACCCCTTTAGTAACAAGGGTCTATATACATATAATAATAAAATAACAGATAAAATGTTATGACATAGTACTTTATATATATATATATATATATATATATATATATATATATATATATATATATATATATATATATATATATATATATATATATATATATATATGTCATGCAGAGAAAATAATTCAAGGATATTAGTAATATTTAGCCAATCCCGCTTTCAGTCTGTGTACCAGACTCGTGATGACTTAACTAAACTGACTGATTAATATTACAATGCATGATTAGTGGGGACAGTGGTGATTCTTTGATTGATAATATATGCTATTGATATTTTTATTAAATATTTTACTTAATTATTTAAATCATATCGGTTGAAATTAAATAAATTAAGAAATCTATTCCTCTCACAAATTTAATTAAGGGTTGTATTTTTTAATCTATATATTGGAATTAGATTTATATATATTATTATATATATATATATATATATATATATATATATATATATATATATATATATAACTATTCAAAACAATACAATAATTAATACAGTAACAATATTTTAAACAATATATCCAATTTAATAGAAGTACTTTCAACTATCTATAGTCGCTGTCAACTAGACTCAAATTGTATTAGAAAACCGTCAAATGTAAACAAAAAGCAACACGTCATACATCAATTTTCCCACAATTCATTAATGTATGATGTATTGCTTTTGTTTACATTTGTAATGGTTTTTTCTAATACAATTTGAGTCTAGTTGACAACGACTACATAGATAGTTGAAAGTACTTCTATTAAATTGGTATATATTTGTTTAAAATATTGTTACTGTATTAATTATTGTATTGTTTTGAATAGTTATATATATTTTATTATAATTGGAATACAGACATTGATTAATAATTTATATATATATATATATATATATATATATATATATTGAACCGAGTGGGAGATATATAGTTATATATGTTTATATATATATATATATATATATATATATATATAAACATTACAAGCATAAAGCTAAACTAGTCAATATAAAATCAAAACTACCCCAAATCTAAAATTAAACCAGACCAGAATAAAAATAATATTAAAACACAACCTAAGGTTTCACTGCTACAAGCAGACTTCTCAAGTGTAAAGAAATAATAAAAAAAAAAAAAAACACACATTATATATACTATTAAAAACTACCCACAAATCCATTCACTTCCCATCCACCCTTAATATTAAAAGAACTCTTAAATAAGTTAATTGCTTCAGAATCATAAATTTTCAATAATAAAGACTCTTTAATTCTTCTTTTGATTTCATTTCTCTCAAAGAAGACAACCTTAGCTTCATCAAAATCAATAGTGTGGCCTGTATCTTTTTCATGGACATACAAAGCAGAACTAAGATATCTATTTTTAACTCTACTTTTATGAACCTTTACTCTTTCATTTAAACTCAAACTACTCTGACCTATGTAAACCTTCTTACAAAATAAACAAGGAATAAAATATACCACACCAGGAATAGTCTTTCTATCAAAAACTTCCTTTGTATTATTCAATAAATTATTCAATGTAACACCCCTTTTCCAAGCAATTTTCTTATTTCCAAACAATTTACTATTTCTACACACAATTTTATAAGAAGACAATTTAAATGGCAAAGAAATAAAATCATATTTTTCTTTAACCTTTACATCCTTACAAATATTACTATTAAATAAAATACTTTTAACAAATTTATCAGAGTATCCAACACTTAAATAATCTTTATAAAATTGATATTTCTGAAACAAAGCTACCCCACTAGAATTATTTAATTTAATATTCCTATGACAATAATTCCTTAAAGCAGCTACTTTATGAGATACAGACTGATAGCTATCAGGTTTAATTATAGATCTTAATTCTTTACTTTTAACTAAATGACTGCACAATAAACAATTAGTTTCTATATTTCTAATCACCAAAAGATCTAAAAATTTTAACTTACCAAAATCTAACCCCCTCCTTCTAACACAAATTTTATAGAAGGATCAAAACAATTAAACTCATTTACAAATTCCTTCAATTTACCATTCTCAACAACAAATAAACAATCATCAACATATCTGACAAATAATTTTACATATAAACAATTCTTTTAATAATAATTTCCTCTTCCATAAAACTAATATAAACTGAAATACTAAAGGGGAGATAATAGGTTATATTATTCTCCTTTAGTATGTTCAGTTTATATTAGTTTTATGGAAGAGGAAATTATTATTAAAAAGAATTGTTTATATGTAAAATTATTTGTCAGATATGTTGATGATTGTTTATTTGTTGTTGAGAATGGTAAATTGAAGGAATTTGTAAATGAGTTTAATTGTTTTGATCCTTCTATAAAATTTGTGTTAGAAGGAGGGGGGTTAGATTTTGGTAAGTTAAAATTTTTAGATCTTTTGGTGATTAGAAATATAGAAACTAATTGTTTATTGTGCAGTCATTTAGTTAAAAGTAAAGAATTAAGATCTATAATTAAACCTGATAGCTATCAGTCTGTATCTCATAAAGTAGCTGCTTTAAGGAATTATTGTCATAGGAATATTAAATTAAATAATTCTAGTGGGGTAGCTTTGTTTCAGAAATATCAATTTTATAAAGATTATTTGAGTGTTGGATACTCTGATAAATTTGTTAAAAGTATTTTATTTAATAGTAATATTTGTAAGGATGTAAAGGTTAAAGAAAAATATGATTTTATTTCTTTGCCATTTAAATTGTCTTCTTATAAAAGTGTGGGTCGAAATAGTAAATTGTTTGGAAATAAGAAAATTGCTTGGAAAAGGGGTGTTACATTGAATAATTTATTGAATAATACAAAGGAAGTTTTTGATAGAAAGACTATTCCTGGTGTGGTATATTTTATTCCTTGTTTATTTTGTAAGAAGGTTTACATAGGTCAGAGTAGTTTGAGTTTAAATGAAAGAGTAAAGGTTCATAAAAGTAGAGTTAAAAATAGATATCTTAGTTCTGCTTTGTATGTCCATGAAAAAGATACAGGCCACACTATTGATTTTGATGAAGCTAAGGTTGTCTTCTTTGAGAGAAATGAAATCAAAAGAAGAATTAAAGAGTCTTTATTATTGAAAATTTATGATTCTGAAGCAATTAACTTATTTAAGAGTTCTTTTAATATTAAGGGTGGATGGGAAGTGAATGGATTTGTGGGTAGTTTTTAATAGTATATATAATGTGTGTTTTTTTTTTTATTATTTCTTTACACTTGAGAAGTCTGCTTGTAGCAGTGAAACCTTAGGTTGTGTTTTAATATTATTTTTATTCTGGTCTGGTTTAATTTTAGATTTGGGGTAGTTTTGATTTTATATATATATATATATATATATATATATATAAATATATAAATATATATATATATCTGTAACGATATATAAATATGTATATACAATATATATATATATATATATATTGTGCCCTTATCTATAGGTCATAATAAGGTAGAATGGTCAATTGCTAAAAAATTTTAAATTTTAAAATACGTTTGTGTAATATATTGATAATTGTATGATCGATTAGATTTTATAGTACAATTTAAGGCTGAAAAATACCTGGTATGTAAAAGTGTAATGGATTATTTTAAAAAGAACAGTTAAATAAAGCTTAATTATATCCTTGCTTATGGTTGTAAAAGCTGGCCATATAAAATAATACAGCTATAAATAGTTAAAAGTATATTAACAATTCAATTGTAATGTTTTAAAACTAATAAATTAAATAAACGCTATATGTAATATTATAATTATAATTAATATTCAAATTTAATCTAATATATTTTAAGATAAACTTTGGGGATGGTGAGAATTATATTTGGTTCTACATTTTTAAATTATTTTCCAAATTTTTATAAAATATATCAGTTTTGGTAATTTAGACCGAGACGTAAATTAAAAAAAAAAATCATCTGATAAAGTTAGTAATCATGTGACTGTATATTATATACCTTCACACACACGCTTGTTAGAATATAATAATAAAGTTTGTGAATTATAAAACTAAATATAATTGCTATCTATCGTTAAAGTAAAAGTTGAAATATTGAATGTTATTTTAATAATTGTTTTAAAGTTTAAATGATTTTGATAAAACTATAATTGAGTTTAAAAATACTATTCTAAGTAATATTTTAAAACATGATGTCATAAATTCTTTATTTTAAAAAGTTTAATCTATTATAAAACTAAAAATGTGTAAATTTGTTCGCGCCAAAAAAAGTCATTAACCAATCAACGGAGGTATTTTAGCAGACAAAAAATAGGAATTAGATGGAGCGGGAGAAGGAATGTGTAAGTAAAGGAAGGAGGAACATATTTTTTTAGCTGTATAAGATTGTAAGCTAGAAAGGTGTTATAATTTTAAAAACTTTTGTATTTATTTTAAAAGTTTTGTTTTAAAATATAATATTTTGAACTGCCTTTAAATGGAAGGCTAATTTAAAAGATTTCTTGCCAGGGTTTTTATTCAAGTTTAGCCAAAACCTTGCAGTAAAAATGGAAATACTACAGAAAAAAGTACCTAAAAGTATTGATAAAGTAAAAATAATTGTAAAGTGCCTTGAATACAGTTTATTTGTGATCAACCAGAAAATCATTAGAACTCAGATAAATATAATTTGGACATTATACAGAAAACTTAAAAGAAAAGTTATTTGCCGTCAGGAAAAATTATGATGCACAATTTTAAAAGGCTACTCCGAAGTTTTTTTTTTATTCTTCTCTATGGAAAAATTAAGATGCGTATATCATAAAGAAAAAATTATGTAAAAGTTATAATGGAGAAAGAATGTTTATCTTTTTAAAGGAAACATTACAAAGTATATAGTACCAGAATTTTAAAAAGAAGGAAAAAAGTTACAGAATAATAATATGAAAGAGCTATTGTTTTTTTTTATGAAAAAACAGAAAAAAAAAAAACTTTCTCTAAGAAGAATTAAAAATATTATAAAGTGTTCATTAGAGAAATGATTAATAAAGATAAAGATTTTGGAAAATATAAATCTAATTTACTTAATGAAATGAATCCATGGAAACAGAAAAGTTTTATTGAATATTTAAATCAAAGTACTGAAAAGATGCATCGTAAAAGTCGCGCGGGAGAAAATATTAGCAAGAAATATTAGAAGAGAATATTTAGAAGTTTTCTTTACGGGATTAACTAATATCATAATTAATAATTGTATTAAATATTATAAAAACCAAGGATTATCATTCATGAATATTTATTGAACGAAGTAATATTTGTTTTACCTTAAAATTGAACAAGCAGGGAGAGGAACATTAAGTGAATGGAAAAGAAATGATAAACAATTTTTTTTTTGGCTTTAGTATGAACGGTTTTCAGGAAAATTTGATGAAGGAGTACAGTAAATATAGTTTGAATATTTTTTACTAATTTATTTTAAAATATAAAATGTTATGTGAGATTAGGGAAAACATAAAACATAAATTTATTAATATTAAAATTTAAATATAATAACTTGATAAAATTATAGAAATAGTGTTTAAAATAAAGTGTATGGATGTGAATCTTATATCTACAAGGATCAAATGGATGGTGAAGCCTACGGAACGCGATCGAGGAGATAAAGGTCGTTTGGTAATTTTAATAGTTATTTATAATGCATAATGTATTTTTTTTTAGATCATCTATTGATTAAGAATGAAGTGTGAAAGTCTTAATTATATGTACACATTTTATGCAACATTTTAACATATAATGAGATAGGAGTAATTCGGAATATGCATGCAACAATTTATTTAAAGTATATTAATAATATAATTTAACAGAACAATTGTGTGATTCTTTTGAACTTTCATGTGATAAAGTATTCAGATATTTAAATAGTTTGTATATGATTAAATATACGGAGGAAAGTAGTAAAAAGATTTTCTTATAGAACAGTGGAATAGTTTTAAAATATCAATGAATTTTATTATTGTTAGTAATGCAGATATGTATTTGTCGATGTACAGTATAGAAAAAATCTTGAGAAATAAGATCGGATAGTGACTTGGAAGTACTAGTGGAGAGGAAACCAAGATGATGTTTTTTTTTTAAGAAATAGGAAAATATAAGGGATTTGGATCATATTTAGTTTTGTGTGATTTAGTATAGTTAACTAAGTCCTATGACTGAACACATATGGTTTGGACAGTGTTTTGCATATCTTTAAACTTTTGATGTTAGAATAAAGCTGAAGAAATAGCTTTAGCATCGTTCCTATGATAGAGGTTGGTAGACAGGTAAAGGTCACTCCTCTATAGTGTCTTTTAATTCACTGTGCCATGATTGTCAAGGTATATGACGAGTAATATTCTAGTTGTATTTTGATCCTATGCATCTATCTTCGCTATCCTTATTTCGTGAATCTGCATCGGTCAGAAAGATATTTTCAAAGAAATAATGAATAAAATAGAACTGAAGATATGTTATCGTTTATGTAAGAATAGTTTATTTGCTTGAATGTATAGAATTGTGTAACTTTAAAATTGAAAGTCCAAAATATCATAAAGAGAGAAAGAATCATATAATACATTGTAAAATTAATTCAGAAATGAATATAAGATTTTGAAAAGAAATCTAAACCAAGTATTTTAAAAGTGATAATAAAATTTGAATGAATTTTTTTTTAATATTAATGTTGGAGGGAATGAGTATTGCATATTTATCAAGAGAAAATTCAATAAGGTATAATAAACATATACTTGTGCATGGTATATTAATAGTTATAATTATATCATCCGAAGTAAGGCTTGAATGAGAATATTAGGATTAATAAACATCGGATAATGAATAATAATAATAAAAACCTAATACCGAATGTAGAATAGTGTTTTGACTTTGTAAGATTCCATACAACCAATATGAAACTAAATTTTATTATTTTGTAGAATTTTATTACGAATGTAAATTTTGTAAAAAATGTAATTTTAATAATATTAGGGATGAAAAGTGTTTGTGATAATCATATAAGAAATGCATTTTGTAATAAGCTAACCATAATAATAAATCAAGTAATAATACTGTATTTTCTTAAGTGTTAAAAAAAAAAATAAGATTTAACTAGGAAAAGTAAATAATATTTTGATTTCATTTTATAAACTAATAAACTAAGTTGAGATATGAAAGTAAGGGATATCCAATGTATATAGTGTAAAAATATTGTTAATTTATTTATGTTGTTAATAAACTTTGTTTTAAATTTGTTTTAAAGTTTTTGTGTCCGAGTTGTTATTTCTCCACATGGATGCATGAAATCACGATACATTTATAATTGAAACAGACATATAAATTTTGCACAAAAGGTAAACATAAAAGTGTTATAAGAATTTTGAGAATTTATTGGTATGTTAAAATTAAAAGATCATAATTTTATATTATTTATTGGTCATAAGTCGGTTGCCACAATATTACATTAAATTATATGCTAATGTTGCCACATGTATTCTGTTGTCAGATTATTAAAATACTACCACGTACGTATTTATTTATTTCATTTAGGAAGAAATAAGATTATATTATATTATTATTGTTATTATTAATTTTATTATTATTAGTTGCTGTGTAGTAGATTATGACATAAAATTCCCTTTTCATATTTTACTACCGTAATTTTAAATCAGTTAGAATACAATTTATGAACCTGAGATTTTATTTTATTTTACTTCATTTTATTTAATTGAGCTAGATTCTTGTTATAAAGAAGATTAAGATATGATTATTATTTTAATCGTAGTGAATAGAGCTCAGAAAGTCGTAAGAATACTATGAGTTAGTTATTTGGTATAGTAAAAAGGGGGGATAGTGTTCTTATGCCATTGAGGTAGTATCGTGTGGATAATGGCTCAATGTAGTCTATCTCGTTCCCTGTATTGTCACTCCATGTCTCATGAAAATAGTAAATATTTGTTTAATTCATTTTAAAATTGAACCGTATTTGTATTTTAAAATTAGAGCTAGTAATCATTTTAATTAATGCTGAATATTTCATTTATTTATTTGTTAACTGAGCTAGAACCCGTAATATTCGTAATAAACAGTATATTTTGGGGTGAGGATGCGCGGGGGGAGGTTAGAATATATATATGCTTTTTTAAATCTGTTTTTGAATAAAATTACTTAAGAGAATAAATTGCTTATAGTGAACAGGATTAACTTTCTGTAAAAAATATAAAACTATGTTATTATAACAATTCTAAAAACATTTTGGAAAACAAAAAAAATGATAAACAGATGCAAATATTTATAAGTTGTAACAAGCAATTAGTTAGTGAGTATATAAGTTGTACGCTTGAAAAA
This sequence comes from Epiperipatus broadwayi, assembly GCA_028023455.1. Lineage (NCBI taxonomy): Eukaryota > Metazoa > Onychophora > Udeonychophora > Euonychophora > Peripatidae > Epiperipatus > Epiperipatus broadwayi. Next base: position 488,451 of record JAQFVV010000337.1, on the reverse strand, counting down.
GTTAAATAGGTGGAATCAATAATAATATAACAGAAGCTTAAGTCAGAACAAATTACCTCTATATCTCATCCGAAGAAATAAAAAAGATTACCTGAGAGTCAACTGTATGCTCCACTATGATTATTAAGCTACATTGGACATAAATCTGAGCATATAGTGCATCCATATGGTAAGACATTTTCATCAGCTGAATATACATATAAAATAATTATAAAAATCTATTAAGACTTAAGTGAATAACTAAATATCAAATTCTGATTACGGAAATCACAATCTTATATTTAATGTTGCTTTGGAAACCAATATTTTTTTTCAGATGTCTGCTGAGAATAGACATAATTATTACACATGCTTACCCAAATTATATAAAATACTAAAACCTTGGAATTTTCATTATTAATTTAAAGAAGGACGCATTTATAATTTTTACAATAATTTTGCCCTAGGTATAACCAAATTCAGCAAAAAAAGTGTATAGCATTACTTTAAATTATATCTGCAATTTATTTAAACAATGTATGATTAATTATCTATTTAAATATAGATATACTATATATCTAAAAATCAAATCTTCCTAACACTATACTAACAAAAATAAAAATGCAAAACCATAAAACAGCACAATACTAGATTAAATCCAAAATTTTACTAAAATCCTTACACAACTATGGTTTCATCTACTACAATAGACCTTCTCAACTGAAAATCAAACTAATAGAAATAACATATATATATATATATATATATATATATATATATATATATATATATATATATATATATATATATATATATATATATATATATATATATATATATATATACAAACAAACATTCCCATAAGTCATTTCAAACTCCACCTTCCCTTAATATCAAAAGAAGTCTTCATAAGATTGATAACCTCAGAATCAAGAAGTTAAAAAGAAGAATAAAGAAGACTTTGATGATAAACTTCTTGATTTTGAAGCTATCAATCTCATGAAGACTTCTTTTTGATATTAAGGGAAGGCGGAGTTTGAAATGTATCATGGGAAGGTTTTTTGTTTGTATATATGTGTTATTTCCTTTAGTTTGATTTTCACTTGAAAAGATCTATTTGTAGTAGATAAAACCATGGTTGTGTAAGGATTTTGGTAAAAGTTTGATTCAATCTAGTATTGATTGTTTTATGGTTTTGCATAAATATTTGAAATATTATATAAATAGGAATTACTATTTTTTTCAAATTATTTTAATATAATACCATTGAGTTAGCTAGAAGTAACATCCATATATGATTGGTAAAATTATTATACCAATATTATGACTGGGTCACACTGGCCATAAAATGGGTAATGAATGTTACTATAGAAATTATTCGAGAAGTGCTGTTAGCATCAACATATAATAACATATAATGATATTAAATGTCCAAACAATAAAAATCAAGAATAGAAAAAAATTAAAATATAAAAGTTATATATCAATTTTTACAGTGTTTTTGCAATGCTTTTTCTGTAATAAACATTTATTTCCCAGTTGATGTTCAGAGTGACTCAAGTAAAAGCATCAGCATGATAATAATATGAATCACAAATGGATGAGTTTGAGATAATGTCATTTACATATATGATAATTATTACTCACATATTCATTTTACTTCTAAGGTTAGTTACGCTATTGCTGTAATACTGTGGGAAAATAATTAATTTTTTCTAATGTTTTAATTGATCACTGATTATAATATTTGAAAAATAGTTAACATTTAAGGAACTTTTTCAAAGAATTTAATGAATTAATGTTTAATTTTATCTCTTATTTATTTATATTATTATTTCATTCATTACATTTTTCATTTTGTTAATGTTTGGGATTTATTTTTATTTTTGCTTCCCAACCTTAAAATTATTTTCATCACCATGACCTAAAACTCATGCATCTTCATTTAATTTGACTGGAAGATAAAACCAGATTGCTTTAATAGGTAGTATCTTTTTAATAGCATTTTTCCCCAAAAATTCTAGAAACTGTTAGAGATATTGATATTGTATATATACATATATATTAGGCAGAACTTTCTTTTACATGTTCAATATGAAATATAAATTGCCTTTAATACATTTATTTCAATAATTTTAGCTACATATTCGATTCAAGTTATTTATTTACAATATTATTTATTTGTACAATACATTATTTTAAAAAATTCAGTACTATTATAATGATCAATTTGAAAACCTAGAGGAGTACTTTATTATATATCAAATAGAGAAAGCTAAAATGAGTATATATTTTTTTCAAAAATATAGCATCAAATGTAGTCATTCTAAGTATGAGATAATACTTATGGAATAAGAATATTGCTTATTTTAATCTTGGACCAAATTAATAGGTAATCACTTTAATAATCTCTGCTTATAGGCAAATACTCTTATAATAATATTTTTCTGATATCTTGATTTTCTAACTATAACATAATTCATCAATTGAGATAATTTTCAAAAGATTTTCATTTAAGAGTTTTGGAAAAAAAATCTTCTATATGCATAATTATGAGAATTTTTGTTATTCTAAATTCATTAACAGCTAATATATAAAATATATAAAACCAATACTACTGATTTTAAATAATATTCAGCAATAGTTAGTTTGATAGAGTTAACTCTTTACAGGATGTCATTTGCATGTCACAGCTAAATTACATGAAAACTATAAGCATGATATCAACAGAAATCCCATCATTCATTACTTCTTAATTCCATTTCTAAGATGATGTATCACAATTGGAAATCAGATAAAATTTGAAATTTTAATTATTTTTATTAATAGGCACATTTTTTTTCTATTTTGATCAATTTACTAGTTTATATGAGGGTGACAAATGCAGAAAATTGTTATTAGCCCTCATTACTTAACTAAAGTGGATTAAAAATATGCTGATGATTCACATTCAAAGCCTTCAATGGAATATAAACATAATCACAGGATATCAGTTATAAGTATACAATTTTAATTTTTTAATTTTTTGAATATTATTTAATTTTTTTTTAATTATTTGATAAATGGTATAATTTATTAATTTGCATTTGTATTGGTATGTGGCTAAAGAATATAAATTATATAATATTAAATCATTTATGCTATTTATTATATAGTACATAAATTTGTATTCAAATATAACAAAAGTGGTTTTTATATAGTGTAATTGTGGATTTCTGATCCAAGTTTGTCTCAAAAGGTTTAATTATTTATTAGTATGTTTATATTTATATTAGTGTATTTGTGTTTGCTCTTGCAGGTCTCTTCGTATAACAAGTAATTTATATATATATATATTTTTTTTTTTTTTTTTTTTTTATATATATATATATTGAACCATGTTCGAATATGTGCATTCATAACACCGGACTCTTAGGCAGAGAAGAACATACTCGGAGAGTATGTATGCCCAAACGATAGCTATAAATTATATAACTAGCGTTACATTTCCAGGACATAGCTTCTTCTCGGCTGTTGAGTTCAACACCAAATCCAAAGCACTTTTTTGTTTGTGTATAAACACGGGCGCCAGCTGTTTATTCTAAAATAATACTAAAAGAATAGACAATGCACTTTGAACAGTGGCCACTAACTCAATGCCTAAATCCACGACTAGCTCAGCTGTTTGTAATCACTAATAGATTATACTTAATTAGTGATTAAAAGAATTGATAAAAGAATTTGTTAAAAAGAATTGACCGACAAATAAAGTTTAATTTTAAAGATAATTTATTAACTAACATTTATTTACTAAATTTAAACATTTTATACTTCTAATAAAACACACGCATATTTTAAATTAACATTCTAAATAGTTTAAATATTCTTGAATATTTTCATAACAGAACACTCGGAATTTATCTACTTTGACTAATAATATTGATATAAGGATCACGCACATATTAACTCATGCACACACATAATAATGATAATAAAAGACTACATAGTATTTGAAATTTAATCACACACATTAATAGTTCATTTATGTATGATATAGAGTTCATATAATTAGACTCTTGAAAGATTCGTACGAATTAATGCAATGCAATGGCTATTACAGTATAAACGAAACAAGCAAATGTTTTTACCTAGGCTTTTGAATGTAGACATAGAATTTTGTTCTCTTTGGTGGCTGCTTTCGGTGAGGATATTTCCATTATGAATGCTTACCAGCCGGCTGGGACGTTTCCTTGCTGAGTTTCCTGATTTTCATGATTATTACTATCGGAAACAAATAGATACTGACGGAGATTTTCTAAGATGTTAAGCTGACATTATTTCACAGGCAGATCTGCTGTTTTCTCAGACATCTGGGCTGGAGATAAACGTGTGTTCCCAAGATCTTCTCAACACTGCATTTTGTTTGTTAACTGCTCAATTAATTTCTGAACTGCACTACTCAATTACTTTGTGAACTGATTGTCTCAACTGATTGTCCAATAAAATATTCAGTATTTATACCAATGAAGTGTTTTCTTTTCAATATCCTCTGGCAAATATCTGTTGTCGAAATTCTTTATCAATTAATTCTTTGATAAACGTGTTTTGGAAGATTGCTTAATTAGTAATAGCCATGCAGAGATGTTGTTTTATATTTTAATTAATAACCATTGCCGTGTTTTTTAATAATAATCTTCTTTAACTTTCATTTATTTATAATAACATTTATTCTATTGTTGACAATCGCACATATATACGCACATATATTAGTTTTAACATTATTTTTTCTTTAATTAAACTTGAATGAAAAGAGATTTGTATGTTTTAACTTTTTAAATTATATTTTTACGAATACTAATAAAAACTCTTTACTTCCTTTTATAACCCTTAGTTTAGCTTCTCTACCAAAACACCCCTCTCCCCTTCTGATTAATTGATTGTAGCTCTTATTTTAGAAATTAACAATAGAAAACTATTTGATTCCTTTTTCGAAAACAAGCTGCAATAAACTCAACATTTAATTTTATGTTTCTCTTTAACAAAAGATTATTTTAATAATATAATTTTAGATAAAATTATATGTGCCTATATCAATATAGGTACAATATATATATATATACACTTTTACTTTCTTCTACAGCTTTCCTTGCTATTTCACAGTTATACTTTCTTATATCATTTTCAACTCTTTTCCCAACCATTTTAGAAAATTCGAGATATTCAATTCTTTTTAATACATCATTTTGTATATCTTCATACTCCTTCTTTTCGTCATAAATTCTCTAGTCTCAGTAGAAATTTTATTAGTCAATTGCTGCTTTTTTCTACCAGCTATCTTTGTTGCAGTTTTTAAAAGTGTATCAGTTATTTTCATACTAATTTCATTCAAATCTGAATCATGTTCAAAATCTCCTAACACTTGAAACCTATTTGTAAGTTCTCAAGAATGTTAAACAACAGTTTGGTATTGGTAGGAAATTTATATCTGCAATAAGAAAAAAAGATGGAATTATTACTAAAAAGAGAGATGACATCATGAAATTGGTAGAAGATTTTTATCAAGAATTATATAGTAATAAAGAACAAGTACCTACTATATCTATCACATCTTCCGAATTGCCCAGAATTTTAAATGAAGAAATGAGACATGCAATTAAATGTATGAAGAAAGGAAAGGCTCCAGGAAATGATGGAATTATAATTTATATATTAAAAGAAGCAGGTGAAGAAATAGAAACAATTTTAGCAAAGTTATATACCAAATGTCTAAATGATAAAGATGTACCGGAAGATTGGAAGAATGCAGTAATAATATTAATATTTAAAAAAGGTGATAAAGAATATATTAGAAATTACAGACCTATCAGCCTTTTATCAGTTTTATATAAAAATTTTACCAAGATAATTACAACTCGTCTACAGAGAACTTTGGATTTCCACCAACCAAGACAACAAACTGGATTTATAAAGTGGTTTTAGTACAATAAATCATATCCAGGCATGGAGAGAAGTCATAGAAAGGACAGATGAATATAAATTGTCATTATGTTTTGGACTTGTAGATTATGAAAAGGCATTCATTTCTATACACATTTCTTCAGTGATTAAAGCATTGGCTCATCAAGGTATAGATCCAGGATATTGTCATATTTTAAAGAATATTTATAAAAATGCAACAGCATCAATTAGATTACATAATGATACTGGAAAAATCAACATTGAGAAAGGTGTAATACAAGGTGACTCCATATCTCAAAAACTTTTTATAGCAGTGCTGCAAGAAGTATTTTGTGGATTAAAATGGTAAACTAAAGGAGTGAAAGTAAATGGAGAGTATTTAAGTCATTTAGATTTTGCAGATGATGTAGTTGTTTTTGCAAATAATGCTTCAGAGCTGCAGAAAATGTTGCAGGAGTTAGCAGATGAAAGTAGAAAAGTAGGACTAAAGATAAATGTTAAAAAGACTAAAGTAATGTTTAATCGATTTGCTCAAAATATGAAAATAAAGATTGATTATGAAGAATTAGAAGAAGTTAACAGTTACAAATACCTTGGTCAGATTATTAATACAGATGGAAACATAATGGAGGAAATTAATCATAGAATTAAACTTGGCTGGAGTGCTTTTGGTAGAAATAACTTGATACTGAAAGAAAATATGCCTATGTGTTTGAAAAGGATGGTTTTTAACAAATGTGTTTTACCAGTTCTGACTTATGGATCTGAGACTTGGACACTTAATAGAAGAGCAATACAGAGACTTCAGACCACTCAAAAGAGTATGGAAGGATGTATGTTGGGAGTAACAAGACAAGATCGAAAACACAATGTATGGGTAAGACAACAAACAGGTGTTACAGACCTTATTGAAAAAAATAAAATATTTAAATGGAGTTGGGCTGGACATATTGTTAGAAGAGATGATAATAGATGGACAATTGAAATTTTAAACTGGATTCCAAGAGATTGTAAAAGATCCAGAAAGAGACCACATGTGAGATGGATGGATAAAATAAGAAAATGTGCAGGGGTGTTGTGGAGAAGCTAAACGTCGGAGAAGATGGATTAAACTTGGAGAGACCTTCATCCTGCAGTGGATTGATAATGGTTGATGATATATATATATATATATATATATATATATATATATATATATATATATATATATATATATATATATATATATATATATATATATATAAGAATTATAGAGTAGTGCAATATAAATTTTAAGACTGATTATCAGATGAAAGGTTGCAGTTGATAAAGCAATCTCAAGATTTATTGAGCATAGTATCATGTAAAAATATAAACAATTAAAACCAATAAATAGAAATTTCAAATGGTATGTGTGTAGTGGTGACCACAATAGTTATGCATATATTACATGCAATTGTATGCAAGCAAAGAATCAAAGTCTGATTTTTGCCTATGCCTGGATATTCATGTTGTGGAATCAATAGTTTTACATCTTGCATCACATTATTTTCAAGTCGATAATTAGCAAATGAGCTATATGTAAATAAATTATATCTCTGTGAAACAATAAATATAACAAGATAGCATTACTGGTGTAGATAAAGAATATAAACATCACTGATGTACACAAAAATTATAAAATGAAGAGGTGAGACTCGTTTTATCAGTTATACAGACAGTAGCCTACAATTTCTATTTTTAGATAGACAAGAGACCAATTGTTATGATAAAAAATGCATGTCCATCATCTGGAAATGATTTGTTTTATAACTTTAATTAGCATTAATCTTTTTCTGGTAGATGCCTTTGAGATTTTTTAACTATTGGGGTACATGATAAAAATGAAAAATTCTTATGTGAATAGTTTTGAAGATTCTGTAGCTATGGATTATCTCAGGTAAGAAATATTAAATATGATTTGAAAGATAACTTTGTGAGTAATACAAAGTAATTATCAATGATGTAATTTCAACTTAGTTAATGATAAATTAGAAATTATGAACAAACAATAAGGTAATAAATATGTTGGATGTTGAAAATTCCTTATTTTTTAAATGGTAATCACTATTTATCTTAGACTTATTTTTCTTAGATTTTCTAGTTTTTATCAATGTAAAGTTTTTTATTCTAATATTATTAAAACTGAAGTTATTGTGAAAATTGTGTCTCAGGTCAGTTTTTTAAAAAAAATTCAATATGGCACCTAGAAATTCAACCAGTTTTAAATAAATGGTCTTCATTGCAGAAGATTGGTAGATAGATTTTTTTAGTATTGATGTTTTATAGTCAATCAGTAAATATAAAAACTTTTTTTGACGTTTTAAAAATTTAGCTTACAGAGAATATCTTAAAATTATATCGGTAACAAAGTTTAATACAATTCAAGTTTTGCTTATTTATGTGAAATTCTAAGAGTCTAATATCTAGTTAAATACTAAATTTACCTCTACAAGTCTTTTTACACTTGATAATCTTTGTTGAAGAAACTTATAAACATATAAATATTCACTTGTGCTTTTTTAAATGTGATAAATTATTTCTTAAGAGATGTATTACAATTTAAAATCTTTATACTTCTTGTTTATTGTTTAAGTATTGATGACTTTCGTGTATTTACATTACTTACCTATTTAGCTTTGGACATTATTAGCTTTATTATCTAAGTAATACATTTGGAGTGCAGTTTGAATGTTATAATTGACTATTTGTTAGTCTGTGTACAAAACAGGTTATATTTACCTGTTTAAGGAGGTTTATTTAAACTTCTTTGAATTATTGATTTTACTCTTTGTAGTCAATTTGCAATTTTTAGTATCTATACAAATATATTAGACTATATATAAAACTGAATTTCAATATTTGTTGTTTAAAGGAGGGTCATTTGACAAAAAATGATATTGTTTTATTGTTATTAATATTGGTGTTGATTGCATTCGGGTATTCATATATATATATATATATATATATATATATATATCATAATAGTACAGAATTTAGGGGTAAACGTGGAGTGATGGAAAATCATCATCATCAATCCCAAGTCATAAAGTAATCTAAATTTCAATTTTTCAAATAATATACTTAAATGTGAAGAATGAGCCTGTTGTAGCAGTATACCACATTAGGGCTGAATTATGACAATATGGGAAATCATCATCATTCCCAAATAAAATATAAAATTAAATATCAAAGGACTGACTATGAGCAATGAGCATAAGAAATCAGCACAGAACTAACTATGAATTCACTAGCATTATACAAAAGTGATAATCATTCACCATCATGAATGATTAACGATAAGAATAAATCAACAGACAATCTTGTGCCTGGATTTGAAATGGGCCTACTATAGAGCAGGTTAATTATTTAGTCCTTGCCAGCTTGGGGTAGATTATTTAAACAATAATTTGAATGCACAAACTTAAATGCTAATCCATAAAAATATAACAATTGAAAAAATAATAGTAGGATACTAAAAAAATCCTGGTCATCATTAATGCTCTCACCACCTTGTATCATTAATGTATTGACAAACTATTAACATTATTTCTAAATAAATAATTAAAACTAAATATATGGCATGGGATTTAAAGGATGTCCCCCTTGCACTATACAGCATTAGATAAGTAATAAAATCTTCATCCACTGGTTGTCTATGACATTAAACATATACTCCTTTTATATAACAGACTGTTATGCACAAATACAGCTCATAGAACAAAAGATGATAGCTGGCAGAATGAATAGTGAGCTGCAATTTTAAGATAGATAAAAAAATTCAATCACTGAAATGTAAGTTAACAATGCACCATGAACACCAAGAGGAATACCTCAATTTACACACTATAAACTATCACAATTCTTGATATGAAATAAAAATGCAAAAATCATTGCAGAGCCCAGTTCTTTTAAGTTCTAGGGATTGAAAAATAGAAAATTATGCCTTTCATCTTTTCTTGGAGAATTATAAGTTGGGATCATATCAGGACTTACTGAACCATGATAGACAATAGAAAATCAGAAAGTGGTTAGTCTAGTGCCTGAAATAAAACACTCATCAGAGTTGCATAAAATATTGCATTCTCAAGCCAATGACAAAACTCTATCCATTATCAAAACTGAAAGTATAGTTAAACAAACTCCAACAGTCAAAAACCCAATCTAATTTCCAAAATCATAGATTTTCTATTCAACTCTAAATATCCACTTCTTAAATATACATTAACAACTATTTTATAATTTATATATAATCAATACTCTTGCCACATATTTCACAGTTATACTTTAAAATTAATTCTGCATAAAATGCATTCTGTTTTTCTTTGTCATATGTGGTGATATTCAGATCAAGTTGAGTAGCAATTATGTAGTAATGAGCACCAATACTTGACCATCATCAAACCCACAGTTGGACAACCATTTGTAACAGTACCAAATCTATGAGGGATACAAGCTCCACCTAACAAGTCTCTCATTACTGAGGTAGCTTTTGTTCAAAAACTCCAAGCTTCTATGGTCGATCAACACAATTACTTCTGATCCCAATAAAAATTGGCGTAATTTCTGAAAAGCCCAGACAACAGCTAGGGTTTCCTTTTCAGTAATAGTGTAATTCAACTCAGCACCTCTTAAATGTCGGCTCAAGAAGTACAATACATGAGGTACTTGATCCTCATCGAGTTGATACAACACTACTCCTAGACCATAGTAACTACTATCTGTCTGCACATAAAATGTTTTACTAAAGTCAGGATACATTAAAATTACGTGTTTTAAAAATTTATTTTTAATTATATTAAATTCACTGTCATGTTCAGCAGTCCATTTCCATTTTTCAGCTTTCTTTAATAATTTAGATAAATTGATAGTATCTTCTGCGAAATTTTTATAAAACCTATTATAATAATTACACAATCCGAAAAATGATTTTAATTGCTTTACTGTCTTTGGAATGGAAAAACGTTGAATAGCTGCAATCTTTTCAGGATGGGGCTGGATTCCATGCTCATTTATCAAATGACCTAGAAAAGTAATTTCTTTGGCTGCTATTGAACATTTTTCCATATTAATTTTAACATTCTGCATTTGGCATTCAATAAAAAATAATTTTAAATGTTGGATATGCTCATGTAAACTATCAGAAGCAATAACTATATCATCCACATACATGATGATTTTCTCTTTCAATTGTTTCGAAAAAAATCATGTCTAAACATCTGATCTAGCCAGCACCACTATTAATGAGACCAAAAGGCATCCGTCTGAAAACATACGACTGGCCTTGAAATCTAAATGCTGTATATTGCTGATCATCCTCATGCAGTGGTATTTGCCAATAACTAGCTGTCAGATCAAATGTAGAGAAAATTGACCTCTTGTGAAATTTAGTTAAGAGCTCATGTACGGGTGGAGGAATGTCACGTTCTGGTACAGTTACATTATTTAACATACGAGCATCCAAGCATACTCTAATACTGCCATCCTTCTTCTTCACAATAACCAATGGGTTTACGTAAGGAGAAGGGCATTTCTTGATTATATCCCACTCTAGCATTTTGTCAATTTGACTCTGTACCTCATCCTTATATTGGTAAGGAATTGGGTACATCTTTTGATCGGAAGGATCATTACTCTTCAATTTTATTCTATGGGTATATCCCTTTATTATACCAGGAATTTTAGAAAATATATTCTTATAATTATACATTAATTGATATAAATTTTCACCCAATTTAGAATTTATTGCATAAACATGTTCAATTTTAGCCTTTATGCTGGCATCAATTAATGTGTTCTGTATACATAATAATTGACTAGAAAGGTTATGCATACCATATTCAAAATTAAGCCTTTCTTCTTTACAAATAAAAATCCTATTATAAAAATCTATCTGACATTTATTCAAAATCATGAAGTCAGCTCCTATTATGGCTTCATGTATTAATCCAGGCATAATAAGAAAAACATGCCCAAATTCAGTATTATTTATTTTGAAGGTAATCCAGACTTGTTTATTTGATAACTTTGTCCTCTTTCCATTTGCTAAAGTTACTTGAATCTGTTTTACTGGCAATGAAGGTATATTCCTTTCTACACTCACCAGATTTTGATACATTGACTCTGATAATATGGAAGCTTGACTTCCGGAGTCAATTAATGCTTCAACTCTAATATTATTTATATGCAAAATTAC